>JAABOM020000001.1:26936476-26965410 GCA_011800125.2 Solanum clarkiae | reverse complement strand
CGGCCCCCCCCCCCCCCCCCCTTCTTATTTCATTGACTCTTGTACTTGTGGCACTTAGCTCATTTACTTTGCGATGGGTACTCAACCTGGATGTTAACCGAAATGTTAATAATTTTCTTAACATCTTCGGAAGAAGAGCTCGAAGAATGAGCGACCTAAAAGACATATATGTATGCACATGTATGTATATATTCAAACAGGAAAATATTCCTGTCTTTGAAGAGATGCGTATTATTCAACTGGCCTTGTTAGCTTATCGTCATAATAGGAACAAAGATTCACATAATTCCTTCTTCTTAAAGCTTAAAGGCAACTTTCTTCACTGTGCTTTAGTTATAACTAACGTTTTTTCCTTGAAGATCAGTTTTACATACAATAACAACATAGCCAATGTAATCCACAAGTGGGGCATATGACATAATATATTTAATCTTTATTTAATTAAAATATGTGATTTGATCCCTTCATATAGTAGATGTGTTATATTTAAACTATTTTTTAAAGTATATTACCCTCAAATATGAAGTAACAATACAACTAACATAGAAATGGGTAATTTAATTGTAAAACGGTTAATAGTTCAGGAAATTTATGGTTATTTACAGGAAAAGGAATCAAAAGGACAAAAGTCTTCTATTAACAGTAACTCCATATCTTATCAATGTCAAATGTGAATCTTAGTAGTCATGCATTTTTGGTGTTCTCACAAACTTTTTCTCCACTCAATAAACTGATATAGTGATGATCTCATTGTTAATTTGTCTCATTTTATATGTCATGGCAGGTCAAATGGTTGAACAAACAATTGAGCAAATTATGGCCATTTATTGCTGAAGTAAGCTTTTTACTCGTCTTTAGCTATCCTGAGCAATTTTTACTTTGTAAACTAGTTTTGGTGTAACTTAGTATAATCGAACTTGGTTTTTTGTTTTGGTAACTGATAAGTCCTGAGGGTTGGTAGCGTACAGTTCTAAACATGGTGGAAAATGGACCAACCCCTCTATCATAAATAACCCACATATCACTTGCTAGTCTCTTGCCACTAGACCAAAGTCCTCAGGGGTTATAATCAAACTTTGCTTACTGAATGTCTTTAAACTTTGAGGATATTTGGTTCACAAAAAGCTACACAGAGACTATAACACGTGAATAATTATCACTGAATCACTAAAATTATGTATATGTTGTGGAATTTAAAACATTGATTTTCTTCATAAATCTAAAACAGGGATTTAAACTGGATTGTTTTGTCAATATTGTCTAATTTATGCATTATTCATTTATCACTTCAAAAAATTATGCTTGGATAGAAATCTTACTCAATAAAGGATGTCGGAGTAAATAACATTGCAACATTTTACGTGGCAATTGTAACTAAATTTGTCTGATTTAGTTTTCTTTTAGTTATTTCAAAACTTAAGTTGTGTTACACCAAAAGCATGAATTAGCTCTAATAATCAGTACTATTGTATAAATATTGGTAATTAGACTCAAAATTATTAGAAATTCTTATTAAATTATATGATCATGAGTTCTATTCCTATTATAAAAAGCTGAAAAGTACACCCAAGAAAAAGATGTTGGCTCTACAAAATAAGGGTGCTTTATTTTAAGAATTTTGTCATTTTAGGTGGTCTTATCGGTTATTGCTATTAATACATTATTATTCTTATTATAACATTCTGCCCATATAAAATTATACATAACTACATAAATTATGTATTCATTAATTATGCATAAAATGTAAATGGTAATTGAATGTTGTATTAGTAAAGTAGAACTAGGGATGACAATTGAGCAGGTTGGGTCTAATTTGGACGGGTCATAATCCAATCCGACCCAAATTTGCTTAGGTTAAAATGATTATAGAACGGGTCAAGACCCAACCTGATTTGATTTTTACTAAGTTTTACTTGTTTTATTTTCTATTTACAATATTTGAACACTTGATAAAAAATTATCTCTTTATTATGGCTATATATGACATTTCAAATTTAAAAAAAAAAGAAAAATATTTTTGACTAAGATTTTTTCTTGAGTCAATTTCGATCACATATCAACCCCATTTTGAATGGGTTGAAAGGGGTTAAGCTAATAAATGGACGGATCAATAACCCGCCCAAACTTAAATGGATTGAGTTTGATTTTGCCACCCATAAGTAGAATTTTATAGAGAAAATTTGTCCTATATGAGAAACCAAACCCCTAATTTTTTTTTTATAAGAAACCCTAAAATTTCTTTTTTTCTTGAGTCAATTAGATTACATATCAATCAAATTTTTAATGGGTCAAAATGGTTAAGCTAATAATTAATCCGTCCAAACTTAAACGAGTTGGTCGGCTTGGGTTTGATTTTGCCACCCATAAGTAGAATTTTACAAAGAAATAATTTTCTCCTGTATGAGAAACCAAAACCCTGAAATTTCTTTTTTCCTTTTTAAATAAATATTATTCAATGTTCTAAAAAGTAATACATGAGATGTGGGGCCTGAGCTCTTGGATCTTTTAAAACTTTCTATTTTATATAAAAACATTAATAATAAACACAAAGCATTATGAAAATACATTAGAAAATTCTAGGAAACTAAATTGATTAAGAAGTTATTGGAAATTTGAGCACTAGTATCTAAGCATACTGCTAAAAGTAAAAAGATATCTTTTTTATTATTGAGAAATCCTTGAGAACTTGTACATGATTCCGAACTTAGTGTATCTCTCTCCATACCATTTTATATGGTGTTTAATTGAACACAATTTCACCAAGTTCAAATCAAAAGAAAGATTTTTGAAACTTATAATTCCAAATAATCTATGAACATTTGTGTGGTTAGAAATCATCCCAGTAAGAGTAAAATGAGAAGTGTAAAGTTGAACTGTTTTTAAAATAAAAATATGTCTTTTACTCTGGCAAACTAAAAAAGAAATATGTCACATTAAATGGGACAAAAGGAGTACCAAGCTTTTAGTTTCTCACAAGGTTGAAATCATGATGTGCGCTCGACCCATGTATCATCTGTTGCACTCTTACCACTGAGATGAAGCCCCCGGGCATGTAAAACTATAAAATATCACCTGAGCATTACATGGGAAAATCATCACAATTTATGAAAAAAGATGTAATCAAGCTATACATGTACTTCCTATAAAGTAAATAAATCACAAAAGTTCTTTGGTACTACTTTTCAAAGATTATTCCTTTTAATGTTGGATTTTAGCTTAGGTGCAATCAAATTCCATATAAATTAAAAAGTGACTTACGTACAATCGACTTTCTGCTGTTCCAACAAGTAATTGAATCAAGAAACAATTATTAGTACTACAGTTTATTCTCCGTGTATACATGTATTCTGTGTAATTGTAAATATCCGGATATCATTAATATATATAACCCTATCACCGTGGAGTTTACCCATTGGGCGTTACCACGAAATACTCTCTCTCTCTCTAAACAAAATTTTCTCTGCCTTCTCTCTAGGAAGAACTTTTTCTTCCTCATTCTTCTTCTTCTTAGATCTCAAGATCGTATATTTCCTAACAGTAGGTCCTTCAATCATCGAGTACACACAGGTAATGCTTGAGGAGTATTAATCGGATGTATTACTCATTAACACTTGGTAGTCTAACAAAAAGGGTCCATCGCCTGTCAACACAAATGGATAACATTGTTATCAGATGAAAGAGAACTTTTTTGATATGTGGAGAGAAAAAAAGATATCGCCGGCGCTGAGCGAGCTTGCCTTTGAACATCAGTTGCTATTATTAGTCATTAACTATTAGCATATATTATTCGACCTATGTTGTAGTCTATTACCATGATCTTCTACTTATAGATTTGTCTCCACCAATTAGAGGTAACTTATATTATAATATTTGGAATGCTCAAAGAGTTAAAAAAAGTTTTTTCCTGGTTAACGAATCAGCTTAGATAATCAGGAAAAAACTTAGAAGGCCGAACTCTCGAACTAAGCCCACAGGCTAGGTCCCTTCCCAGTTCAAATTTATGTTTGAAGCAGGTTAGCATGTAACTTTAACCGGAAAGAGAAAGCCCAGTTTTAAAAACAGACTTGCTTCTCGAGACCATGCACAAGTGATGACTTGAAGACCAACTATCTATTTGTGATAAAAGCTACCGTTGAGGTTTACCAGTAAAAGGTTCTCAATCGGGAATATACAAATTCTGGACTCCAGTTTAGAGTTGCAAATGCTCAAATTTCATAATTAAGACTGAAAATGAGTAAACGTGGAGTCAAGGAATAGCTTGGGAATTTTGATAGTGAATGCTAATGAAGAAATCATTTTGAGCAGTTACATTTCTCCCTTGTTTCGTTTTATCATTTTGAGCAGTTACGTTTCTTTCTCCCTTGTTTCATTTTATGTCTTATATTGAAGAGGCACAGAATTTAAGAATGCAAAGAAATTTTTTGAATCTTGTGGTCTTAAACTAAAGATGTGTATAACATGCCAGAATTACCCTTTGAATCTTGTAGTCTTAAACATGTCTCATCATTGATATAAAAGAAAGTCATTTAGGTAAATGAGAATGTTGGAATTAAAAACTAAAGGTGACATTCTTTTTGAAACAAATGGAGGGAATGTTCTTCTTTTGAGCATTGAAGCCTAAGTTGCATAGAAACTGTTTGATGAGCCTTGGTCATCGATTTTTAATGGAATGACTGAACTGTCTCTTTTAAGAAATCCTCAAACCTTTTGTCCTTTTAAGCACTATATTTCTTTGTGTTCTACTTTTTTTCAATTAAAAATTGTACTTATTAATATAATAGCAAAGCACCAGACACATCTCAGACTGATATTGCCTAATTCATTACAAATTAAGGTTTCTTGCATGTTCATGGACTTCTTACCAAGACATATAAATGCCTTCTTAAGATTTTCCTATGCTTGGAAGCTGCTCTGTGAGAAACGATTCTGCTTTGAAGTTAAAATTCATTAGGAAGTTAGGTTCAGAGTACTATGGAGACTGATGATTCTTTTCCCCTCAAAAGTGGATATGACGAACTTTTGCTTTCAATATAGCACTTAAGCCCACTGGTCTGTGCAATGGAATTTAGTTTATACTGTTATCCATCTAATCTTTCATGACAGTTATTCTTCGCTGAGAACAGTATGGTAATGGTCATACTTTTTCTATGGTTACAAATGCATATCAAAAGGAAAGATATTTCTAGTCTCATTGATGTGTGTGAACCATGTTTTCTCTTCCAATTTCCGTATTGTGTCAGCCAAGATCCAACCTCTTGAATTTGTCACTATGCAGGCAGGAGAGGCTATCATAAAAGAATCTGTTGAACCTCTTTTAGAAGATTATCGACCTCCTGGAATTACATCATTGAAGTTCAGCAAATTATCATTGGGAACTGTGGCACCTAAAATAGAAGGTAGCAACATCACAATACTATCCACGTTGAAGTAATTTATAGTTCATTTCGATTAAGTTAATTATCTCTTAGTTGACTCATGCTATCCAGTTCTTTTTAAATCAAGCTGCACTCGGAAAGAAAATGCAGTTTGCTTAGTAGGAGTTTCCACGCTGCTATTGGTTCTCCTCATTGTGCTAATTTTCTAATCTTGAGATCATCTGAATCTTCATATTTACTAACTTGAATTAAGTTCTGGTTTTGAATCTTCTGCAGTTCATGAATGATTAAGTATTTCAATATTCATGCCAAAAGGTATTAGTTGAATGAGGTTTCATGTGATAGTCATTTGAGCTTTCTTGCTGGTGTCAGTTTTGTGATTATTTAAGTAGACAAAAATGGAGTTTACGCTTATGTTCTGTTCGTTGTCTGAAAAGGCACTGGAGTGGTTATTTCTATTAGTCCTCTAATATTGTGAATACCTATTTATCAAAGAACTACTGTGAATGTCTGAAAGGACAAGACGATACACTGGGTGTGCTGAAAATCTAGTTAGTTGCATTTTCGCTAATATTGGTGTTATTGGATTTATCTCTTTGCAAGATTTGATCTCTTTTAGGGTATGCTGCTGCTTATATTGAAAATTAAAATGAAAAGAAGTGGGACTATCTTTTTTTTTTTGTAGCTCCTAAACTTCTACATCATACGGCAAAATCTTCCGGGTAGTACTTACTTCATGTTGCCGTTGATGCCAACAAAGAATCTGCCAAGAGCTTATCTTGTCATTGCTGTTGTTACCTTTCCTAGCAAGATTGTTGATGAATTTGGTCGTCATCGTATGTCTGAGATTCTTTAAGATAGTATACATGGTGTCACATAATGCTTTAGCATGTTTAGTCCTTAATTAATGCAGGTATTCGTGTTCAAAGCCTGAAAAAAGGTCAAATCACTATGGATATTGACCTCCGATGGGGTGGTGATCCCAATATTGTCTTAGGTGTTGAAGCTGCAATGGTTGCTTCTATACCGATTCAGGTGTGCGCTTAAATGCTTTCATCAGTCTATTTTGCTTGGACAATTTAATGTTGACTATTTGGCTATTTAGGGAGAGAGTTGCACTGACCATTGCCAAATTGGTTGCAGTTGAAAAATCTTCAAGTTTTCACTATTATTCGAGTTATCTTCCAACTAACTGAGGAAATCCCTTGCATCTCGGCCGTTGTTGTAGCATTACTTTCTGAGGTATAGCTAAATTTGTTATGTCAATTTGATTTCCTCTATCTTTTGTTTCATTTTTCCCTTGTGTTGTGGCCTTCTCCAATATTTTAGCTACCTCTGCCTCTCATTATTTGTGTTATCTTCCGACTAACTGAGGAAATCCCTTACATCTCGGCTGTTTTTGTAGCATTACTTTCTGAAGTATAGCTAATTCTGTATGTCAATTTGCTTTCCTCTATTCTTTTATTTCATTTATCCTTTGTCTTGTGTGGCCTACTCCAATATTTTAGCTTCCTTTGCCTCTTGTTTTCCCTAGGCGGACGGATCCAGGCATGACCCAAGAAACGCAAAACCATCTAAAGATATCCTCCCATAATCTTGTGCCTAATTTACAATATATGAAAATATGGTCCATGTTTTCACCCGCCTCTTTACAAAAGAAATATCAACTCATGCAACAACCTTCTCGTACCTGAGATTCTTCGCCGTAAAAATCATCCTTCTAGTACCTAACCACTCGAAGAAGCACACCTTCCTCAGCACCTTAGGAATCCATACTGAGCCATGTGAAAAACTAACCTCTGTCCTAACCAGAAGCTTCTCATGGAAGGACCTAAACTGAAAACTAATTGTTATTCCCCAACTCCCGGTTCAAAACATTAGGTACGCATTGCTTTTGAAGTAAAGCTAGTAATCTTTGAAGCTCAGACATCTCCCAATCCTGGAAATTCCTCCTAAACCTCAATCTCCCAAAAAAGTCTCATCCTCTTGTGTCCCCCTAGCTTGTTGAATAGACACTTCCCTTTGGCAAGAGACTCGGTACAAAACCGGGAATTCATCCTTTAGCACCAAAACTCCCCACCACTTTTGGCTCCCAAAACTAATGCTATTCCCATCCCCTACCTTGAAAATAATGTTATCATGATCCCTTCATTATATTAATCCACACACCACACACGAAAGGCATAGTGTTTAAGTTTGTTCTCCAATCTCTTCGATTTCACCATATTTATCCGCAAGCACCCCTCTCCGAAAAGCTTCTCCTCATTAGAAGCTTCCATTTCACAATATTCATAAACATGGAACGATGTGTAATTGTTGATTGAGACAAATGATATGGAGTAAGAGTTGTGACATCTGTCATGGAAAATTGTTTTCATTCACTTGGAAGGAAGTAATTTTTCTCTTTTTGATGTAAATTATTTAAATTGGATTGCACAATTCAAATTAACTCAGGCAACAAACACAACATACGCAGTGTGACTGAATACTGGAAATGAGGAAATCATTTTCTGAAAAAGAAAGTCTTCATGCTACCAAACCACCCCTAGTTTCTAGGGATTTTCTTCGAATAAAGGAATAAAACTTGTGGATGTATTAGCTATCTATTTTGTGCAACTGAAGCACCCAACTCCTCAGAATGACTACCATGTTCCACGGTCACTTTAAAATTACCATGCCCAAAGTGACCAATTCAAACTATTGGGTAAAAATAATATAGGGTAAATGATCTTTCCGCTAATAGCTATAGATAGTTTACCTTTTGCCCACGATCTCCTTTAAAAATTAGTTTCTCAAACTAACTTTTAAAAGCATTATTTTTCTTTAGAATTTAGTAATTTATGTTTAAATTGAAATATAAGGAAATATTTTTGCACATATGCTCTCATGAGTTGGCCTCTATTTCTAATATTGAATTTGGATGCTAAATACTTGGTCTAAGGTTTAGGCATCGACTGTGACAAGTGTCTTGCTTCCAAGGTCACATGAACATGCAAAATCTTCAGTTTTATCAGGAGGATAAGTATAGTCATGCATGATAAGTCATCTTGGTTTACTACATTCTTGGTCAATATAGTTTAATCTCCCCCCGCCCCACCTTTTTCATTATTTTGATGTTCCTCCCATTATATCTGATGTGCTACATGGGTTTTCTTTTGTTTATCATTATTTGACGATGACTATTCTGCCCTAAATTAGATTTTTGATCTGAAGATGCTTATGTGCTGATATATGTTAGAAGGAGTGATTCTGTTTTTGTTCAATCAGCCAAAACCTAGAATTGACTATGTCCTGAAGGCGATCGGTGGAAGTTTGACAGCTCTTCCTGGACTTTCTGATATGATTGATGTGAGTGTTAACATCTTCTCTGGCATTTCTCTTTCTTATTTCGAGTGTTTCCGTTTTTGAATGACAATCCTGTTGTTTCTCATTGGAAGGATACTGTAAATACAATAGTGACAGATATGCTAGAATGGCCGCACAGAATTGTTGTTCCTATTGGAGGCATACCTGTGGATACCAGGTATCTTCATTTTTACAAATATTTTAGTGACCGACCACTTCACTTATCAGTTTCTTATCTTCGAAATCCTTGAAATGTGCTAATAGAGAAAGTAGATTTTGGGTTGCTTCAGTTTGCTACTATAATATACTTGTAAAAAACAGAAACCAAGGTTGTGCATCTACTTGATGAATGACCTGTTTGAAATCACTGCTGTTCCTTCCCCGTGTCAATGTGAATTCAGGTGTTTCAGTTGTTCAGATACGTGTGAGGTAACAAACATCAAGTGGCTTTTGGTAATTGAACACTGATGTGCTGCGTTTTTTGATCCAGTAAAACATGTATATCGAAAATTTTGAGACTGTTTTAGGTAAAAGGTCTTGCATTGGCTTATGATCGTCGCTGATTGTGTCAGTGTATATGGATTCCAGACTTGTAAATGCTTGCTATTTTCTTGGGTTTTACTCTTATCAAGATGCTTCTTGATTTTGCCCACTGCTGTTATTTTAAGCTCTATTTCAAGTCCTTCAGCAAACTTTTTTGTTGGATGGGGAATATAAACACGAGGTCATTGACATGTTAGCATATATAGCAGTAAATCTTTATCTTTTCTTAATGCTTATTTTTCATCATTTGTAACCAGTATTTTCCTCCATGCAGTGATTTGGAGCTTAAGCCACAAGGGAAGCTCATAGTCACTGTAGTCAAGGCGAATGGCTTGAAGAACTACGAAATGATAGGAAAATCTGATCCATATGCTGTTGTATACATACGCCCACTTTTCAAGGTTAAGACAAAAACCATTGACAACAACCTAAACCCTGTTTGGGATCAGACGTTTGAGTTAATTGCAGAAGACAAGGAGACCCAATCCCTATTCATCGAGGTTTGATTTCAATTACTATCCCATTTATTCCTGTGCTCTGCTGTGTCTTGAATATCGATGGATGCTGTACATCAAACTGTTTTAAGTGGATTTATGTGATAGTTGAGCTTCACGCCATTTTGAGCAGGTCTTTGATAAAGACAATATTGGGCAAGACGAGCGAATGGGTGTTGCAAAGTTGCCTCTGAGTGAACTAGTAGCTGACACTGCCAAAGAAATTGAATTAAGATTACTGCCAAAGCTTGATATGCTCAAAGTCAAAGATAAGAAGGATCGGGGAACCATCACAATAAAGGTACAGCCGTGATTCAGATTCGTTTGTCGAAGTTTCTTTGTTTCTATGCCACTATCAATCAATCAAACAGTCCTGTACCCTGAACCCTGTTGGGGCAGATTACATGCATCCGATAGATCAGTATTTTATAGCATGCATCATAGTTTGATTTGTTTTCAATTTACTGCAATCCTAATCCTTTTTGAGGTTTAGAACTGACTATGATACGCTTAACATTCGTTAAATGTGTATGAAATTTTCTCAACTTATCTCTCTTTTAACAACCAGGGTAATATGATGATGGGTTAAGCTTTTAAACCATATTCATTGTGGTGCATGCAGGTGTTGTATCATGAATTCAACAAGGAAGAGCAGTTAGCTGCTTTGGAGGCAGAGAAGGCGATCCTAGAAGAAAGGAAGAAGCTGAAAGCAGAAGGGGTCATCGGGAGCACAATGGATGCAGTTGGTTCAGGTGTTGGTATGGTGGGAAGTGGCATTGGGGCAGGTGTGGGGCTCGTTGGAACGGGGCTAGGTGCCGGTGTTGGCCTAGTTGGCAGTGGTTTTGGAGCTGTTGGCAGTGGCCTAAGCAAAGCTGGAAAATTTATGGGAAGGACATTCACTGGAGGTCATTCCAGCAGTTCAAAGAAGAATGGTTCCTCTACTCCAGTCAACTCTATTCAAGAAAATGGTGGTGCAAAGCCACTCAAAAGTGAATAGTTATGTGAAGTAAAACTCAAACCTTTTTTCATTTTTTTAAGAAACTGTTTGACTAGTGGAAATTAAGTTGATAGAATGCCAGTTTGTGAATTTGTTTATGTTGGATTGTAAGTTGATAATTGTTTTCATGAAAATTATGTCAACATGTTATATTTATTTGTTTCTTTGCTAGGTGTGTCAGAAAATTGTCAGCTTTCTCGTGAACTCATTATTCTCAACGTGACCTTTAGCAGAAAAGAAATGCTGCCATGAGAGATTGAATCTATGGCGGATATAGTATATTGAAATTTTTGTCCTCGTTAACTATGTTACAAAAACACACTAGTGAAGAAGCAATCTCCCATGACAGCTTAAACATATTGTAGATAGAAAGCTGATACAATTGAGTTGAACAAATAAATAAAGTATGTAGCTTTCTAAAAAAAAGTAAAGTTATACACACTTATCTCTTCATATTACATTGAATATATTATAATGGTAACTTTTTAGTACGAGGTATAAATTATAATAATTATGAGATAAAATATAGAATTATTTCATCCCATATTTGACTGGAGGTATAATATAATCCTTAGACTATTTATTCTTCTAGTTTTAAATTATTCCATATATATAACAAAAAGCTAACTTATCCAAAATTAATTATCTGTTGCCAAATCAGACGACCCCAAAAAATTAATTAAAACTGACAACCATTTAAAAAAAAAAAAGAAGAGTAGAATATATACTCTGCTAGAGTAAAATGATTGAGAGTGGTGGAAAAACAGCCAACGCACCAACGGGCTATGGTGGTGTGTCAGTACACTATAAAAGTCAAACAGCACATTCATAACCTTAGCCATATTTTAACCACCATATAAAAAAAGAATGATCTCTTTTGACAAAATGATTGTACGAAGCTTTTTAGTCTATTAGAAGAGAATAATTTTTTTTTTGTTTATAATAATTTAATTTACGTGATATATTTAAGACTATAAAATTAGAGGATATGACATATTTTCTTTTAGATATCTGTTTGTTTTTTGAATAAAAAATCTTTGGGACAAAGTCACATGTGGGTTCAAGAGTATAGAGTAATGAAAAGGTACAAGAGGAAACAACCCGTGATGAGATTTAATCTCTGTACCTGTGTATCATATTCCATTTGGACTGCATGTTAAGGTGAAAAAAAAAAAAGAAGAAGAAGAGGTTAAATTATAATTTAAGGAGTTAAAAATCGGTATATCACTTAAATACTTCTCATATATGTTTTTCAATTTAAAAATCTATCTTCTAAGTTTAGTGAAAATAATAAATAAAAATATTTAATAAAAACTAATTTAGAAATTATATTTTAATGTTTACGGATAACATGTCTCAACATCAACTTAATTTTGAGAGAACAAAAAGGCTTACTCCCTTCGTTTCAAAAGGGATGATTTGATTCGATTCGGCATAAAGATTAAAAATAATAAAAAAGACTTTTCAATCTTATGATCCTAAATAAAAGTTTATGTTAAATGAACCAAAATGTTCTTTAATCTTGTGATCTTAAATATGTCACGTGAAAAATTGAAATTAAAATTTTATTAAAAAAGAAAATGAGTCATTCTCTTTAAACAGATAGAAAAAAAAAGTGGGTTATTCTATTTGAAACGCAAGAAGAATTTTTGTTGTGATAATTGAAGGATCCATCTATCTTGTCCTTACACGTTGAGAAACACCAACGGACAAGTGCGTTTCGCGGGTTATGAGGCTGCCTTCAAGTGATAGAGGGGCCCTCATTTCATACAAAGAAAGCAGACGAGATTGTCGTGTTGATCACATTCGATTGAGAGTTCTCACCTCTCTGAATTTACGTCCGCAAGAAGTCATCTTCGAAGAAAGAATAAGTTTTCGATGAGTTGATGTTCACTGTCTATTCTACAGACCTCCTTTCTTATAGCTCATAAGTAAGTGCGAAATAAGCCAATTATTTCTGTTTCGTTGGTCGAACTACTTTATTCTTACTTGGAACAGAATCATAAACTTAGTTCATTTCGACTCAATTACAATACCTCCATGTCCAATATAAATTTTTGTATAAAATTTCAAAATAATAACACTAAAAATATTAATATTATAATATATTTGAACTTTTTTTAAAAAGTAGTACTGTAACTTCAGCGTGTAAGCTAAGAATGAAAGTACAATCTCGGTCAACCTCCTTTTTATGCTTCGGTAACTCTGCTACTTTTCCCCCCTTTTTTCTACATTATCTAGTTTAAAAAAGCATTAAACAAACAAAAGAGAAAATTAAAAAGAATATAATACTAGTAAAATAATAATTTCTGGTATTTAATAATCGGATAGTGCACTTTAGTATTTAAATTTTATAAGTGGAAGGAATTAATGATGTTTACACTCTTTTTTGTTTCTCATCCGATGTTTATTCAGATTGGAATCCAACTATATCTGGATTCGTGCTGCGTAAGACCTCATTTGAAGAAAAACACTTCTATCAATGATTTTTTCATTCCTGTGACTCAAACTCGAGACTTGATTAGCAATTTCATCCCCTGCACCACATTCTTTGATGATAATAATGTTTACACTTTACTTACATAGGTAATCTTCATTTGATTTTCAGCTTGCTTTCTAGAGTGGCTCCTTCATTCTTACTTTCCCTTTTTTGGCCCCTATAATTAATTTCTTTTGATTCTTTTATGTGGGTAGGAAGAAAATAATCCATTGGAGTTTTTTTTTTTTAACTAATTGTTGTTTCTACTAGTAATGGTAATATTTTGGCCTCCATAAATAACATGAATGCTTGAGTTTCAATATTAATTACTTATGAAAATTATAGGACAAGATTCCCTTGGCTATTTGGACCATTTGTATGTATCTCTTCTTGTTTTATTGTTTGAAGGTCACGTTTAATTATGGGTAGTGTCTGATATTCATTAATAAGCTGTCATTAGAAGACAAAAATTTGTTTATATTTTAAGAGGCCAAAGTAGACCTTAGAACATGCATATATATAATTGAAATGAAATTTGAAAATCACACTATGTATTGACTAAAATTGTAATTGAGTGATGATTTTTTCTCCTCTCAATTATAGTTTTATGACCTCCTCGAGTATTGTCTTTTTCTTTTTGTATTTACTATATAAAAAGGACCCATTATAAATACCAATATTTGAAATATTTACTTTTTCGAGAAATCAAAATTTAATATAGGAATGATCAAATAAATTTCTCATGTTCGTGTCTAATTATATATAAAATAGAGATATGGGAACAATTATTACCTTTTCCATCCCAATTTCTCTGTCCACATTTATTTTTTCAACTAATAGTTCTAGACATTGAGAGGCATGAGTGTTTGAAAAACTATAAATGTCTATATGAAATTTGAGCAAGTAGAAAGATGGAGTTGACAAATCAAAACAAGCAAAAAAGGTCACCCAAGTTATTGCATTTTCCAAATATCTTATTCATTTTTGTTAGTGTCAATTGAAAATAATTTACTTTTAATTTTTTTTTTATCTTAATGAAATGATTCTCAATCACATAAATATTTAAAAATAATTTTAAATTATAAATTTTATTTTTTTTTTAAAATATCATATCAAGTTAAATGATTGGATATAAAATGAGAGGGAGATTACTATTTTTTAAAAAAGAAAAAGAGAGGAAGAGAAATTTGAGGAACCGAGACAGTTACGTCACGGGTCCGAACCCGTGACTTTAGTTTTTGACTTTGCAAAAAGTAAAACAGATGTAATACTACTTTCACCCAGTAGCATACATACTAGACAGACTCACTCAGAGAGATGAGAAGATAAAGACTACACACAGTCACACACTGCTCACGTTACATTACACTCTCTCTCTCTGCTTTGTTCCCTTCTTCTCCCATTAGTTATTTTCCTTGAAACAAATCTCTCTCTCTCTCTCTATCAACATTTGCACAGTCTCACTGCACTCGATAAACACACGCACCACTCCCCATTTCTTGTTTTTGTTCCTTCTTCCTCTCAACCCCAACTCCTTTTCTTTCATATAACAAACAAATCTCTCTTCAAATATGGATCTTTAACGAAGTACTCTTTGATTCCATCTTATTTTTCATAATCTGTCTGCAAAAATTGCATCTTTTAACTCTTTCAACGGTCACCCACAATACTGTTTATCACTATTCTTCTTCTTCTTCTTCTTCCAATATAACAAATCTTTCTGCAAATATGCATCTCTAAACACTTCCAAGATTACCCCTTTAATGTCTTTAGAGTGTAGATTCCAAAACCCCACCAGTCACTGTTCCTGTTTTATCCTTGATTAATTCATCCTTTAAAACTCTTCTAGTCACATAGTCTACTTCACGCTTTCACCAGTCCTTTTTCTGCAAATATGCATGGTTAACTCCTCCAAGATCACACCTTTACTTAAGAAATGCCTCCAGAAAACCCATTTCCACCTCCCCTAACCCCACTTCCTGTTTTTCCCACCACCTACCTCCCACCCCCACTCCCACCACCCTCCTCCCACCATCACCATTCTCACTCCCCTCTTATCCCACCCTTCATAGCTGCTGCTTTTGCCTTTACTTTCTTCATTGTTGCTGCCATCATTTACCGTAAAGTGTCACGCAACAGGACTGTTCCTGCAGATCTGAAGTCACCTCCACCACCTCACAAGTTCACCTACTCTGTCCTCCGCCGTGCTACTGGCTCATTTACAGCTGCTAATCGTCTAGGACAAGGTGGGTTTGGGTCTGTTTACAAAGGTGTACTTCCATCTGGACAGGAGGTAGCTGTGAAGCTCATGGATGCTTCAGGCTCCCTCCAAGGGGAGAGGGAGTTTCACAATGAACTCACTCTCGCCTCGAGAATAGACACTACGTCTTGCCACCACGTAGTGCCTATCCTCGGGTTCTCCTCCGATGAACATAGTTATAAACACCACTGTTCTACTCGGAGGAGAAGATTAGTTCTTGTATATGAGTATATGCATAATGGGAGCCTCCAAGATGCTTTATTAGATCGTAAGTGTCCCGAGTTAATGCAATGGAGAAAGAGATTTGATATTATAAGTTCTATTGCAAAGGGTATTGAGTATCTTCATTACTCGTGTGATCCACCTATAGTACATGGAGATATCAAACCTTCTAATATATTGTTGGATTACCATTTTGATGCAAAAATAGCTGATTTTGGCCTAGCTCAGTCGTTGACTAAAGATGATCAAGTTGTTGAGTCTTTAATTGAAGATGAAGAGAGAGTTGAAAAGGGGGCAAAAGGAGAAGTTTTTGAGAATGTGGAGGAAAATGGGTCGATTCTTGAAGGAAATGAGAGTGTGGTCACAGATGAGGTTGTGATAAATGTGGATCAGTTGCCGGAGAGTTGCTGTGTGAGGGTGTCGGATAGGGAAGTGGGAGGGGTGTCGCCTGAGGTCGGAATTCCATCAGAGGGAATGGAAAAGACTAGTGTTTCTGAGGGATTTTTGGATGAGGTTAGTGTGGATAGTGGAATTTTGAAAGGAATTGGGAGGGGAACTAGTCAATCAGGCAGAGATTGGTGGTGGAAACAGGACAATGTGAATGGTGGATCAGATTCTGGTAGGATTAAGGACTATGTGATGGAATGGATTGGTAGTGAGATCAGAAAAGAGAGGCCTAAGAAGGATTGGATTGCGACCACAAGTGCAGCAGAAGATAATGTCAAAGGGGGGCAACAGAAGCAAAGAAAGAAGCTCGAATGGTGGGCATCGTTGGATGAGGAGAGAATGAAGAGAGAAAAGAAGAATCGGAAGCCAAGAGAATGGTGGAAGGAAGAGTTTTGTGAGGAGTTAGCCAAGAAAAAGAAGAAAAGGGATCTCAAAAATGGAGAAATGTGGTGGCAAAGGGATGAAGAGGTAGCGCCCGAAAGAAAGAGGAGGAAAAGCAAGGGAAGCAGGAGCAGCATTGATTGGTGGCTTGATAGTTTCAGTGGCGAGTTTCGGATTGGAAGGCGAAGTAGTCAAGATTTTGCCAGTGGAGATATTCCCAAGAGTGGAGGGGTGAGTAGTACCCCTAGTATGAGAGGAACAGTTTGTTACATCGCTCCTGAGTATGGCGGTGGAGGGCAGCTCTCAGAGAAATGCGACGTGTACAGTTTTGGTGTTTTGGTGTTGGTTTTGGTCTCAGGGAGAAGGCCACTCCAAGTTACAGCTTCTCCTATGTCAGAATTTGAGAGGGCTAATCTGGTTTCATGGGCTAGGCAACTTGCTCATTCGGGCAAGCTTTTGGATCTTGTTGATCCCAATATTCAGTTACTGGATAGAGAACAAGCATTGGTTTGCATCACTATTGCACTACTTTGTTTACAGAGATCACCTAACAAGCGCCCCACAATGAAAGAGATTGTTGGGATGCTTTGTGGCGACTCTGAGCCACCGCACTTGCCGTTTGAGTTTTCCCCTTCACCACCCTCCAATTTTCCTTTTAAGTCACGGAAAAAGGCCCGGTGAGTTCACAGGTGCTCGATTTACCATTTCACTGTTGAATGTAATCTTCATGTATTATTGTGTAGAAGTTGTTAAAAGAAAAGCAAAAATTGAAGCAAAATGTCATAATTTTCTTATCAGCCTTTTCTTTTGCATAATCATCTCTATATTTCCTGCACTTTACAATTCCTCTGTGTTATGATGATGAGTACATTAGTTCTCTTTGGCTTTTGCTCCTACTATTAGCTGAATTGAAGGAATCCCAGGCTAAAAGTATCTGACATGACTCTTTGCTTCCACTTTCTAAAAGGTGAGTCCACAAGTAATTATAAAATTCAGTGCCCTTCCTTCAACTATCAAGGAGCTTGCTTTATTGCTTTTACAGCTTACTTTTTTGGGTCCCAGAAGATATTTGACTGCTTCTGGTCTGTTGCCTTAAAAAAATTTCTTCATAGTTTACTTATGTCATTACAGATTAGAGCCCTCTTATCCCATTGTCTACATGAAATGCATTATGTTTTCTTCACTGTCATTTTTCCTTTTCTTACCTACTTTAATTTGTTGTACTCCGGTGGAGTTTCCTTTGAAAACAACTTCTCTACCCTCATGAATTACAGGTAAGGTTGTATTCCCTATCCTCCCTTAACCCTACTTGTGGGATTTCGCTGGGTATATTGTTATACTTACTAATAATGTATTATCCAAGTAATCTCTGTGATCCTATACAATATAATAGTGTACTTAGAACTGTTCATAATTACGTCTCTTTGTATGTTTATGAAGTACATAAGCATCCTTTAGATGATAAGAGTAATGGAGATCATTTATATTGGACATACTCTAATAGCTTGTGTATCATCATGAGTATAATATCATGGCTACATATATCACCTTATGCAGATAACTCTCCGTTCACTTTTCTTGCTAAAGGTAGCAGAATTCTTTTGTGTGAACCCTTGGATTCTTTTGCCTCTCTATCTCTATGACACAGTGGTAAGATCTGCGTACATTTTACTTTCTCCAGACCCCATTTGTGCAATTCTACTGAGTATGTTATTATTATGTAACTTTCATTTGATTTAATATTGAAATAGTTCATCGCTCTTGAAGTTGACATATGATGAACTTGAAAAGCACAGCTATGGACTTTGTGGTGTTTGTTCTATCTGTATTTTTGTTTTCATCATGTAATGTTTGTATGTTCCATCAACAATTTGGATAAGATATTTCTCTTGTTGTCAAAGAAGAGTAACTCAAATTTTGTTCAAACACTTGAACTCTATTTTTGCTACATAACATGTCCCTCAAAAAAAACCTTTGACCCACGATGCTTTATGATAAACCAGACAACACGAGACACGTTGTTTGTCTTGGCAAATCATCATGATTTTGAGATTATCCTCTCCGCATCATCTGAAATGTTGTGTCATCTAGATATTTATGTGCACTGGATTTTTCGGATGTTGGGTGGTCGAAAATATGTATAACAAAATCATATAGTCGATCCTATCTAATTCGTAAATGAGTAATAGTTGATTGATTGATTTACTAAAGATCAAGAATTAAGCGTAATTCTTCCATATCAAAATACATCTGATGAAACAAATGAACAAACAAAATAAAATAGAAATGAAATGCTTTTTGTTATTGGAACACTGTCTTGCTAGATCTTTTTGCTTTGTTGATTGTTAACCTATACTTATCGGTGTAGTGATGGAATCGTAATCTTTTTCATTAAAAGACTCAAAATAAAAAAATAAATAAATAGAAGGTACAAAATAGTAGAAAGAACTTAATATTCATTACACATGCAAAATAGATCATTTTAATTAGAGAAAATAGTCAAATGTCTCCCAACCTATTAATCAATTCTCAACTACATATTTATATTTTACGGAGGTTCTATTATCTCCTTGAATTTTCTATTTTCGATATTTTATAACTCCTAAACATTAATTTGTCCAAAAAGGTAAATACACCTCTTGTAGGCCCGTAAGGATTAGACAAAAAGCTGCAAAATGGCAGAAATTGAATTAAATAGTCCATGTGTTGCTCTTCAATTGGAGATTATATAATTAATTCAATTTTTTTTAATTCTTTCCCCTTTTCTAATATCACAAAATTTCATATTCATCTCATAATTTCTTCAAGCTTTTCTCAAAGTCCTTCAATGGTGGTCTTCTAAGTTTCATCTCTAGAAGCTCCGAATTGATTTATAGCTATTTCTTTATGTTAGTTAATCATATATTAATAATTTTTTGCAACAATAATCATCTCATTCATAAGAAATTTTCGTATATAAAACTCAAAAATGGTTCTTGAACTCCTCACATTTTCAGGAAAAAAATTTTTCAGATCACAATGAACCAACAATGGTGAATCCGCAATGTCACATTTCGATTTCTTTTCTATCAAATTTGCTTTGTACTCTTGCATTTTTTTTTTTTGAATTTTTAATTTTGAAATTTGAACAAATAATGGTGAATCCAAAATTTCACCTTCCAATTTCACTGTTATCAAATTAGCTTTTCACACCTGTATTTGTTTGTGAATTTTAATTTTGAATTTGATACAAATTGAAACTTTATGTAGTATTGCTATGAAGTTCTTCTTCTTCTTCTTTAGTTTGGTGTATAGATTTTTTCTCCATTTTCTCTTATTATCTAAAGAAATCATTAGGATCTCATAGAAAACAAATAATTTTTATAAATTAAATTTTTAGATTTGATAAAAATGAGAACTTTACGTAATTTTATAGTGGAGTATTTTATTATTAATTTAGATTAGATTTACCATTTACAAGAAAAAAAGAAAAAAAATTAAAAGTGAATGTACAGTAATTTCACACGTGTGCTGTACAACTTAACATATAATTGGTCCTGACTTTTTAGAAAGGTAATTATTTTATATTAAAATAGTTTAAAAGGATAATAAGACCCCGTGAAATATAAATATATAGTTAAGAATTGACCAATAGATCAAGGGCATTTGACTATTCTCTTTTAATTATATATAAATTGTATAGTTTTTTGCACTTCTAGACCACAAGCTACGTCCACCCCTGTATTGATGTATGAAAAAGTAGATATTTTCCTTGTGTCACGTCAATCCTCACAGGGAAAAGATTAGGGGAAATTGTGGAGTATTTCTTTTTGGTTCAAAGAAAAAGACTATTTTAAAATTCAGCATCCGTTTGGTAGATAGTATTTATTACAATAGTCTTCGTATAGAATTTTAGTTCAATAAATATATTCTCGCCATCTTATATCAATTTAATTTTTGAGTTTTTTTTATTATTTAAGATAGGTTGAATCGTTCAAAATTATGGGTATTTAAAACTTTTACAATATTTATCATTTTATTTGTTGAAATTTTATAATTTTTAAGAGAAAAATCACACTAGTAGTATAGTTGCATTTATGATTTCATAAGTGAAAAGTATGGTTTAAATATTTCGTTAAATATTTTTTTTTAATATTTGTGAATTTACTATTATCTCACAAATTAAGTTAATATGGAACGAAGGGAGTATTGTTTAGTTTATTTATTTATTTTAATTCTTGAAGAGATTTTATTATATTTCTAGAAAATGAAAAGATAACTAATCTAAGGTTTAACAATCCTAGGATAAGACCTCTAAATAAAAAATATCCTCCAATCCTTTTTCCTAAATTTCTTTTGTAATTTGATGTCCTTTTTATTTATATTGGAATGATTATATATATTCTTTTTAAGTCTGCCTATTCGCTCAGTGTAGTTTGATGATTTCATAAACTAATATTTTTTCTCCATATTTGATTTGCTATTTGAAGAAATGTAGTTCATAGATTGACCATTTGAATTATTTATTTATTTATTTAAATTAGTCTTGTTGTACATGTTTTGCACGTAATCAAATAGTATATTTCATCTGGTAACAAATGTTACACAAAAATTAAATTTAACTATGAACTTATGAAAAGATAAATAATTCACTGCAAAGTAATTTTGATAAATTATTTATTTATAAAGGTCTTATAAATCATAGTAAAAATTTATTTTTCTTAGCGGTTGTAGAGTATTTTGTTGAAGAGTAAAAGCCAATTGAATAAAGAAGATTTAGGAGTCTTTCCATGATTGGCTAGAAGTGCTTATTCTATTATTTATTTTCATATATTTTAAAAGTCAATATTATAAATATAATTAAATAAGAATTAAAGAAAAAGTGAAAAGATAATTTTGTCTAAAGAGGGATCTTTTAATAAAGGGCAAAAAGTTCAAACAATTTTTCTAAGGGTCTTCACGCTTTTAATATAATATAGATAGATGAGCTTCAGGTATTTGAACAATTTAAGTAGCCTTAAATTTATATTAAATTTAAGGTATATTTGGCCAACAAAAATAATTTTAAAATACATCGTGCTATAAAGTACCTCTACAGTGACGCATCACACCTCAAAATTAATAATAATTTTATATATATATATATATATATATATATTTTAGTGTTTACCTTGATTAGTTAAATGAAAGAAATTCCTACAAAAATTCAAGGATATAATTGTAAAAAAAAAATAGTAGAGTTTTATCCTCAAATAGTTCAAATGAGAAAATAACAAGCATGTCAACAAAGCTATTTTTCTCCTAACCAATTAGAAGATCACAAAAAAAAAAAAAAGTCATCCAACAGTTATTTACCTTAACCCAATTATATAAAATAAAAAATTTCATAATAACTCAAGGATATAATAGAAAAAAGCTTTTGGTAGAGTTTTAAATTTAACATAAAACCTACTTTTGACTTTTAATTTTTTTTTCTTTTTTCTTTTTTTCATTTTTTTTCTTTTTCAAGCTAAACTAAGATGCTTAAAAACACTCTTTGTCAAATACCTCTAAATATTTAAAACAAAAGCCCAAAAATCAAAAGCACCTAAAAATAAGTCTATCCAAACATCCTGTTACTTCGCCGTTCAGTACCCAGCATTTTTATTCCTTTTATTTCCAACACAACGCGAATAAGTTAACTTCTTCATGTTGGGAAAAAAGTATTTTAGTGAGCAAGTTACAGTAACATTTGCGATTAATTAAATTGCTTTACTTTTTAATTGAACAAGATAAAATATTGACTATTTTTATCAATATTTTCAAAATTAAAATTAAAATTATCTCATGTGTTCACTTATTTTATGATTCCGAATTTTGATATAAATTATGTAGAGGCACTAATAATTTTATTAATGAGATAAGACATGAATTACTAGATGCTTTAGATGCAAAACCTCACATTTGAAGGACGCACATATTATGTAAATATTTTTTAAATGATTTTATATTGTAGACAATGCTTTATTATGATGGTGAATATAATTTAAACATATATCCTGTACCATCATCATAATTCATATTTTTACGGAATATAATTACTATTCTTCAATATTTTATGAGATATGCATGTATTTATAATATAAAGATTAGTCATGAGTGAATTTATGTTTTATTTATATAATATTAATGATGCAAAAATTAGTTATTTATGCATTAATTATTTCACCTTCTATATATAAATTCTCTCATAATTTATATATATGTAGTAATTATGTCGGTTTTTCAATTATAAATCAAACATCATATTAATTCTATACATGAATAATTTATTTTCAAATCAACTATCAAATATAGTATTACTTATGAAGAATTTAATGCATAACTCACATCTACACTAGCAACAAAATGACTCATAAAAGTGTAATAAATATATGTCACTAAAAAAAAATATTTCATAATTATAAAAATTCAAATGTATTTTTAGCTAAATTACATAAGAAAATACATATTGGGATGATGAAAATGTCAACATTACCGGAATACTTTCACATTTAATTTTGGGACCAAACAAAGCCAAACTAAAAATCACTAGTCTACCATAAGTGGTTAGGATGATGAAAATGTCAACATTACCAGAATACTTTAGCATTTAATTTTTGGCTCTAGCAAAATCGAGCTAAAAATCACTAGTCTATCGTAAGTGATTAGGATGATGAAAATGTCAATATTGCCAGAATACTTTCATATTTAATATTGACCCCGAGTAAAGCCAAACTAAAAATCACTAATCTATCATGAGTGATTGGGATGATGAAAATGCCAACATTGCCGAAACACTTTCGCATTAAATCTTTGGCCCAAGAAAACTCGAGCTAAAACTCACTAGTCTATACCATAAGTGGTTGCTATTATTTCTCAGTCATTGAACTTCTGTTAGGTTCATATTTTATGTTTCTTCTGATTGTGAAGCTACAATTTTTTTCTTCTGAAATTGTATTTATAAAACAAAGTTAGGGAGATGATTAAAATTTATTATTTTTTCCGTTTAATAATAATTGTCCACTATTGACTTGACATAAGGATTAAAAAATAGTAAATGATAGGGATAATTTTACAAAATCACTCTTTGAATTTAGTAAATATACTTTCTTAAAAATGTAATAGGAAAATGAGTATATTTAATAATAAGGATAAATTAAAAATTAAGTATAAAATTATTTCTTAATTTTATAATGGACAAGTATATGATGAACAAGTAAAGATAGATGGGGATATTGTACATTTAGTTTCTAATTTATCTTTATTATTAATTATAATTATTTTTTCTTTTTATATTTTCAAGACATTGCATTTGTTAAAGGAAAAGGGTCAAAAGTACTTTTGAACTATTTGAAATGAAGCGAAAATATTCTTTTGTTAGGTTTTGGCTAAAAAATATCTCTTAAAAAGTAATTTGTTAAAACTATTCATATTATTACAATTTTTTAATTCCTGTATTTAATCGATAATGAACAACTATTATTTCATGGATAGAGGAAGTAAATAAATTTTGTTAGTTAGGCATTGGGCAGTTAAGAATTAAATAGTCCACTTGACTTTCATACTTAACTTTGTTGAAAGTCGATAAAAATAATGAGGGCTATTAAACACCCTCAATTCAGATAGAATTATCAAGATATTAATAAAAAGTCAAGTTAATTCTCTCTCATAACTATCTAAAGTTAATTGCAATGAAACTTACAAATTGATAGAAAATTTGAGTGAGTAAAACGTGTAAACTTCTTAATTGGACATTTTCTCAAACTGGTAAAATAAAGAATTACTACCACTTTGTGAGGGAATTTATTTTGACCCATCGAAAATTTAATTTGCCAAGACATAATATATTGATAAGATATGTCCCATCTTTTTTTGAGACATCTGTTTGATTGAATACGTGATTTTTAAAATTTTAAAATTATGTTTAAATATATATTTTATTTGATTTTTTGAGGAAAATAAGACTGCGATGGTTTGAACATGTGCAGAGAAGAAGTATCAATACCCCTGTTATGAGGTGCGAGAAGTTGAATTTAGAGGCTACATTGAAGGATAGAGATAAACCAAAGAAGTATTGGGGAAAGGTGATCAGAAAAGATATAACAAACTTCATCTCACCGAGTGAAGATCGCGTATTAGAGTAGAAAGCTAATAAGGATAGGTTGATGTATGATCTTATGATATAATAGATTAGTGGGAATAATCGTGTCTTTATATCCCGTGTTGTCATTATCCGTCTTATATTTGTTAATTATTGTATTTACTATCGTTTATTTTGATGAGAGTTTTCAGGAAATAGTCTTTCCATCTCTATGAGGCGATCTACGTACATTTTAACCTCCCAAACCTCACTTAAGTGATTCACTGAATATGTTATTAATGTTAAATATTACTAAATTAAAATTTGTAATTAAATAAATATTAAAAAATAAAATTTAAAATATGATCCAGAATTTATGGCGAAACTGGAAAGGGTTGTTTAATATTTCCAACCATTTAATAAATTCCTTCACCTAACTTAGCTACTCATATTAATTACCCCTTTTATTTCCCCTTTATAACTGAAAGAGGAAAATATTTACAATCCATGGCAGAGCAAAAGAATATAGCAGAACCCACCATGGAAGATGCCTACAAGTTCCTCAATATTATCAAAAATCCAGATGGATCTCTCACTAGAAAATCCCCAATTCCTAATGTTCCTTCAACCCCAGAAATTGATCCGAATTCATCAAATCAACTAATTTCACTCTCAAAGGACATACCTCTTAACTCCACCACCAACACCTTCATACGCCTCTATCGGCCCGTTTCTCCGCCGTCTAACGCCAAATTACCTCTCATTATATACTTCCATGGTGGTGGCTTTGTGGTATTGAGTGCGCGTTCTGTTATTTTTCATGAATCTTGTAATGCCATGTCAGCTCAGTTCCCTGCATTAATTGCTTCCGTTGAGTATCGCCTCGCCCCGGAGCACCGCCTTCCCGCCGCCTATGACGACGCCGTGGACGCCATCAAATGGGCTAAAGATCAAGCTATTAACGGTGGTGATCCATGGTTGAATGAGCTAGCTGATTTCTCTAAAGTTTTCTTAATGGGCAGTAGTTCAGGAGGAAATATCGTGTACAATGCAGGTACGCTCAGACGAACTAAAATAAATTAAGTTAATCAAGAAATAAGTCAAAAATCAAGTATACATAAATTAATTTGTTTACTTGTAAATTCAGGTTTACTTGCACTCGACATGAATCTCGACCCAATCAAGATCGTAGGGCTAATAATGAATCAGCCCTACTTTGGTGGGGTCGAGAGAACGGAGTTGGAGCTCAAATATGTCAACGATAAAATTGTGCCTTTGCATGTGAATGATCTGATGTGGTCGCTCGCATTGCCTGAAGGTGTGGATCGCGATCACGAGTATTCTAATCCGTCCATTAACGAAGCAAAAATGAAAGAAAAGATCAAACGGCTCCCACAGTGTTTGATCAGAGGATATGGAGGGGACCCATTGATTGATCGGCAGAAGATGTTGGCTAAGATGATAGAGTCACATGGGGTGCACGTGACTCCTCAATTTCTTGAAACAGGACATCATGCTGTGGAAATATTTGATCCAAAAATTGCACAACATTTGTATGATTCTATAAAGAATTTTGTCACATCTGTTTGTGATGAAAATGTGGGCAGATCAGTCATGTAATATAACAACAACATTACCCCAATGCCTCAAAGGCTTTCGCTCATTGCAGGGTAAGAGGATTTGTTAATGTTGTTGTAGTTTATTATCAGATGAATTTAAAAAAATATAAAGTTATTAAAAATTATATAATCCATCTTAACTTATTTGGGTTATATTAATTTTGTTATATAAGAAAGTCCCCGTACAAATATTAATAATCATTTTGTATGCATCAGTAACAATTCATTTCTTATAAGGATATGTTAGAATTTAGAATATGTAATTTAAGGGTGTTGTATCTTTTTCTCCAAGATGTATGATACTAAAAATATTTCATACATTTAGACCGATTGGGTAGGCGGTGTTAATTAGAATAATTAATGAATTAAAATTTAGTTTATCAAATACATTATTTGATTATTTTATTTAGCTTAATCCATGGATTACTTATATATCACATGAGGTCTTATTTTATCTTTTTTGATAAGTCTCCTGAATGATTAAATTGTCCCCCAATTCATTTTTCTAAAATTCTTTTGTAATTTAATGTTCGTTTTATTTATATTGAAATGGTTATAAATGTTATTATTATTCTCCAAATCCATTTAGTGTAATTTGATGATTCAATGACAATTTTTTCTTCATTATCTTTTTAAAATGTTTATATTCAATGTAAATTCGTAGAGTAACCACTTGAACTATTTTTTTTAAAAGAAAAATAAGCTTTAGGTATTTGAACAATTTAAGTAGCCTTAAATCTATATTAAATTTAAGATATATTTGACTCAAAAGAAATTCCATACACGTCAGTATGTTATAAGTCGAACACCAAACATTTTCTTCTATAAATTCATCATCAAAGGCTATGTTAAAATAGTAAGTATTAGTCCATTTTTATTTATTAGTCTCAAATTCAAATCAGTATGAATTCATCTTTGATGAAGTAAAAGCGAATTTTTTGATATAAATTTGAATTAATTGAGCCTCGGAGTAGATATTAAACGTCAGAGACAAATAAAAGAAACTACTCACTCATAATTATAATATTCAATTATTAAAAATACACAGAGATATTTCCTCTGTTTCTTTCAATTTTCCCTTCGCTTCCTGTGTTCCTCAATCTCAGAAATTAAAAACATAACATAAATCAGCAAATAATGCTACAGTCCCAAATTGGTTCATGCGGACGAAGAAAGATTAATATTGCGTTTGAGGAAGAAGAGCGGAAGAGACTTCTATGTATTCTTCCTCTAATCTCGAAACGATTTTCCACCTTCGTTTGCTATTTGCTTTTCCTCTTTCTCCTCTATTTCTTTCAATGTTTCCTTCACTACCTCACTTCCTCTGTTTACTACGCGATGTTGTTCACTCTTCTCGCTGCTCAAAATTGTAACGACTCAGTAAGTGACTTTCACGTTATCAACTTAATTCTGTTTCTACCCTTTAATTGAAATTTTTTACTTTGTTTTCATTCTCTTTGTTTCGAAAAATTAATTTTGCGGAGTGATAAATTTTTTGGGATAGTTGCAGCCTGCAGAAATTACTGTCTTTTAATCCTTCTATGAAACTAAAATACTTTTCTCAGTCAATATCGGACAAAATTCTTTTAGAGTTGAATTCCTATTTTTTTTTTTTTTTGCATCGCTTAAATTTACAATAATAATGTTAAATACTATCCCAAATATTATGAGCTTTTCCTCTAACTTTATACAATTCTTTAATTTATACATTAAAATTTAAGTTTGAATGCAAAAAAAAAATTAATTATGATTTCTTATAATTTTGGGTTCCCATTTCAGTACATTCAATATTCAATAATACTGAATGGCTTAGTCAATTAGTATGAAATGGTTTTATTTAGAATGTGCAATGCATTGATTTTATTGGGTCATATTTATTTTTTGACCAAGTTAAAATGAATATTGCATATATAAATCAATTATTTTTTGGCCATATTGTTTTGAGTCATATTTGTTTTTAGGTCAATAAACAGTTCATCTTTGATCATGCAGTGATGAATCTTGATTAACCTTCATGGTCATT
Organism: Solanum clarkiae; assembly: GCA_011800125.2. NCBI lineage: Eukaryota > Viridiplantae > Streptophyta > Magnoliopsida > Solanales > Solanaceae > Solanum > Solanum clarkiae. Next base: position 26,937,145 of record JAABOM020000001.1, on the reverse strand, counting down.
AAGTACAAGATAGTGAAATATTATTGTGAATTTTTATCACTTCATGTTGTAGACTGTTGGGGAAAACAACGACGAAACACAACCGGAAGCGTAATACAATCTTTTTTTCCAAATAAATATAATGAATGACAAGGCACAATAATCACCAAAATTGACAAAGTTCCAGCAGCAACACAGCAGCAACACAAATAATTAAACAATGGAAATATAAATAGAGACTCGCAATTTACGTGGAAACCCCAAATCGGGGAGAAAACCACAGGACCGTTCAACAACGATCCGAAAACTTCCACTAATCAACAAAACCAAGTAGGTACAACAAGTCCTCCTCTCTAGTAAATACTACAGGCAAATACAATGATCAAACAACCAACAATTTCACCAAAATTGGAGGAAAAAGTATCAAAATGCAGTCTGTAAAAAACGCAGCAAAAACAGATCTTCCGGGCCTCAAAATGAAAAACTGTTTTGTGTACTTGTAGAGTAGAGTCTCATGAACAACATACTAAAATTTGATGAAGAACGGACTCCGTTTGACCTCCGATCCGGAAGAAAAATCAGCTGCCTGCACAGAGAGTTTTCTGCTGCTGCATTTCTGTTTTGCTGCTTGTTTTTCTGATTTTTCTGCTTCTGTTTTTCATCTGATTTTGCTGACTGCTAATCAGATTT
>JAABOM020000001.1:26920615-26936376 GCA_011800125.2 Solanum clarkiae | reverse complement strand
ATAATAATTATAAAATGATAATAAAATTTTAATAAAGAATAAAAAAAGTTCATAATTTTAATATAGTATAGATATAGATAGATAGATTAATAGTTTTAATATAGTATAGATATAGATAAATAGATTAATACAAGCTATCTCAATAGTGTTTTAGATTTCACGCGTCATTTAGGTTTCGGACTCAAATTATAAACATCCTAGTACACTATATAGAACTTGTTTTGTTTCCAGATATTTATGCAAGTTTTCAATAAACAATCTTTTTCGAGAAATCCAATGGACAGACGGAAAAAGTAAAAATTTAAAGTATCTCTTAGATCGAGAACTTCTCTACTAAGTTTCTGCTGTATTTGGATTTTCCGGCACACATTAGTATCTAACCATGACCGGCGGAGGAGGAGACGCCGCATCGCCGCCGCTATCCTCACAGTCAACGCCATCGAACGGTGGTGAATTCCTTCTTCAATTGCTTCAGAATCATCCAAATCAACTTCACTCTCAGCCGCCGCCACGGCCGGAGTTGCAGACTCTGCCGCATGATCCAGCAGTTGCAGCAGTAGGTCCCAGTATGCCCTTCCCGCCATTCTTTCAGACTCCAACAAACCCTGCGTTGCCCTATCCTCACTCTCCTCCTCTTTTTGTACCCCATAATGTCTTCATAGGAGGGTTTATCCAAAACCCTAACACTAGCCATACCATTAACCCCAATTTCTCATCTCCTCCTGCCCCACCCTCAAGTGGGTTCAGTAAATTTCAACATGCTAGCCCACTTGGATTTGGATCAGTCGGAGAAAATATGGGCAACTTGGGGATATTCAGTGTCAATGCTAAGGCTAGTAAGCCAAATCATGGGTATGATCAAAATCTGATTTTTGGATCTTTACGTAGAGATATTCAAGGTAATGTGAGTATACTAAATGACCGTCTCAGTGATGATATAGCTGGTAAAGTTGGTAACTTTGCACCAAAAAACCAAGAATCAAGATTAGGGAATGTTAGGATGTTGAATGGCGTGGAGGGTAAACTTGAGAATGCTATTGGTTCAGGCCGGAAACAGTTGGGCAATTTAAGGGGTCTTGAGCAGCACAATAATATTAGTGGTGGAGGTGGAGGTGGAGGTGGAGGTGGAAGTGAGAGTGGTGGTTCGGGGCGGGGAAAACAGTTTCATAGTGGGCCTGTAAGAGGGCCTGTGCCACCACCAGGATTTTTCAACAAGCCAAGGAGCAGGGATTTTGAGAATAATGTGGATAATGAGAAGAACGATTTTGTTGAGTTGAATCATAGGGGTATTGGCTTGAATCATAAGTATGAAAGAGAAAGTAGACGTCTTTCCACGAATGGTAAGAATTATGCTATCCGTTCTGATGATGGAGGGGTTTTTCGTCAGCTAGATTCACCCGGCCCACCAGCAGGAAGTAAACTTCACTCTGTTTTGGCCTCTGATGTTGAGGATTCTATGTTGGAATTACATGGCGAGGATGCTGAGAGTGGGGAAGAAACTGTCACTGGGATGAAGAATGTGCTAGGTGGGAGTTCTGCTCGAGGCCAAAGCGAATTTGATGAATTGGGCGAACATCTTATCAGTTCTCTTGGACTTGAGGATGGACCAGATGAAAGAAAAGATAAAAAGAAACCTCATGCCTCTCGTGATAAGGTATTCACTGCCCACATATGTTCAGATTTTATGGACTTGATTTGGTGTGATGAATGTGTCCTTGTTCTTTCTTTGGTTTCCTTGCAATTTATAGTAATTTAAAGGAATCGAATTGTTAATATGAAATTGATATGTACACATGCATTGATTATTTGTTAGCTTTAATGCTTGTCTTTTGTGCTGTTGTGTATGTTAAAAAGTTCTGTTGCGCAAATTAAGATTTAATGTTACTTTTTCAATGTCGTGTACTTTGTAAAAGAAAACGTGTTTGTTTAACCTCTTTTCGTTTATGCAACCGTGTCTCAACTATTTGTAGATATCAATTCTTATAATCATAATACAACTTATTTGTTTCCGTCCAATGCAATGTCATAAGAATTGTATTAACTAATCCTCATTTTTTTTGCGGTCCCAGAGAAACTAATCAACAAGTTATCTGGTTTTGACAGTACATATTTGTGAGACTGATAAACTCTTGACTGTGAGCAACTGTATGCACCTACTAGCTGAATTGCTAATTCATTGCTTTTGAAGGTGTATATTAAATGCAGCCTGTATGAGATAAATAATACAATGTTCAATTTTAATTGAAGAATTAAGAAAGAAATTGAAAAGACGTGTGATTGAATGTTCTTTTTGGAGTTGCAAGATTCCCTGAAGAACTACTTAATTGCAATATAAAACACCTACCACATCGGAGTAATTGCTCATCTAAGTAACAATTACATATATATTAGTTCCTATGAATCAAAACACCATAATCTCGTCACACTGGACTTATTCATAACTGGGTCAGATTTCTTAAATGTTTGAGCATGTACTGTTCTTGATGGTCAAAATACATAACACAACTACATTGCAGTATAATCCAGTATCAAGATACTCAATGAACCCCAATCAATCATCTGCAGTATAATCCAACATCAAAATACCAAATGAATATCAATCACTCATCTATGCCTCAATTCCATATATTTATGCCTTGTCTAGAACTCGGTTAATCATTTCTGAAGGACCTTTGGAATGGCATATACATCATATATCTTGGATCAAGTAAAAACTAAGTTCCTCGTCATGGTGATAAATAATTACCTCACATGCTCATTTTTACTTTCCTTAACAAACATACAAAGGTCAAGTCTAGTTTATTAATAAAGGCAAACAAATGTTGACTCATTTCCCTTGTTTTTGTTGCTAGAAGTAAAAGTGAGGAGTATGTGTCATTTGACTCATTTCCCTTGTTTTCTAATAAAGGCAAAAAGGAGCTGGAAGGTTCCCTTCATGTTACATCTTTCAATAAACTTAACTTGAATGCAAAGGAGGTATAATGATTTTACTTTCTTCCAACTGCCCAAACAATTGGAAGTGAATCACTAATCTCTCTTTTTTTGTTATAATGGTAACAAGTAAATCACTAATATCTCACGAGTTCAAACTAAACCAGTTAATCTCTATCCTTCCACTCCATCTTTTCTCCTATCCTTCTTGAAACCAAACATACTGTTACTGACTCACCTTTGTGCTACTTTCATCAGGTCTACCGATCAGACAAGAGAGGAGCATTTATACTTAGCCAGAGGATGAGGATGTTGAAAAGACAGACTGCATGTCGGAGTGACATCAATAGGATGAATGGTGGTTTCCTAGCAACTTATGAATCCTTAATACCTGCAGAGGAAGAAAAGACGAAGCAGAAACAGTTATTGGCACTGCTGGATGGAATTGTTAGCAAGGAATGGCCTGATGCTCGGCTCTATGTTTATGGATCATGTGCCAATTCTTTTGGATTCTCAAAAAGCGATATTGATATTTGCCTTGCAATTGAGGATGCAAATATTGACAAATCAGAGATATTGTTGAAGTTGGCTGACATGTTGCAGTCAGACAATCTCCAGAATGTGCAGGTATTTCGGTGTGATTTATTGAAGTTGGCTGACATGTTGCATTCAACAAATTGTTTTTCCTATGGTGCTTCCTTCAGATGTGATTTATGTTCTAGTATGGTCTCTAATTCAAGTTTCCTTGCAGGCGCTAACACGTGCCAGGGTGCCGATAGTCAAGCTTATGGATCCCGAAACTGGTTTATCTTGCGATATATGTGTGAATAATGTTTTGGCTGTTGTTAACACGAAGCTGCTTCGAGATTATGCACAAATAGATGTACGATTAAGACAGTTGGCGTTCATTGTTAAACACTGGGCTAAGTCAAGAGGGGTGAATGAAACTTACCAGGGGACCTTATCTAGCTATGCGTAAGCCTAAATTTTTTTTGTAATTTTAAAAAAACCTCTCTTGTTCTTATTTAATTCACTCCTTAACTGGGACATTATCTATTTGTATAAGCCCACATTTTCCTGCTGTATTCTTTTTCCTTCTCATTCTCTTATTCGTTCGTCTAACTTTTATTTTCTGCTTCCAGGTATGTGTTAATGTGCATTCACTTTCTACAGCAGCGAAGACCTGCCATCCTTCCATGCCTACAGGTGTGTTTTCTAGCTCTGATGTTATGATGTATGCATTGCATGTGAAACTTGTAAGGTGTGCACACTACCTGAACTGTTTGATTGGTAAATCATCACTGCAGGGATGCTTAAAATATCTACTGGTTGGTTGAGAGTGAACAGATTTTTTCTTCACATCTAATTTATTCCTCTAATCAATCACTCTGTGAATTCTTAGTTGTTTGATTGAGCTTGAATTGCTTTGGTTGGTCTATTCTACTTACATGTACTTTCTTCTCATCATGTGTCTCTTCAGTTAAACATGTATAGTTTTTCGTGTGGAACCAATCTGTTGGTTTATACGTGGTGATTTGGAAGGAAGAATTTTGGAACTGCATCATACCCCAGAATGTGTGGACTCCTGATTTTCGATGCAGCATGTGCATGGATTCTCCATATATACACTACTTTTGGAGAATCCGACACGCACTTGCTGACATTGATGAAGAGTCCAAGCAACATACATACCTGTTGTCTAGTCCTTTTTCTTGTTCCTTTTCCTTTTTCTGTTGGGGTTTCCTCTTGTGCAGTCCCTCTTGCTCGTGAGGAGAGTAAACTTGAAATTCATATTCTTTGGGATCTGTAATATCATTTTTCTGCTTAATCAGATGCTAGTTTGGAAAATTTTGAATTGTTGTTGTATTTAATGTGAAATTAAGACTTCGGCGTGGCTGTTGACGACACATCTTCTGGTTAATTACCACATCCTCGTCTTAGAGCTAGAGATATGGAGTGGGAAAGACAAAGTTTAGTTTCTTTTTAATGGAGTAATATATTCCATTAAAACACATTAAGGAGATGCAAAGTAACAAGGAATGTAGTTACAACAGAGTGATAAAAAGGAGTATTTAGCTCAGTTCAGCTCCTATACAGAGTGTTAATCTTAAACGAGGGTTTTAACAAAGTCTAGAAAATGTTCAGCACTGAGGACTGGGGTCAACTTTGACCAACAAAAAAGGTTAAGCAACCATTCAGCTTTAAGAGAGTGATTTGGAGTTGAGATGCCATCAGAACATCTCTTGTTCTGAGATGCCATCAAAACATATCTTGTTCCTTTTTGTCCACTAACACCAGAAGATAGTAGTAGGAATCATCAACCAGATTTTCATGATGGCCTTATCAACTTTCCATAAACTCCAACTCAAATGTGCCTGTATCATGTTCATTGGCAGAACCCAACTCAGGCCAAAAAGGGTGAAAAACATGTTCCAAACGCAATAGCTACTGGATACCGTAAAAACAAATGATTTAACAGATTCCAGTTCCTTGTTACATAAGTAACATCTGTTAACCAGCTGAAGTCCTTTCATGTTAAGGTTGTCTAGTGTAGACAAGCTTTCATATAAGGCAATCCAGTTGCTTTCTTTCAATTAAAGAATGATTCTATCATACCATTTTTCTAATGAGAATTGTTTCACCTCAAGTGCTTGCCAACCCTCTGCCCTTTGTTTTTTCCCTCCCGTGTTAGAGTGGAGGAATTGTTTTCTGGTAGAGATTCTGATATGGCTAATGAACTAGTCGCCTGGGGATTGTGGAACTTCAATCTTCTCTGTACGATTCTCCAGTATGGATGCTCATTAGCTGCGGGCATGCATGTGATACCTTCTAAACTTGTATCATCATTCTGTACTATTTAATTTGACCTCACCATAAAAGAGAGAAGTAGCGATTCGGTCTCATTCTGTACTGTATTCTAAAAGGTTGGTTTAAAAAGTATGATTAAAAATGAATATAAATGATTTGTGCACATGGGGTGAACGAAAAGAATGAGGTTCCCCGATATGCTTTAGCATTTACCATAAAGAAGCATGAAACTTGCCATTCTCGTCTTTCTTCCCTGTCTAAGAATTAACTGTAGTTTTCATTACTAAGACTGATTGATCGATTCCTGATTGAAGAAAAAGAAATCAATTCCTTTATGTGTCATAACACTGCTTTGGAATATTTACCCTTTATATGTGCTATTCCCTGGTCATGAACTTACTGGAGCACTGTCACCTTGCCTTTAATGTATACGGAAATACTTTCTTGCTGCTGTAGTTTGAGGAAACAAAATAAATTAGGGGTAGGGGTGGTATTCAGACAATGTATAGCTCAAGGGGCTCTTGAACGTGCTACTTTGTGCAAAGATAGTTATCCTTTCTTGACATTCTTTTTCCCTGTCTTATCAGGGAATGGAAGCAACCTACTCTGTTACTGTTGACAACATTGAATGTGCTTACTTTGATAAAGTGGAAAAGCTTTATGGTTTTGGATCTCACAATGGGGAAACCCTTGCTAGATTAGTGTGGGCATTCTTCAGCTACTGGGCATATTGTCATGATTATGCAAATGATGTTATTTCCGTTCGTTCAGGAAGCACATTGAGGTAAGGTGTTGTTGCTGCTGCTGATTTTCTTTTACTTTTCAACATAAAATGACATTATTCTCATAGCGGGGGTTCACTTTTTGTCGTCCTTTATTAATTTTTGTTGTCGTTTGATTATGTACAGCAAGCGAGTGAAAGACTGGACCAGGAGGATTGGGAATGATCGTCATCTGATATGCATAGAGGATCCATTTGAGGTTTCTCATGATCTTGGTCGGGTGGTAGACAAGTTCAGCATAAGAGTACTGAGGGAAGAATTCGAACGAGCTGCTGAAATAATGCAGTATGACCCGAACCCTTGTGTGAAACTCTTCGAAGCCTATGTACCTGACTGATTTCTCAAGAAAAACAACCAATAATTATTATAGGAATATCCCTCTTTCTGTAAATTTGTTATTAAATCGTTTTTTTGGCTTTCACCCAAGTGTATTTAGGCGCTTTTGGTCTTCATCTAGCATCTAAGTGTTTATGATGTAAAGAACAATCTCCTCGAATTCCATGGTATGTATTCTATCTATTTTGCGTATTTCTAAGGCATTGTTGGTCTTTATAGTTAATCAGCTATCTTTGGGTGATATCAAGATATAGGACGGAGTTACATTGAGCTGAGGGTGGTAGATGGACACCGTTTGTCAGAAATTTTTTTCGAATGTATAGGTTAAATATAAATATGATGATATATATTAATTGTTGAACACGTTAGATACAAAAATCATTCACAAAAATCATCCACCCAAGTATAAATGTCTTGGCGATAATATTAGCTCCGTTACTGTGACAAACCCTGCAAATGTTTTTGATCAGAAAATATCAAAGTATAATCAACAAAAGCACAAGCTTCTAGAAAGCATCTTATCCTGATTGATTTTAAATTCTTTTTTGGATCGTCTTTCGAAGTCACCGAGTTGCTCTGAAGTTCATTCATGGCGAAACCTAAAACCGAGTTGCCGGAGGTGATAGTCCTCGGCCGGCCAATGGTTTTCCAATTCTTCGACGAACAGTTATCACAAAAATTCCGAATCCTGAAACCATGGGAATCATCACTCCCGGTGGAACAATTCATTTCTACACATGCTCAATCAGTAGAAGCCATGATTTGCTCTCCTAATCGTATCGGCAGCTGGCTTTCTTCCTCCTTGTTCCGTCTCTTACCTTCACTCCGCCTTGTCATTACCACCAGCGCTGGCGTTGACCATATTGATCTCGTTGAGTGTCGCCGCCGCGGAATCTCCGTTGCTAGCGTTGCGGGTCTTTTCTCTGACGATGTTGCTGATTTTGCTGTTGGATTGTTCATTGATGTTGTTAGAAAGATTTCTGCTGCGGATCGGTTTGTTAAGAATGGAGTTTGGCCTCTTCAGGGCCACTTCCCCCTCGGCTCAAAGGTACTTTCTCTCTTTATCCTTTATCTACTTCTTTTTATGTTGAAATTGATGGTCTCATCTCAGATGACAAGAGAATTGCTAAGCACCCTGTACCTTCAATCATAGAAGGAGGATTGAGTCAATAGGAGAGCAAAAAAATACCACCATTTTCATTCCTATTCCAATTTCAAAGACTCATGATTAAACTAGAAAGCAAGTGAATTTGTTCCGTGCTGCGCATATTGATTACTTTGAAAAACCTCAGGAGAAAATTAGAAATCTAGTCATATTGTTGTTTTGCTTTTATATCCATACGAAAGGGACCTGTTTGAATTTGTGGTTTGGAAAATCATCCTTGATAATTCATAACAAGTTTTTTTATTGACGTTTCTTTTTTATTCCAACAAAACCAACATACTCGGTGTAATTTTACAGAGAGTCTATGGAGGTACACCTTACCACTATATTGGAGGTACAAAAAGTATTTTTGATGGACCTTAGCTCAAAAACAGTTCAAAGTAGTATAGAGAAAGAAATAAAGGAAATGGAAAGGGGATTACAAGTTCGGATAACTGAGCTACTAAGGTTCCTCATTGTCTGAAAAGAACAACTAGGTACATTAAAAATGTATTAGGTTTTCCAAATCTACTTCCCCAAATTAGGAAAGAAGATCTTATTTCCTAAAGGTGAATTATGTTCAGTGTTGATGCAGAGGAAACACTTTTTCCTGTTAAAGGTATAAAGACTACCATACTTTCTTTATGCGACCAAGCCTGCTCGTATTTGATTCAAATCGGTTAGCATAATGTACTTAGCTTCTCTTATCCTTCCCTACTCCTACTCCTATTATCCATTCAGAAGCTTTTGCCCAATGAAAGGCAAAAGTAAAGAAAAGATTAGCAAGGCTCTCTTCAATTTATGGACTCTGTTATATGATGGCTTAGTCAGCTCAAAAGGACATTCACAGACACTTGTTGCAAATACAAGAATGGTTTTGTGTGGGGCTAACCACTACATTTAAATGAACGCAATTAACACTCGTCACACATTCTGTAAATGAGTTATTTAGCATCATAGCCAAGGGCGTATCTATGTGGGGGTCACCGGGTCCTCCTGAACCCATGCTCATCTTCCTAAATTATATATTGGCGTTATATTCTTAAAAGATACTTAAATATAGATATGTGAACCCACATTCGGAGACACCAAGGGACTAATGGACTATTGCATGGCAAAAGATGCATGTAAAAGTTTTGACTTTTGAGATAAGATGAGTCAATTCACATTTCCTTTAAACTGTTATTAATAATCAAATAAACGTTCTTTTATGAGGAAATAATTAAATTAACAAATTGAATTATATAATAATTCGAAGTCCAAAAATTGGCGCCCATTTTGTGAGCAGAGTAGCACAAATGCATCTGTGCAATGTAAAGATGGTTTTCTGAATTTAATTGGTTTTCATTAGAAACCTGACTGCAGAATTCTTCCTAAGAAATCACAGAAGGAGAAAATTTCATTATGATTTCTGAAACTACAGTTGTCCCTTCTTTAATGTTTACTGATGCTAAGGTTGGTTTCTGCTGCATTATTTACAAGGCTGATAACAAGTATGCAGTAATCAGTAGTGCATTCCATTAGAGTTCAACGTACTAATATTATCTCAGGCTCAAGATATTGGGGTGCTTAAGACATTTCCACATCCTGAATAGAGTTCTATGCCGTGGGGATTGAAAGGTCATATGCATCATTGTCCCTGGTTTGGTGTCAAGCTAGGTATGTTGACTTGAGCTGCAAAGGCAACAAAGCTGAGATCTTGGGTAGACTAGATCTGATACTCAAGCTGTAACTGCCTGGTCATCAGCCAAATGTTAACGAAAAGTGGCATCAAGATATACTTGATATTAATGGTGTTGTCAACAATGATTTTTATGCTGCCGCTTGTGTGGCTGGGCAGTCTGAGTTTATTTCAAGCCCCTTGACTGGACTTTTAAGATTGAACCACATTTCTCTCAATATGCCAGTGACCCATGGTTGAATCCTTCATCAACTGATGCCATTCGCTTTTCATTATGCTTAAGCTTTCAGGCCTAGAATTCTTTTTTTTTTTTTTTTTGAATTTTTGTGAATTTTGCATTACGAAATGCATATTCTTGATAGTGGTTGATGATGGCAGGTGGGAAGCAGGAAAGTTGGAATAGTTGGGCTGGGAAGCATAGGTCTAAAAGTTGCACAAAGGCTTGAAGCATTTGGCTGCATCATATCATACACGTCGAGGAAGAAAAAGTCTGCAGTTTCTTACCCTTACTATCCTGATGTTCATGAACTAGCGACCAGATGTGATGTCCTTGTCATTTGTTGTGCATTGACTGACCAAACTCGCCACTTGATCAATAAGGAGGTTCTACTGACACTCGGAAAAGGAGGAGTACTAATCAATATTGCCCGAGGAGCCATAATCAATGAGATAGAGTTGGTACAATGTTTAGAGCGGGGAGAGATTGCAGGTGCTGGGTTGGATGTTTTCGAAAATGAACCCAATGTTCCTGAAGAGCTCCTTTCAATGGATAATGTTGTGTTGACGCGGCATGTTGCTCGTCATACTGAGGATTCTTTTAGAGCTATATATGAACTCATATGCGGGAATCTGGAAGCTTTGTTCTTGAACAAACCTTTGATTAATCTAGTTTTGGATGATTAAAAGGTAGTATTTTCAACCTTGAAATCATTGTTATATTCTGATCAGCCTTGAACCTTGAGTCATTTTATAGAAGATTTTACACATTATGCTTCGTAAAAGGCACTTTAATAACACAAACAAATTTCGACAAACTAATTAAAATCCATTAATAAAAATTTTTTGAATTCTTTTTCGAATTTGGGGGAAAATTAAAAAAAAAAAATGCATTTTAGCTGAACGATTTGAAGTAGCAGCTGGTAAGCGTAAACAGGAAAAGCTGAGAACTGAAGAGTATAGAAAGATTGGTGAGAATGTAAATGACTAAAATATCCTTTTGGTTGTCCCACGAAATTCTTCTATGGTAGGATGATAAGATAAGATAAGATAATGAAGACGCACATGCAGATTGAGAAGAAGAAGATTCTTTCTTAGATCGTCAGGGAGTTGCTCTCAAACTCATTCATGACGGAACCTAAAAATGAGTTGCCGGAGGTAATAGTCATCGGCCGGCCAACGGTTTTCCAATTCTACGACGAACAGTTATCACAAAAATTCCGAATCCTGAAACCATGGGAGTCATCACTCCCGTTGGAGCAATTCATTTGTACAAGTGCTCAATCTGTAGAAGCCATGATTTGTTCTTCTAATCGTATCGGCGGCCAGCTTTCTTCGTCCTTGCTCAGTCTCTTACCTTCACTGCGCCTTATCGTAACCACCAGCACTGGCCTGGACCATATTGATCTCGTTGAGTGTCGCCGCCGTGGAATCTCAGTCGCTAACGCCGCAGCTATTTTCTCTGAGGATGTTGCTGATTTTGCGGTTGGATTGTTAATTGATGTGGTTAGAAAGATTTCTGCTGCGGATCAGTTTGTTAAGAATGGAATTTGGCCTCTTCAAGGCCACTTCCCCCTCGGCTCAAAGGTAATTTCTCTCTTCGTCGAACCGATTCAGTTAGATAGAATCAAGTTGTACTCTAGATAAATAGACATTGTAATACTCTATTTTTTTCCAGCATATGAAATATACAGTTATCATCTCCATTGATTGTATCCTCGAGCTATCTCCTGGACAGTCTTTCGATCCTTGAATCCGTGGGATTCATGCAATCGAGCCACAATCCAGTATCACATTTATAAAAACTTTTAGCTCAAAAGGACATTCACACACACTCGTTGCAGATATAAGAATGGGTTGTGTGTAGGGCGAACCGCTACATTTAAATGAAAGCAATTGACGATCGTCAGGCATTTCCATAAATGAATTATTTAACATCCAAATGTTAGCAAACCAGTGGCATCAAGATGTACTTGATACTAAAGGGGCATCAATAATGATTTCTATGCTGCGCTTGGGTGGCTGGGCAGTCTGCGTTTATTTCAAGTCCCTTGACTGGACTTTAAGTTTGAACTACATTTCTTTCAACATGCCAGTGACCCATGGTCTGATCCTTGATCAGCTGATCTCATTTGCTTTCCATTATGGTTGAGATTTCAGGGCTAGCAATTTTTTTTTTAAATTTTTGTGGATTTTGCATTACGAAATTGTGTAGTCTTGATGGTGGTTGATGATGGCAGGTGGGAAGCAGGAAAGTCGGAATAGTTGGGCTAGGAAGCATAGGTCTAAAAGTTGCACAAAGGCTTGAAGCATTTGACTGCAGTATATCATACATGTCGAGGAAGAAAAAGCCTGCAGCTTCTTACCCTTACTATCCTGACGTTCATGAACTAGCGACCAAATGTAATGTCCTTGTCATTTGTTGTGCATTGACTGACCAAACTCGCCACTTGATCAATAAGGAGGTTCTACTGGCACTCGGAAAAGGAGGAGTATTAATCAATATTGCCCGAGGAGCCGTAATCAATGAGATGGAGTTGGTACAATGTTTAGAGCGGGGAGAGATTGCAGGTGCTGGGTTGGATGTTTTCGAAAATGAACCCAATGTTCCTGAAGAGCTCCTTTCAATGGATAATGTCGTGTTGACACGGCATGTTGCTTTTTATACCGAGGATTCTTTTAGAGCTATATATGAACTCATATGCGGGAATCTGGAAGCTTTGTTCTTGAACAAACCTTTGCTTTCTCCAGTTTTGGATGATTAAAAGATGGTATTTTCAACCTTGGAATCATTGTTATATTCTAATCAGCCTTGATATTTATCGTCGTCTCATTGTGTCTCTTTGCCAAAGAGGAATGCAGAACTCTGCCTTTTGTCCCGCTTGAGAAGAATTTACTCAACCTACATGTTAGTGGAAGCTAGTGCTTATCGGAATTGGAAAGAATTTTCCATTACAAATGCAAAACCACTACAAATCTGCAGAAGGGAAGCCATTTGTTAGATTCCATGTCTATTATTTATGGGATATATGAGCCTCCGTGTTTGTCTGTGTGCGGTTTCTGAGCTTCGAATTTCAGTCCTACTCAGTAATATACTGTTAGAGAGATAGCCCCCCAACTAGTCGTATGGGGTGGGATGCTTGTGAAAAGCTGACGCGCAGATGAGTGATATAACGAAGAGCTTTTACTAGGACTTGAAAAAACAAATTCAAGTCCTTTAAAGATTGTTATGTTTGCCAACTTGTGATTTAGCAAGTTCAGTCCCCATATTTATCATAACTCTCTCAGCTTTCACATACTTGCATCTGCATGAGGTAGTTGTCTCATTCCTGTCATATAGGCAAATGATATTTTATGTTTATTCTAGTGAATGTTCAGAATTTTCATTACTGGTGTTAGACTTGCACTCTATGGTTTTAACGAATTTTCAGTTTATCGTGTACATCTTCCTAATGCCAGATTTTGCCACAAGTGAAGTTAAAGACAAATATGTGAAAAATTTGCTGGCAATGAGGCTATGAATAACTTCAAAAGTATGATGTAAATTAAAATAAAAGTTGTTTGGCAGAGTAGAAGGGTATTGATTTGCAGTTTCCTATGTCTTTTTAGGGTCAAGTTCGCTTCTTGGTGGAAATTATCGTATACTACAAATCTAAAATATAATAAGTTTATGCAAACACTAGACAATATGATAGTGTTTCATATGTAAGATTGAATAATATATGAATAGACGTTTAATTTAAAAAAATGAGATAGAATTTGCAAATTCTAGAAATAAGCTGTTTTCCATTACAATTTGAAGTTGGAAATTTGGATATTTTTCCGACTACAATAGTAGGGAAATATTTTTTGACATTCTATATACCGACTACTCTAAAACGGTCAGAAAGTCATCGAAAAATCGAAATAATTTTGTAGTCGGAAAACAGCTTATGTGTTGACTAGTTACCTCACAAAAAGTTCATTAATACAAAATTATTTATTAGTATGTGGCTTCTTCATGTCTCTCGTAAATATATTGGTGGTTTCAAATTTTATATTTTTGAGTTTATAAATTTTTTATCCTAAAACATAAATTTTTTTCCCATGTATACTTTAAAGATTAGGACAAAAGTGACCGGTTTATAGGGACATTGCCATTTAAATATCATTTGTTAAGCTTGAAAGGAATTTACTTACCCAGAAAAGAAAACATGTAGGACCTCATGCAACTTTGTTTCTTTCGATTTAAAATTTTAAAGAGATTGACATCTAAGATTATTTATTTTAAAATTTTTATTCTCTCTTAGTAACATGTTATAGGAGTGACACGATACTGCGTTAACAAATATTTTTAATATATAATTTATATTTTGTTGATGTGTTACTTGGTGAGTTAAATTAAGAGAATCGACATATATATTCGTTCATTCTAACTTATATAGTGGAACCGCTGCTCCATCCAACAAATTAAAGCATATCAAATAAAAACAATAGTTTTACATGTATATCAATTTTTTAATATGTAGTAATTCTCTGTGTGTCATTTTGTCTGTCTTACTTCTTGTCGCTTTGGTGAAATTAAAGTTACAAACATCTTTATCTTTGTTTTATATCATGTCAAAACTCAAATACTTCATGAAAATTCACATTATTAGTTTAAGTATATGTACAATTTTACTTGTCTGTTTTTCTGAATTATTGCACATGTCCAACTCTTTATTAATACTAAAAAAATAAAATAAAATAAAAACATGTCATTCTCGTTGCCGTAACCATCTAGAAATTAAACTTTTGTTTTAGCCCAAATTAATTTTTTCACTAAAATCTTTAGCCCTTAATTTGTTCCAGCTAGCTCACTACTAAAAATCACTATTTTTCCACTAAAATCTTCCATTGAAAAATATTTAATGACTATTCTCAAGATATTTTTAATTGAATCGATTGACAAAAGAAAAAATCGTAATGTATTCATATGAAAAAAATAGTCATGTATTCGAATACAAACTCTCTATATCCACAAGATAGTAATTATTAACAAGGTGCATACATTATAATCTTCCTAGGAATTTCACTGAGTATGTTATATTCACATGATAACAAATTAAAAGTCTACCAATATTTCAATGAAAATCTCTTTTTAATATGCATTTTTTCAACAAGTTAATTCGATGGAAATGAAAGGAAAAAATTTATATTCGATACTAAACTTTTTATTGATTCATAGTGGAAAAAACTTTTGTTTCTTTGCTAGTCATTGTCATAAACAAATTAGGGCATGTTTGGTAGAGTGTATTACATAAAAATAGTCTATGGATTAAGAATAATCCTTGGATAATTTAGCTAATTCATTGTTTGGTTAATTTATTTGATTTAATCCATGAATTAGTTATACATCATTCACGGTATTATTTTTTCCCTGGAAAATGTTGGGATAGCTAATCCAAGGTTTAACAATCCTTGGATAAGCCCCCTGAATGACCAAACTATCCTTCAATCCCCTCAAATTCTTTTAATTATTTTTTTATTTTCTTGATGTTATGTTTTATATTTGTAGTTTTCTACCAATAAATTTATTTAAATAAATTAACTTAATTTTTTTTTATTTTTGAATTCATATTTACATAATATAAAATAATTTTTATTGTCATATCAAATTTTTAAATTTTATTTATTTATGGGCTCATATTTATATATAATATAAAAAATAAAATTGGCATGTCAAAAATTTATTTCGATAATTAATTTAGTTGAGTTATTTTGTTGATACAAATGCCTTATTCAGTGATTTTATTATACAAAATAAAGTTCAATAGATAAATTCTCAAAGTTGAGTGGTTTAAGATATTAACTCCATTTAAAACTACAACTTACAATTTTAATG
>JAABOM020000001.1:26904812-26917122 GCA_011800125.2 Solanum clarkiae | reverse complement strand
AATTTTTTTTATAATATTAGTTAAGAATATAAATTTACTAATTAATATATATTTGAAAGACAATATATATCTTAAATATTTAATTTAATATTATTTATAAATATATATACTTGTCTAATTATAAATTTTTAATTTAGACAATTAACTTTTATTTTTAAAAATTTAATATAAGCTTGTAATTACACTCGCGCAACCAAACAATACGCTTGTAATTACACTCTCACAAACAAACATGACAGTCAAGGTATAGTAATTACTACGATAATAATTATACTAATTTTAATTATCAGGTGACTTTCCAAATAAAGGGCAGATGAAAGAATTAAAGCATATGTATATGTGTGGTGGTATTGGTGAATTGAAGATTGGAGAATATTGTGTCGCATGAAGGAACTAAGTAAATGGCCCTCTTGCAAACATTTAAGTTGTCTTTATGTAGTCAAATTCAGATGATGGAATTGAAGTGGGACTTTTTCATCTTCCTAATCTCTCGAAATTTCTTGTCAAACACTTCATCTTTTTGTCTTTTTAATTCTTAGATAAGATATATGCTGCAACCTTGAAGATGCTTTCACCACAAACTTTAGCTTTTAAACATATAAAGTTGAGTCATTTCACTTCAAGTTATTTCACAGTTCCCACTAATTCATTCAAAGCATAACTATCTACCTAGTCTCACACTTTTTTCGAAAATAAAATAGAAATATGTTGAAGTAGGTTTTAGGCCTAACTCACACCTCAAAAGTTAGCTCAAAGGAAGGAGGATTGCCTAAGCCTTATAAGGAGACCACCCATCCCATTAACCACTAATGTGGAACTTTGTGTCTCAACACCCCCTCACGCCCAGTGCTTAGCATCTGGTGCGTAGACAATTTTTTTCGAGGGCCCAACATTGGGTGAGACGCGCCCTGCTTTGATACCATGTTGAAGTAGGTTTTAGGCCTAACTCACACCCCAAAAGCTAACTCAAAAGAAAGAAGATTGCCTAAGCCTTATAAGGAGACCACCCATCCCATTAACCATCAGACTTTATGTCTCAACAAAATATAATTCATGCAGTCTCTTTTATATCTCTTTGTCATATGTATCCTTAATAGCAGATTGGTTATCCAAATTCGAATAGGAGTAATTGGATGTGATACAAATTAAATAATGGAAAAAGAAGCACATCTTGAGAATTAGAGAAAATGTTACACTTTAGACCATGAACGAATAGAAAGTGAAGAATGGTCCTCTAAAGGAATTTGCCTTTCCAATATCTTTAGGATAGGAAGAAAAAGTTAATGAAGGCATGCCACTTTATCTTTATATATAAATTAATTATACGTTCAATTTTTTTTTAAAAAAAATAATCTACTCTCATAATTGGTAAAATAATATAAGTCGATGTAAACATTGATATAGGGAGGAGAATATCAATATTGGAGGACAAGATGAACACTGTTTGTACTCCTTACTTGATACCCCACAATAACCAATTTGATAAGAAAAAGGAAATAATTTGAATAACTTTTGGCCATATTCTTTTACTCTCTCTGTCTCATTTTACGTGACATCATTTTACTTTTTAGTTCATTTAAAAAAGAATAAAGGAAACAATTTGAATAACTTTTGGCCATATTTTTTTACTCTCTTTGTCTCATTTTACGTGATATCGTCTTGCTTTTTAGTTCATTTAAAAAAGAATGTTATTTTACTTTAATCGAAAACAATTTAACTTAAAATTTTCTATGATTTTCAATCATACAAATTTGTAAAAATCGAAGAGAGTAATAATTGGTAACCATGTACGTTTTTCACCCTAGTACATTATTGGCATAGCTTATAGGGACTATGTCTCCCACAAACTAATTTGAAAACTTTTTGGCCGTGTTTTTTAACAGTTAGTAGCCATGTACGGTTTTCACCCTAGTACATTATTGGCATATAGCTTTATAGTGACTATGACGCCCAATAATACCAACAATAAAAACAAAGGTTTTTCTCACCGCGAAACAAGGAGTAATTTGTATTATAAAATATAATTTTTTTTTCTGTTGGCACTCTCATCAAACAGGTCACTGGGAAAACATATAGTGGGAAACAAATCTCATTGAAATACTAAGAAACTTTTGTAACGTGAGAACATTCATATTTTTTCTTTTCTAACTGATTCAATCAAAATAGTACATTTTTTTAGTAGTATGTGTACTGAATACTGATGGCATATATCTTGGCAGTGTTGAGACTTAAAGTTGGAGATGGTACTGCTTTTAGATATTGAGATACTTTGGTAAGATGAAGCTAGTTTAATTCTAATTGCACAACTTTGTAGAGCATCAAATTAGAGTTAATTAATTAGCAAAATAAATACTTTGGAGGTAGAAATTAGCATGTGTGCCTGCTTGATACACATGCAATAATAATTAATATGTACCTTCTTAGGGTTATTATGGAAAGTATTTGTTGGAAGCAAATAAAGCCACTATTATACAAATCGAAGGAAGGCAAACAAATTTTAATTAAATGTGCTGAATTTTTTGGCTAACGAAGGAGATTGACATGAAGAAGATGTGTTAATCTAGGACGATTCTGTCTCAATCTAAGTCCATAGCACATATTTTCCACTTGGCACAACATATCTCACAGATTTATCCCATGGTCTACTCCATGAATGCGCCCAAATGTGCACTCACCATGTAAACTTATGTCATAACTCGTAAGATCTTCCATTTTTTTCTCTTTCATTTATATAGGTATCATTTGCACCTCTTGTCGGCCTAAAAGTCTATCAGTCCTTCTCTAGGATCCACTCTCGTCAGTCCAGCCTCTATCTTAGGTGTCACAGAGACTTAAATTACGGAAGATCCTTAGAAAATTTACTTTTTTCCAGTGGACCAACAAAAAAATGATCACTCTGCAGTACACAGTACATACTTGTCTATGATGTATAAACTCCACTACTTGATCATTCAATTGTCCTGCAGGCTTATATCATATCATAAAAAAGTTGAATGTTTTGACACCACATAGGACAATATTACTCAACCAAAGGGACAAAGGAAAACAGATGAAATTAAAAGCCACATATATATAGGTTGATAATCTTATATAATCTCTATAAGCTAGCTGCTCAAATCATATGTTACAAGAAGATTCTCTTGGAGTACAGCTGTAACTTTTACTTTTTAAAAATGGAGATAGGGATAGGGTGAAGAATCGACATGTCACCAGCAAAGTGAAAGTTCAGATAGATAGTCGAGTTATTAAACTAGAGTTCAAAATCATATAGCAGTACAAATATAAATAAAAGTTGATATGTAGTTGTAATTATGAGGTTGTGCGTCGAAGCCAATGGACAAAGGCATCAAGAGTATTTTTGTCTGCTCTGTAATGTTTCTGAGTGAATTCAAGAAACAGTGGCCATGTGAAATCAGGGAACTTCCTTGGTGGATTCCTAGTAATCAACTCTTTTGGTGGCCTTACTATCTTGTCCTTCTTTGGACATAGGAAAAATGCCAATGACTTCCTTGTTCTTCTACAGTTTACAATTGCTCTGTGCAAGCAACTCTTGTATGTTCCATTTGACATTACCTGATAATTATTTCACATTCCAAATGAGCCACTTCATTACATCACACATTAACACATGATGTATAGTTAATATATATAACCATGTTTTCTTAGCATCAAATATATAGTGGGGGGGTCACATTCCCATGCCTTTGCCTCTCATGTTGTTCTTTTGGGACCATAAATATGTACTTTCATGTTTGTTTTGTCAATGAGTTAGCATTTGTAATGTTGTGTGGTTGTGAAAGGTAATATGATCCTTCCTATCCACTTCTATTCTAAACTGTAATTTTCATACTACCAGGTCACCTAAAACATAATTTTATGTGACTATAATATATTGAGGTTAGCAACCCGCATCTATCATATACTATAAACAAAAAATAGTTTTGACTTTATTTTTGTAGTGTAGGTTTTTGGCGAATGATGAACCCCTTGCCCTCCTTAGCTCCACCCCTTGCTACAACGGGTTAAAATATGTGCAGAAGTGAAACAGAGAAGAGCTTAAAATGCCCTTGGACTGTTGAAAATGATATAAAAATGTCCTTCATACACTTATTGAGCCAAAAATGTTCTTGTCATTTACCTTTTGAGTCTAAAAATATCTTTCATTCATCTTTTTGGCTAACTTATACCCTTAAAACTAACTATCCTCTTTTTTTTCTCTTTTAAAAATATTTAAGAGTATTTATTTTCCAAGACTTAGATTTTTGCACTTACCATGAATGTATCACCAATGTTGACCACAAAAGCATTAGTGTTTGGAGGAACAGAGTGCCATTTTTCATCCACAAAGACTTCAAGGCCACCAACATCATCTTGATGAAGGATGGTTAAGGAAGTAGGATCACAGTGAGGTCCTGTCCCTAGAGTCAAATCAGGCTTTTGGCAAATTGGGTAATAATTCAATCTCATTATTGAATCATTCTCTTCAAAAAAATCTCTGAAATAGGCTCTTCCCACTCCAAGACTCTCCCCTAGTAGCTCCATCACACTAAGGGAAAGCTTGCTCATTTCTTCACAGTATTTTTGGTACACATCCCTACAAGTTCCATAAATGTACTAGTAAGAAAAGACTAGATAAAAGTTGAAGGAAGTGCGTATTTACTACTTTAACCCAACATGGAAATGTGACACATCAATAATTTTAACCTTTTGTCCTATTCCCCCACACTTAGTTTGTATCTAAGGAAACTTTATATTATGTCTCACAAATTAGCACCATCATATTTTAAATATTTATCTTCAAATATGATCAAATTTTGGACATTTGTCTTCAAAATCTACTCCAGATCAGATCAGTTTTTGTGACGAAATAAATTTTTTCGTATCGAACCACACTCATGACATGACATGCATAGTGTTTAGTGTTCTACTAAAAGCTAATTCTTGAAATATTGCTAGTATGTTCTAACAATTATGCTCATTTATAAAGTAAAACTTGTAGAATAATAATGCACATCACATAAAAGCATTTTGGCTAATAGAAACCAAATTATCTTACCCAAAATGAGTGTACTCTTGGCCCATGACATTCAAGATGTAACTTTGGACTATATTATCTGAATGGGGGTACTCAGAAGAATATCTAAAAGAAAGTGTTTCTTTCCAAGGAAGTTTGCAAGAGAATCTACTAGTAAAACTACTAGCATAACCACAATAATCACCAACTTTTCTCTTGGCTCTTTCCTTCTCCACAAGAGATTTTCCAAAGAAGAAATCCATATTCTTGTGAGCTTCATTGATAAGCTTCGAGTCGATGCCATGGTTAACGACAAGGAAGAAGCCATGCTTTCGACATGCCTCATTGACAAGGCGAGTGGCATTGGAGACCGCGAGGGGGTCACCGGAGAGATAGTCATTCAAGTCTATTGGAGGAACATGTAATAGTGGTGGTGGCTGAGGGCATGGCTTTTCATCATCTGGCCATATAAATTTTTGAGGAATGTTTGAATTGTTTTTAAGGAAATCAAAGACAAGAGATGTTTCTTGATCAACTTGTGATTTATCATGCATTGTTATTGTTGTTGTTGCAGCATATGATGATGAAATCATTGAAAGAGTGTTTGTTAAAATGCACTTTTTCTTAATAGACCATGTTGTTACAACTATATATATATAGGGGAAGGGGCTAGAACAAGAATTAGAGGTATATGTGTACTCATTAGGATGTCAAATGGACGGGGTTGGATTGAATTTGGCTAATCAAAATAGACACGAGTTAATAAATGAGTGGATCTCCCGTTTGATCATACATTTTAAAGTTTATGAAATTAGAAACTTTGAGTTTTTTTAAGTTACGCTTGGATATGCATTTTACTTGAAAAAAATTTAAACTCGTGTGTGAGTGAAATTTCTCCCAATTGAGACTAGAAAATATTTTGAAGACAAACTTAAATGGGTTGGAGATTATATTTTTATTGACTAATTTTATTATCTAGAATACTTATGAGGTAAAGAATTGGTATAAGGTCAACCTTAAAGGTAACTAAAGATAGTTACTTGTAGTAACAAATAACATTAGTAATTTTAAATGGGTTGGAGGTTATATTTTTATTATTGACTAATTTTGTTATCTGGAATATTATGAGGTAAAGAATCGTTATAAAGTCAACCTTAAAGGTAACTAAAGATAACTACTTGTATAGTAATAAATAAAATTAGTAAAAAATCTATATAAAATAACATAAAAAAGATTAATGCACATAATCTTCTACAACACGTTAAATTGTACAAAAAATTATTTATGTTCATATTATTAGCGGATATATACAATAGAACTATGAAAAAACTATCAAAGAATATGATGCAGTAGGTGAGGCCATTAATTTCTTCCTTAATTAGAGATTTGAAGTTCGATATCTTAGTATGACAAAATACCAGGTAGAGAATGCTACCTTCCTAATGAAGTCTTACTCCATGCGTACTCGAATTTCAATATAAATATCGAACAACAAACAATACAACTACAAAATAAACCCAATCCTGTCCAAAAACTTACTTTGTTTGATACATATAGATAAATAAACAGGTGATATATCATTTTCCTTGTAAGGGTAATTATATATACACTTGTCCTATTTAATTAAGTGTGAGGTGTTAGGTAAAAAAGACAAGTGAGTTTCATTGGAGAAGTCGCCAAAGTAAAAAGTTGGAATCTAAAAGTATGTAACAATATTGCCACTGTTGCGTCGTTCTCACTAACTTCCATATATATTCTCTTCACTTTTTAAGATACCATTTTATGTATTTTGATCAATTAAATATGAAAAAATTAAAAAATATTATTTTTCATATGGTAGTTATTGTGACCAATATAGTATATCCTGTAAGTGCTTTCATGAAAATGCCAATGGTCGTGATATATTTAGAGTTAATATCGTGTATCGTCAGTTAATTATGAATTTTTTTTCAAAGAATATCATTCAATATTCATTTGTAACTCTAAAGTTATTCAACTATGGATTCATTTCTCGGAAAGTCACGCAGTTTTGATTTTTAATTCAAAAGTCACTCAACCATCAATGTTTTACTATCAAAGTCACTCAACCTATTTAATTAATTTTTATTTTTAAATAATATTATAAAATTTTAAAAATATGTCCATTTAAACTATTTAATGACCTGTCTCACTTAATTTGCCCCCCTAAAAATATAATATGGTAGGACATGTATGATTTCTATTCAAGATTTGATTTGAATCATAGGATCCATATTATAGTTTTAGCAGACGGGTTAAGTGGACAGATCATCAAATAATTTAAATGGATACGGATATATTTCTAATCTTTAAAATATAGATTAAAAATAAAACTTAATTAAATAGGTCGAGTGATTTTGAGAGTAAAAATATTGATAGTTGAGTGACTTTTGAGTAAAAAAATTAAAGTTGAATGATTTTTAAAGAAAAAAATTCATAATTAAGTGACTTTGAAACTAAAAAAAAATGACTTTTTATAGAAAAGAATATATAGTTGAATGACCTCGATATTAACTCACTACATTTACAGTGGAGCTGTTTTTGTGTAAGAATTTTGTGCAACAAGCTAGAAGTTATTAATTAATTAAGTAGATGAGTTAGTGTTCTTTGGAAAAGCAAATGCTAATATACCTTCATCTTCTTATTTTAGGAAAGTAAGGTTCTTTTGGTATAATTTGAAATTAGTTTGATATGAAGTTGAATTTTATTTGGACGTATAGTTTAATTTTTTAAGTTAGTTGTTTTTTCTAAATATGAAAATCTCGTAAGCTATGAAAATTATAAAATGTTGGCAATTCTTAAATAATTTAACTAATTGAGAAAATCATAAGTCATAAACAAGATATCAAATCCTAACTCCTAAGATATTTCATTGGTAAATCTCATATCTTTGTGTTCCATTCATGAATAAGTGGTTACAAATTTGTCAGATACACATAATTTTATAAAGACTTACCAGTCCAATATTAATAGTAATTACTAGCTATTATTATTTTACATGATACGAATAGTCTCTTTACATTGAACATGAGTTTTCAAAATTTAAGTATGATAGTTTCTTTTTTTTCACAGAATATATATATATATATATATATGAATCAAGATTTATAGTTTTTTTTAAACAAAAAAAAAAAAGCTAAAATTACAATTTAAAATCTCAAATCGCACTTTTGGTGAATCTGAAATTACCAAATCATAAGCCCGAACATCTACCAAGGAAAATGAGCATTTCAAACTCATTATCTCAGTATTTTCTGTATGAACTTATAAAATATGAAAAGAAAAAAAAATCAACAAAACCACATATTTTCTAAAAATATAATATATTCTCGAAAAAATATTTTTTAGGAAATATATTTTCTTTTATATCAGACACACCCAAAATATATGCAAGCATCTAGCTCACAATCTTGAGGGGGTTACGTAAAATTATTTATAAGACAAGTTGGGAATCACATACTCTTTTTATAATTCATAAATTCTAATTTTTTCAAATTCTTTGAGTCATTTTTCACCTTCTTATTGTGAATTTGAGAAAAGTAAGGTGCAGCACAACCCCATGTGGTGAGACCAGAGAGAAATGGTATCCAATATAATAAAAAAAATTATTGACAAATGTATAACATATGTATAATTAGTGTATATTAACTAAAAGTAATGAGTCTTTAGGATTTTAAGAATAAAATTGTCTTCATAAAAGTTGGAGAGATTGGCAGGGCGCGAAAACCATATATTAGTAGCCAAAATTTTGAAGAAGAAAAACAACATTATTCATCAATGTCCTCTTAATTTGTACATATGTGCCTATGAGGTCCCAAAAAAAATTCGATGTTATTGACCGGTACAATTTGTATGCTTGTTTACTCGTCTTTCACCGGTCTATTTGTATCTAGCTATGTAACGGAAATCCCCTCGACCAATCGTCATTCGACAGCTCAAAGCTAATCGATACAACTCACGTGCTTGTCTAATCGACTTTTACAGGCCTATTTGTACTTATTCTCCCCCATCTATTGTAAAGTTATTATCCAATTAATTTGTGTTATAAGCTAGGTGTTGAGCATGTTATGGCTAACAGATTTTGTCGATGCAATAATAATAATTATCGAGCAGAAAGATCTAAGAAGAAAGCGTTTTAAAAAAAATGCAAAAGAGGAGAAAGATTGGAGAAGAAAGAGTAATTTAGTGGAATAACTAATAAAGGTCAACTAATTTAGTCCATATTATATTTTTAGAGGCGGGATTAAGTGACGCATATTATTAAATGGTTTAAATAGATATATTTTTAATTTTAAAATATTAATTAAAAATAAAAATTAATTAAATAGATTGAGTGACTTTGAGAGTAAAATATTGATAGCTACCTTTCTAAGAAAAGAATTCATAAGTGAATGACTTTGAAATTAAAAATAAAAATTAAGCGACTTTCTGTTAAAAAAATCATAATTGAGTGACCAGTGATAATAACTCACTGCATTCACAATGGAGCTATTTTTGTGTAAAAATTTTGTGCAACAATCTAGAAGTTACTCTCTCCGTCCATCTTTACTCGTCCACTATACTATTTTGAGATATCCAACAATACTTGTCTAGTTTATGAAATCAAAAAATAATTTTATACTTAGTTCCTAATTTATCCTTATCATTTATTATAGTCATTTTCCTTTCATATTTTTCAAAGCATGATATTTACTATATTCAAAGGGTAATTTGGTAAAACTAGCGCTATAATTTATTACTTCTTAATTTTTGTGTCAAGTCAATAAGGAACAAGTAAAGATTGATAGAGGAAGTATTAATCAAGTACACGAGTTAATTAGTTGGTGTTCTTTGGAAAAGCAAATGTTAAGACGTTCATCTTTATATTTTAGGAAAAGAAGATTTTTTGGATATATTTGAAATTAATTTTGATATGAAGTTGAATTTTATTTGGACATATTATTTTTTAAGTTAAATTTTTTTTATAAATATGAAAATTTCATAAGCTGTGAAAACTGTAAAATTTAAGCAATTCTTGGATAATTTTACTAATTGAGTAAATCATAGTTCATAAAGAAATATCAAATCTTAACTCCTTAGGTATTTCATTGGTAATCACATACCGTTGTATTCCTTTCATGAATAAATGACTGTGAT
This sequence comes from Solanum clarkiae, assembly GCA_011800125.2. NCBI lineage: Eukaryota > Viridiplantae > Streptophyta > Magnoliopsida > Solanales > Solanaceae > Solanum > Solanum clarkiae. The sequence goes on along the minus strand of JAABOM020000001.1, from coordinate 26,906,954 downwards.
GATAAATTTTTTAGATACACGTAATTTTACCAAGGTTTACTATAGTCAACACTAATAATAATTACTAGCTATTATTTAATAAAATCATTTCATAACATGATACGAATAATCTCTTCACATCAATAATGAATTTTTCTTTTCAAAATTTAAAATGAGGGTCTTTTTTTTTCACAAATATATAAAAATTTATGAATCAAGATTTACAGTTTTTTTTATTTTTTGAAACAAAAAAGAAGTTAAAATCACAATTTAAAATTCCAAATCCCACTTTTTAGAAAATTTGAAATTAAAATCATAAGTTTAAACATCTACCAAGAACAATGAGCATTTCAAACTCATTATCTCCATATTTTTTTTCTTATATGTAAATACTCTTGATATTACATCTTTGAGTCATTTTTCACCCTCCTTTATTGTGAATTTGAGAAAAGTTGGTTGCAACACAACAGCATGTGGTGGAGACTAAAGAGAAATGGTATCCAAGATAATTAAAAAAAATAGTCGATAAATATATAATATATATATATATATATATAATTAGTGTATATTAATTATAAATAACGAGTCTTTAGGAAGATTTTTCTTTTTTAACAATAAAATTGTCTTCACAAAAGATGGAGAGATAGGCAGAGCGCAACAACCACATCTTAGTAGCCAAATTTTGAAGAAAAAAACAACAGCATTACTTATCAATGTCCTCTTAATTTGTACATATGTGCCTATGAGGTCCCAAAAAAATTCAATGTTACTATTAGTGTTGGTTTAACCAAGCTGATCGATACAATTCACATGCTTGCCTACTCATTTTTCGTAGGCCTATTTGTAACCAGCTATTTAATGGAAGTTTCCTTAGCCAGTTGTTACTCAACTGTTCAAAACTGACTTATACAACTTGTGTGTTTGCCTACTCGTCTTTCACAGACCTATTTTTAACCATTTTCTCCCCCCATCCATTATAAAGTTATTGTCCAGTTAATTTGTGCTATAAACTAGGAGTTGAGCATGTTATGGCTAACAAATTTTGTCGATACAATAATAATGATTATGTATAATGCATTATATTTTTTATTGAAATCTTGCTTGGACATATGTAATAATCAATCAATCAGGCTATTTCAATCATTTCGATGCATTGGCATTTCATTTCATATGTGTGTGGCTCATTGTATTTAAAATAATAAAAAGAAATATTTATTTTATAAGATGTGACTATGCGTTTATCCAAATAAAAGATATCATAGAGATTAGAGGTTAGCGGATACACCACCCAATAATCATTTAATAATTGCTAATCTGTTACCGAACCAATCGATATTTTATAGGTTCTAAAGTATTAGTAAATTTATAAACTGATATCCGATAAATCAAATATTAATGAAATTTTTCGCCCGATAAGTAGCCCTATTTTGAGAATTAATAAAACATTGATAATTGAGTGACTTTTGAATGAAAAAAAGTTGAGTGACTTACTGAGAAAAAACATATAATTGAATAACTCTGAAAGTTAAAAATAAATATTAAGTTACTTTCTGTTAAAATAATTCATAGTTGAGTGATCAATAATATTAAATCACTACATTCACAATGAAATTGTTTTTGTGTAAGAATTTTCTGCAACAAGGTACAAGCTAGTAGTTTTAATTAAGTAGATGAGTTTGCTAATGTTCTTTGGAAAGCAAATGCTAAAACCTTCATCTTTTTATTTTAGGAAAATAACGTTCTTTGGATATAATTTGAAATTAGTTTTGATATGAAGTTGAATTTTATTTGGACATATAGCCTATTTTTTAAAGTTAGTTTTTTTTTTGGTTAATAAATATGAAAACCCCATAAACTGTGAAAATTATAAATTTTTGGCAATTCTTAGATAATTTTACTAATTGAGCAAATAATAGTTCATAGACAAGATATCAAATCCCAACTTCGAAGGCATTTCATTGATAAATCTCATATCTTTGTGTTCCTTTCATGAATAAATGATTATGATTACAAATTACACATAATTTTAAAAGGTCTACTAGTCAACACTAATAATAATAGTAGCTATTATTTAAAAGAATCATTTCACATGATACAAATAATCTCTTCTCGTCGAGAATGAGTTTTTCTTTTCAAAATTTAAAATGAGATTCTTTTTTCTAC
>JAABOM020000001.1:26894544-26904712 GCA_011800125.2 Solanum clarkiae | reverse complement strand
ATAATTTTATAAAATTAAAATCACAATTTAAAATCTCAAATCCCACTTTTTGCCATTTGAAATTACCAAATCATAAGCCCAAACATCTACCAAGGAAAATGAGCATTTCAAACTCATTATCTCTGTATTATCTTATACTATATAAATACTCTTTGATGCAACATTTTTTTATTTACTCATGAAATATGGAAGAGAAAGAAAAAGCGCAATAAAATCACATATTTTCCAAAAATATAAATATATAAAATATTTTCATGAAATATATTTTTTTTCACACGAGACACGTCCAGAATATATGTAAGCTAGGTGAAATTATTTATGAGACAGTCAAGAATCACATTCTCTTTTCATAGTTCAAAAATTCTAGTTTTTTTCAAATTCCTCAAGTCATTTCTCACCTTCCCTTTTGTGAATTTGAGAAAAGTAGGCTGCAACACAACACCATGTGGTGGAGACAGGAGAGAAATGGTATCCCAAGATAATAAAAAGAATAATCGAGATATATATGATACATGTATAATTAGTGTATATTAACTATAATTAACGAGTCTTTAGGAAGACTTTTCTTTAACAATAAAATTGTCTTCACAAAAGATGGAGAGATAGGCAGAGCGCAACAACCCTATCTTAGTAGCCAAATTTTGAAGAAAAAAACAACAGCATTACTTATCACTGTCCTCTTAATTTGTACATATGTGCCTAGGAGGTCCCAAAAAAATTCAATGTTACTATTATTGTAGCTTTAAGCTGAACGATGATCGGTACAACTCGCGTGGTTGCCTACTCATCTTTCATAGGCATATTTATAACTAGCTATTTCCCTCAGCCAATCGTCACTCGACAATTTAAATCTGACCAGCACAACCCTTACTCGTCCTATTTGTACCTACTTTCTCCCTCATCCATTGTAAAGCTGTTGTCCAATTAATTTGTGCTATAAACTAGGAGTCGAGCATGTCATGGCTGACAAATAATCAATCAGTCATCTGCTTTTCATTTTCATGTGCGTGGGTTTAAATTTACTATTGGAATGATATTTACAGGTAACTTTTCATGGGAAAGTGAGGTTTTGCATTCGTGCAGAGGAATGGTCAGAATATGGCCTTGTCATATCGAAGACAAGGATTCGATTCCTAGGTAGAACAGTGGTTCGCACTAAGGGCCATGTTCCCTCCCATTTGCTTCCTGTTTTTTTCTTGTAAATTTTCTCAACCACAGAAGATGCAAATGCGTACTATACTTTATATCACAGACACATATAATATATCCCAACACTCTATGGATTCGAGAAATATATAGACTAAGTTGTCTTGCATTTTGTACGTTCACCACACAAAATATAATTCGAGTAGAGAATAGAATAAAATTTACTGACAGAACATCATTTGTTGTTCAAAGAATACACGAGTAAATAAAATTACAAGCTCTTTCTTTACCTAATATTGAGCATTAGCTCCAAGTAGAGGCCAGAGGGGACTGGTTACAGGCGAACAAGGGGATGAGAAAGCCGAAACTCTAAAATGGATATATTTTGACTCACAGGAGAAGAATAAAGAATTAGGTGACATTTGCGCGCTATAGAAGAGCTCTCATCGGCCACAATCAAATTATAGGTATGTGACCAGTCCTGTCACACAGAAGACTAGATCAACTCATGTACTGCTGCTTTCATGGAACCTTCATTCACTTAGTTTGCAGCTGCGCATGTATGGATGGTCAAATTTAATATATTTGGTCCAGTATGGCCTGTACTTTGTCATTGCCAACTCCAGCCACGGTTTCATGTTACCATTGTAATGTACCACAGCTGCATTCTCAATATCCGACTTATCAATGCTTGGATTGTATCCCAAACCGAGCACATGCCACGACTTGTCTAGTGGATGTGTGAGCCCGTAAAATGTGATCAGACCTGGAGGTAGAGTTCCCAGTTTCCATAGGACCCTGTCTTCATTCTAAATGCAAAGGTAGAAGAGAACCAAAGTCCAACTTAATAAAGAACTCAAATATCAAGTACAATTCTATATTAAGGAAATATTGGGTTCTGGGAATAAGTATCTTTTTGTTTATGTTTTGGGGAAATAAATGTCTACACGGCGTAAAAGAACAATTTAGGAAGGAGAAACATCAAGCCTAGTCCATTTGTTATTTTACATCCTTCATGTGCTATGAAACCAGTTAGAGCTAGAATAAAAAAAATAACTAAGTAAAATTAAGACGGATGGAAAGGACACAAGAATTCTTACCATGTTTTGCCACTTGTGATAAATGCCCGTTATATCTTTCTTCTTCCACTCCTTAAGATCAAACATGTTCATGCCATATGCCCACCCACAGGCATTTGGATCGAAGTTTCTAGCAATATGAGGATTTGAGAAGTTCAGGTACTTGTCAAAACGATGAAAACTCTGACCACAGGTTTCAACTGCACCATTCACTTTCCCATGAAGGTCAACTGACCACAATCCTGTTAAATCTTTCTGCACAACAATGTCATCATCAAGAAAAAGGATTTTATCCAATTTCGGATAAACCTGAGGGAGATAAAACCTTAGGTGATTGAGCATTGAAAGATATTTGGGATTCCGGTACTTCAAGTTAGAGGAACCAGCAGATAGGGTGTTAGGATGAGCAGCCTTGAAATAGTATTCTTTCATAGCTGCAGATTCTAACTGCCGCAGAACAGGACAATATGAAGAATTAAGCCACTTGAATTCATCAACATTTTCAACATGGATTGTAGCTTTTCCAGGAGGGTTCAACAAAAACCACATGTTCATAGCTCCAAAGTTCAATTTATCACTTACTAGATGAAATACATGTTTCTCTGGTTCCTGCAAAATATCAACTCAAATCTTCAAAAACCCACTAGAAACATAGTGCTAATTTCATTAAAGCCAATAATATAGGAGATGAACAACAGAAACATGCAAGGCAGTGAAATATATTCAAAGTACCCCAACTATAGCATGCTTTTTTAATGTCTGGTGATTGTTATCATGAATTGAATGATATGATAGTGCACTGGCAAGTGGCAAGTAACAATCCAGAAAGTAAAGAGTTTCTCTCAGGCACAAAACAATCTTTAAAGGCAAATGTGCACGACGGTCACCGAAATATCAAACAGAACTTACCTTAGCATTCACGATAGTTGAGTTGACGACAACTGAAGCAGCCAAAACATTATCAGAAAATAGGGCATAATGGAAGAGATCAGGATTTTCCAGATTCTCGCTTCTTGGGAACTTTCTTTTTTCAGGAGGAAGGAGGTAATAATCAATAGTCAAACGCATGGACAAGCAATGAATCCCATTGGGTATAGTCTTTGCAGCTAATTGGCTCAAAAAAGTGCTCTGCCTCTTCAAACTTCTCACTTGCTCATCTGCAGATTGCAGCATTGCTCTCAGTTTCGTTGTCACAAGCTTGCAGTCATAGAGCTGCTCTCTAGCTTTAGATAGCACTTGGCCCATAGCTTTCATTTTCTCATGAGCACTGTTGAACAAGGGAACATGAATGTGTTACTCACCACTATATGAAGCAGAGAGAAGAGCAACTTGATCAAGCATGCAAAAAAAATCAAGAAAAAGCACCTGCGTGTTAGATCAGCATCCGAGCCTGCATCACCTAATGCACGCTGACTTTCTTTAAGCCGAACCTGTAAGTCATGGGCCAATTCAAGATTTTTTTTCATTGTTGCAATGCTTATGTACACCCTTGCCATGATCATTTGATCCCGCATCAAACGCACTGTTGAATCAGCGTTATCATTGTCATTTTCTTTCCTCCACACACTGTACTTTCCCAGCACAGAAGAGTCAACTGACTTGGAGCGTTCAATGGCAGCATTTTCAAGCTTCACACTCACATCATCATCTCTTTTCACTAAATCAGCAGCACGCTTTTCACGTCTTCTCTCTCGCAATTGCTGCAGAGATGGTTGAAAAATAGTTATAACTCAGTTATTCATAGACACAAGGCAAGTTCTCCAAATGCTGGTATCAAAAGTAAATAAAGTCAATGCGAGTCTACATCGGCCGATAATCATCTTACCCTTCTGGCCAACTTAGCGGGTGAATCCAGAAACTGGGAATGATCCCCTGGAAAAAAAGACAGTCTTTGATTACTCATATGTGCACGAGACACTAAATTTGTCACCAAGATCTGTAACAAGCTATTACCATCAATGGGACTATCACGTTTGCTTCTGGTGATTTCTGGTTTGGAATCTGCAGCAGCTATCTGACTTGGCTTGTTTCCCTGTGATACATCAAAAAAGATAACAAAATTGGTATTTTACTAGTCACATTATTCTTCAGGACGAATTTTAGTAACAAAATCCAAGCTTAGCCTGATGTTCATCCAGACCTTTGCATCAGCTGCACTTTCCTTGGCTACGATTTCTTGCCCAACAAATTTCCAAGAAGCAGACAAATTGTTCTTTCTAAGAGACTCAAGACTGAGAGGTCCTAAATCATCTGTACTGGCTTTGATGACGTCAATCACCTGAAAAGTATGCATAATTACTTAAGAGTAAGAAATTATTCTCATTGTAGACCAAAAGGAGAGTGCTAAACTTACTAACAAAATTCAAAAATTGCAAACTTGCCTCTTTTGTCAACAATGGCTTGATTTGTTGCAGAGCAAGCCTCTCTCTCCAATGTAGATCCTGCAGCAGAATGAAAATCCTCCTTATTTAACTACATTCAGCGTCCTGTAATTATAATCGATGGGCAATACATAGCAAAGCCTACCTGTTTACTTGAAGTGGTTGAAAAATCATTATGATCTGCAGAAGAACAATGAGTTGAGTTATGACAACTTAGAATAATATGCGAGACAACTGTAGTATTCGTAACAATTACATCATGAATATTTCATCCCACAAGTAAAATAATAAACACCAATTTAGAAGTGAGAAGAGCCACTCACGCAGCTGTTACCTTAGCTTAATCACTCAATCGTATGACAATCAGACTAGTGCTGGCTACCCCAAGCCCTCCACCAACAAGAACAACCCTCTCCCCTTCCAGCAAAATATTGTAAGTGGACTGCTTTCTCTTTAATGAGTTCAATGAAGTATATTTTAAATCTTACTACTCTGAGATACTATTAGTAAGTTAGCAATATCTGAGATTCAGTTTCTCAATCTCAAAATGTTACTTCGAAATATACTCCCTCTATTTCATGTTCCTTGGCCCCCATATCAAAAATAGATGATTCATTTTACTTGTCCATTTTAGCAAATCAAGAGAGTTCTATTACTTTTTTTCCCTAGGACATCATAATGCTCTATATCAACAAGGAAGTTTCTGATGGATGCACATCTTGAAAAGGGAGGATATACATGGAATACAAGACTAAGAAGTATGTTCTCCAAATTCCAAAAATGTGGTATCAGTCCCTCCTTCATGGATTACTGTTCCTTGCAGAGTAAAATAACTTATAACGTTTTTGTTTTTTTGACCAAATCTACTTTGTCAAGCACCATGTGTGAACCTATGATGTTCAAACAGACCTCTACTAACATATTAATATCCAAAAGTAAAATACCCAGAGGAGAGAAATATAGTACAATACTTTCTTAAAGTAATGTATAACCTAATAGAGGCATATCTTTTCCATTCACTTTTACTCTGTTCCGTTGTTGTTTGCTATGGATGAACTTCTAAGTTCTAATTCAGTCCAAGAGGAGGAAGAGGTTTTCGATTTAGAACATGTATGACTCAAGCAATAAACTAAGATTATTTTGAGGAGTATTGAGTCAACCCCGAGCTAATTATCACGTCTGAAATATACTACTCTTTCCATCACAAACTATTTCTCTTTTTTATCTTGGGTTGTCGAAAATGTGAATCCAATTCACTAAAAGGGAAGTGTGTTTCCAACAATCTCCAGCAATTCTTTGAAAATAAACCATCAAAATAACCTTTTAACTATTTGATATTTACTTCCACATACTAAGATAATATATAAGTCAAATTAACATCTTAGTTTCTCTGTCCAATCAAAAACCTCATATAATTGGATGGAAGGAAAATTCTAAAAGCTAACGAAAGGAAACACATCACAAGTGCTCTAGTCCCCCAGACTAATGCCAATACAGTAAACAGTAAACTCCAATGACTCCAAAATTAAATTGATATCACAAAAGCATGCAGTTTGCAGTTTCTGCTGCAGATCTAAAACAAAAATGGAAACCTGAAATCAGAATCCAAATTCATGTCCACAAGACGTCGTCATAATTCTCTGCCTAATGCACAGCAACTGAAAAGATTTCAGTAAAATAAACAAATGCACTTCCTTTTAAACCACAACAGGAGCATGTTGGTATCAATACAGTACGCACATCAACAGAAAGTTCCTAATCCATTGACACAGTGAGAATTAAAGCCAAAGCCCACCACCTCTCGACAGAAGAGAGTTGGTACTAGAACTCACCAACCTCATGTAAGAAGTCAACAGATCACAGGAGCAGCAGAATTAGGCAAATCAAATTCTACTACCGAATCTATCGACTCTCAATAGAAATGGGGTAAAAATAACCAACATTTATCACGCGTGAACACTTCAAAAAGTGTAAGGCCTTCAGATTTCCCAAGACAACATGCTTCAGAGCCGATATCCAGAGATGGTTGATAAATATGGGCCATCAAGGAATTTTAACACAGGTATATGACATCTTATTTCTTTCTTTTATAGTATAGCACAAGTATAATTTTTGACTGGGAGTACACAAATCAAAGAGTGAATTTGCCATTATGAAGGCAGAAGGCACTAACCTTATGTCTCCAACTAGAAGCAACAGAACTTAGTAATCCTACCAACATCCAAATCGATGAACTCAATGAAAAGAGTTCAGCAAACTTTTTACCCTAAAATAGATGTATTCTCATGCATTTAACAAAGAACACATTTTTAAAGTGAAAGGGATTGTATTATAAATCAAGCACTGAGGAATGGTTGTAGCATCTACAAGTGAGGGAAAAACAACAGAAGAATCTCTTTCCAATCTTAGAGGCTAAGTAAGGCTAAAGTATTGATTCTGTTTCATTTACTAGTTCCTTTTTACACCAAAACGAAAGCAAAAGTATGCAATTAAGCTTGAGACTGAGATATGGTTGAATACACATAATGAAAGTACGCAGTTAACAAAAGAAACTAATCAAGCTCTCAATCTGTCCAAACTAAGTTGAAACACACTCAATTTCCAGTAATGATATAAACAGAAGATATCAAACCCCATAAATACAAATATTTTGTGATAATGAGAGAATATACACTAACCAAGTGAAGTAGAGGTGTATAGGCCACGTCCAACAAAGAAAATCAAAGGAGCAAGGAATGAACAGAATATGAGAATCACAATTGGGAAGCTAGATCCAGCGTTTCTGTTCCTTTGGGTGCCTAAACCTGATGAACCCCTCTTCAATGCCATGTCCTGTTAACCAAAAGAAGAGTCAATAAAACAACACAGAACTAAGAACGACCACAAAAGAAGAAAGAAAATAATATACAGCATAAAATAGATAACAAAGGCATAAAAATTAATAAGTATCCAAAAAAAACAACAATGACCCATCAAAGATTGCACCCATAAATGAAGAAGTAGAAAAAGAAAGAGAGATTACATAGGGACTTTCAAGAAACGAAAAAGATTGGATTTTTGGGTTTATGGGTGATTCTTGAAAGGACAATGTGATTAGAGAATCATGGATGAATGAAACGGAAAATGGGTATTGGAAAGAGAGAATAGAAGAAGAAGAAAGAGATCTGAGAAAATGGAGTTTGAGAAAAGAAAATGTATAATTCTTTTTGCTTTTTCTCTTCTGTCTTCTCCCTTTCAATTTCTGATTATTTTCTCTTTCATGGTTTAAGAAATAACCATAAATAATCTGAAAGTGGAAAGCAGAGATACGACGTCGTTCTTCCGCCGACACGGACCACGCTTTGCAACTTGTAATTATTTATGATTAGGATTAGGAAGGTCATACGTATGGCACGACTTTGAGATGAAATATAAGGTATGATTATATGAAGAAATAAAATGAGGATATTTTTTATTAATTAGAAATCTTGAGTTTGAATTTTTGGAATGAAAAAATTCTTAGTAGGTAGTATTTCTCTCTAAATAGGATCTTTTGCGACATGAATTCGAATATAGTCGGGATTCAATGTAAGCATCAAACACCAGATAGAAAACAAACAAATAAAAGAAATAAAATGTAAGATTATTTTATTTTATGTTTGATTGAACGTATTAGATAATTATTGGATTATCTATCTTATATTTCTATTATAATAATGAGATAAATTATTTCATATATATGATATCTGAAATAATTTATTTCAAAATAATTAATCCTCGAATACTTATTCTTAACCTCATTTTATTTGAAGATAAGTTATGATATAATTAATTATTTTAATACGTATTAATAATTTTAAAAAATAAGTTATTTATTTATAAAAATATCCCGTGAACTATCTCAAGTATCTCTTTATAAAAATTACAATTTTAACATATTATTTTCCTTTTTTAAAAAGTTTTTAACATAAATCTTAAAGAGTTTGTCAAAGCATTGTTTATGAAAATCAAACAAATCGTTTATGATACTCCGTCAGTATATTGATAATATATCGATATCATATAGGATTAGAGCTTAATTATCTGTGATATTCCATCAGCATATTGATACTTTATTGGTATCATATAGTTTCGAATTTCTTTTTTTTTTTAAGAAATAGAACAATTAAAAGAAAATTTTTAAAGTCACAAACTTATTTATTAAAGGAAAATTTTCATAATTAACCTAGGCTTGAAACTTAATATGGTCAAATAGTTATATTTTACATAATTACACGGTATAACTTTGGTTTTGTGACCCGAAGGGGAGAAGAGAGACGAATTGTATATGTATATTTGTCAAATTGTATGTGTATATGTGCAATTAATATACATATGTATTTGTGCATCTGATAAATGAGATTGGGAGAAGGAGGAGAGAGGCGAACGAGATTGAGAGAGGATAGAGAGTGGAGAGAGGTGAATTGTATATGTATATTTGTCAAATTGACTATGTATATTTGCCAAAATAATTGTATATATTCAATTGATATACATACGTAATTGTATATCTGGCAAGAAATTGCAGAAAGAGAGGAGAGAGGCGAAAGAGGTGAAGAGAAGAGAAAAAAATAGCAACAAACTCCTAACTATAACAACAAAACCTTAACTATAGCTATAAATTGTAATTTCAAACTATAGTGGTATAAGGTAAATAAATATCATATGTTTGCCTAATTACGTAATTTTTCATTTATCAAACTGCAAATTAATAAAATATATATTCTTGTGATACTTCGTCAGTATATTAATACAATACCGGTATCATATAAGATTGAACATAATTCTTTGTGATATTTCATTAATATATTGATACCCAGTCGACTTCATATAATTTTCGGCACTTTTTTTGATAAATAAAATAATTAAGAGAACATTATTAAAGTCACAAAATTATTTATTAAATTCTAAATTAGTACAACTTATATTTTTTGCGATATTCTAACAGTATATTGATACCATATCGGCATCATATAGAACTACATTTAATCCTCTATAATACTCTATTGATATATCATATAGGGTATGCGCTGACATTAGCAAATGAATTTAATAGTAAGGGGGCATAAATGTAAGAGGTTATATAAATGTAAATAGTTTGATTCAAAAAGACATAAGTTTAATTTTCCATTAAAAGATGATGAATTTTCATAAATAACCTAGGCTTGAAACTTAATATGGTCAAATATCTATATTTTATACAATTAGACAATATAACCTCGGCTATATGACCTGGAGAGGAGTAGAGAGGCGAGCGAGATCGAGAGAGGGAGGAGAGAGACGAACTGTATATGTATATTTATCAAATTGTATATGTATATCAGTCAAATAATTATATGTGTGTAATTAATATACATATATATTCATATATTTGGCAATCGAGATTGAGAGGGGGAGGAAAGTGACTAGCGAGATCGAGAGAGGGAGGAGAGTGACTAGCGAGAGTGGAGAGAAGTGAATTGTATATGTATATCTGTCGAGTTGATTATGTATATCTGTCAAAACAATTGTATATATGCAACTGATATACATTTTTAATTCTAT
>JAABOM020000001.1:26879808-26894444 GCA_011800125.2 Solanum clarkiae | reverse complement strand
AAATATTCAAGGAGAATAAAATGAACTTACAATGAATGCTGAGATAATCTTCATGGCAATAACAAAATAATCAAATCATCGAAAAAGAGGCAAAAGAAAATCAATAAATAATTGATTATGAGCAACAATTAAATATTACTAATGATCCTTTCAATTTATATAAAAAATAAACTATCCCTAGTCAAGTGATATAACACAGTTTGGTAGCACTCATTCGTATTTTTCGTCTTAACATAAACTTTGTACTGAGATCAACAAACATTGCCATTTCACATTGTTCCATCTTCTTCGCTACAACATCCGCAATACAATATCCTAATATTTCAAGATATTTATAATATAAAAATAAATTGTTTGTAATAAAGAAATTAATTGCCATGCATGTACATTTATATAAAAAATATTTAGCACCAGTTTCTGTTAAACTTAAAATACATTGTTCACAAACTAAATGGAGCAAAAATTAAGGATTGTATATTTGAAATTTACAGTTGATATCGTTGTTGTTGCTATCAAAAGAATTGATATCACGAAGAAACAAAGGTTAAAGTTCACAAACTAAATGTATTTTTTGATTTGGTTGTTGTGTGTTTTTCATATTGTTTTTGTTTTCTTGAAAAGAAGAGCATTCATTTAAAAACAACAACATGGGACAATAGTTTTGAAATTCCATAATTGTTCCCCCTCTGTTTCAGTTTTATAACTGTTCTCCTCTGTCCCTTTTTTTTTGAAATTTTTTTTAAAGGGAAAATGAAGAGGGAATTACAATGTAGGGAATCGAACCCTCACCAACAAGGTGAGAGTTTAGGTAGCCAACTAACTGAGCTATTAAATATTCCAATTGTTTTATAATTCATATTATGTCTAATATAATCTTCTTTAATAAAACAAAATAAGTTGGGTTAGATCAAATTAAAAAATAATTTAAATTGGATCGATTCACATGTGTAATCCATAAAATAACAAAACTCAACAGCCTGGGCCATTGCCCATGAAAATCTCATGCCATAAAGGATATCAAAGAAGTATTGTTGCAGAGTGAGTAGGTGTTTGGTCATAAGATATTTAAATTTTACAAAAAAACATTTATGTTTGATGTGAAGAAATTTTTCAGATTATATTATGAAAAAGTCATATTAAAGAAAAGCTAAAAGTTGGACCAGTGAATTTTTGTAAAATTATGTTTATTTGGAAATTTATAATACATATAATTGTAAATTAATAAAAGAAGATGGAGATATACGATTTATTAGCACGTTTCATTAGGATATTTTGATACCTTGTTTATAAACTATATCATTTGCTTATTTGGTAAGATTGTGTAAGATGATTTTCATAAATTTTGAGATTTTCATGTTTATGAGAAAAAATACAACATTTGAAGTCTAATTTCTCTGTCCAAATCAAATTTCAACTTCAAACAACCAAATTACAATTTATTGATTCAAAATCATGTCCAAACGGCCCTAGTAAATTCTAATGAAACTTCATGAATTCACATTGTTTTTTTAAGATAATTGTTACTATCCTAAATTCTAATAACTTCATTCCATTCGTTCATTTTTATTTATTCAATATTTTAAAAATAGATTTAATATATTAAAAAAATACATTTTCTTTTCTTGTTTACTCTAAACACTAATTAACGTATTCCTCAGATGACTTCACAAAGGCCGGCCTAAGACTATACATTAATTAACATAAATATTATGATAAAATACTCATATTAATCATCGTCTTTTAAAAGTCAAGGAAGTAATTAAAAGTGTATATGCAAAGTGAATTTCATTAAATTCATCAGTGTTGTAACTGTTGAATTTGGTCCCCATATATTGGTGTGTAGATGATGAAGATTCAAAGAAAGTGTACGAAATAATGGCTTGAAAGCTCAGCTTGTTTTAAAATGGAAATTGGACATTGAAATGCTAGCTACTCTAACCCATTAAAATCCTTCTAAAAATGGAAACATCTAACCACCACCACAGCCTAGCAACCTGGCAAATTGCCTCCACTATTTACTTCCTTTTTTATAATCATTCGAAACCCTACTAACTCTATTAGTTTAAATTCACGTGACATGTAAAACTCATTAAAAGGAAAGTATATATATTATACTTCTTGTTAAGTATTTTTTATTTTGAAAATTCAAATTCAAATCAAATATGATTAAAGAGAAATAGCGAAGTACGTAGTGTTACAAAATAGTGAAGGTGTAACATCATGTCAATGAGGGGAAAATGAAAGGAATAGACTGCACTTGATGAAGAATAATTGATCAGCACTGTTTACTAGAAATAATGTGATGTGCAAGGACATCTTTATCATTACATTGTAGGAATAAGTGTGTATTATGCAAATTATGTTGTATATTAACTTAGATTTTTTAATTAGATTATTAGTGAAACGATAAAAAAAGACCCTTGCATAGATGTGGTGTAGTGGTGGGATTGCTTTGATTATCCTTCATCAGAGGTAGCGAATTTGAGCCCTGGGTATAAAGAAATCTTTACCCGAATGAGCCTTGCAATGTGCAATTCGATTTAGTTATCCTGACACAGGTGAGAAACCAAAAATTTTAAAAGATATACATATATTTTTATTAAAGTACTCTTAATTAGCTAAGAATTATAGAACAAAAATATACAAAAGATCCATATAGTTAATTGATTCAATGTTTGTCAAGAGCATTTTTAGCTTGGTTACACGCTTTAATGTTAGTTGTGTAGTACTGATAAGTTGGAAATATATAGAAATTCTCATAAGATTTTAAAGGGAAACCTTAATTTGTTATAAATGACATTTTTAATCAATGTTTATATTGAAAAGAAGTGGGTCCAAATAGAATAAAAATAAATGATTAGTATTTTTTTTGTTGGATAAAATCCATCTACCCACGCTTTCACCTCCCGCGGTGGGGGTGGGTTCGGACCCAATTCCTACCTAATGTATTATTTACGAAAAAAAAAAATACAAAGGGGATCAAACCTTTTTTCTAGTTCCAAGGGAATGTGAAGGGGAGGGAGGGAAGCAATAAGCTCCAATTTAAAGATAGCTAAGATAGACAAAAAACACAATCATTTACGAGAGATGACAGAGGTCTTCAGAATTTGATTGAACAATGTATATTCAACTTTTAGATAATTATCTTAATCAACTCTATGTAGAATAAGATTACGTCGTCCTGATATATAGATGCTAACTCAAGTACTATGCATTCACTAAACTATGTTTATTTGTATTTTATTCGTTAATGTTCCATATCTGTTTTGGAGTTTTAGTTGATTAAAATTTATGTTACATGAAATTTGTGAAGAGAATAACGATATTCTAAGAATTCCAAACTTAAAATCTTTGATTGACCGGAGTTCCACGTTTAATAACATGATACTGCTAGCTCCATTATTTTTAGTAGGAAATATAGGTAGTGATCATCCTTACATAGCCTCCACAAAAACTAGAATGAATTTGGTGGGACAGAGAAAAGAAAGGGGTTAAATTAAAGTTGCCAAAATAGGAAGAGGCGTCTAAAAATTGGGTGGTGATAGAAAGAAGCAAAATCAGAAATAATATTTAGATGCAGTGTCATAGAAACATCATTGTAATGTATAATATCTCATGATTCTTCCCTCTATTATGTCTGTCTCAAGATTCATGCCAAACCTATGCGTCATGTCTTCTCGAAAAGAAATTCGCTTCTAATTTATTTTTTCATATTTGATTGGTGAGTGAAAACATATTTTTAAAAAAATATTTTTTATTATTTGGTTAGTGAATGAGAATATAAATTTAAAATTTAACATATTTTTAAAAATAATTATTCTTTTTTTTGTGTGTGGTGATTGGGCTAGGAGTAAGGTTATAAAATTTTAAATATTTTTCACAAAAATAAAAGTTTTAAATTTTGGGAAATGTCGGTGGGTTTGCAGTTGGAATGAGATAATTTTTTTTTAAAAAAATGCGAAATACTTTTCAAAAATAAATTTTAATTTTATTTATTCTTTTTGAAATTTAATTTATTTGGGGGTGGAGAGGAGGGTAGGGGGAGGGGTCATGGTAGGAGTGAGATAAGAAAAAATATTATAATTTGAGGTAGGAGGAGAGTTTTGAAAAATATTTTTGTTAGTTTTTAGAATGAAGTCATTTTCCTTAAATTTGAGGAAAATAAACTGATTTGGAACATTTTTTTTAATTAATTTAAACCAATCAAATATGAGAAAATTGAAAAAAAATTTCCCTCGTACCAAATATACCCTAGGTAGTGCAAGTGCCCATTTGGACATGATTTAGAATCAAATTGATTTAAAGTTAGAATTTTATTTCTATGTGCAATTTTGTTTTCTTTTTTGTTGATAGTTATTAAACTAATCATAAATATTCCCGAATTTATGACAATTATCATTTATCACTACTTCTCTAGCGTGACTCTTATGACAATCTTATAGAAAATCATAGTTTATGTGGATTTTAAATTGAAACTCGTAACCATTTGAAGTGATGGACACCAAAGTGTTCATTTCTTGACTTATTTTGTTTCTTAATTTTTCAGAAAAAAAGAAGAAGAAAGAAACATCATGAAAGCCTGGTAAGAAGGGAAAAGACTTGCCATTTTGTCTGTTCGTGGGACGAAAGAACAACTCATCAATAGTACAGTACTACTGTAACGGCCTGCTTTTAATTATGGCTTAAATTTAATCAACATAATACGCGTTTAATATTTGGTTCTTTTATTTTAAATGAGTATTTTATTAGTCGATTTGCAGATAAATTCTAAATATAGGTCTTAAAAATGATTTATGATTATAAAAAATGAATTTACTAAAGATTGATTATGATACCGTATGAAGGAATCTAAGAAATCAACCAATTTTCTTAAGGCAATTGGTGGAGGGGGAAAAGAGCAAACACTTGAAACATGATAAGGTAAAATAGCTATAGTTTGCTATAATTATGATTTGTAGCTATATATATTATAGGAGAGAAGCGAGCGAGATTGAGAGCGGAGGGAGAGAGAGACAAGTGAGAAAGGGCAGAGAGTGGAGAGAGGCAAATTGTATATGTATATTTGTCAAATTGTATGTGTATGTTTGCCAAATAATTATATATGTATAACTAATATACGTATGTATTTGTATGTTTGGGAGGGGAGATTGGAGGGAGGAGGGAGGAGGGAGGAGGGAGGAGAGAGGCGAGCAAGAGAGGACAGAGAGTGGATAGAGGTGAATTGTATATGTATATCTATCGAATTGAATATGCTTATCTGTCAAATAATTGTATATATATACAACTGACATACACATATTTATATATCTGACAAGAAATTGGGGAAAGAAGAGAGAGGTGAGAAAGAGGAAGAGAGGGGAGAAAAAATAATAACAAAATTCTAACAATACTATAAATTATAATTTTTTCAAATTACAATGATATTATATAAATACATATCATATGTTTGTATGGTTACTGTAATTTATCTCTAAAAGAATTAAACTCTTACTCACCAAAATTAATTCCATGGACTCTTTTAGTACATGTTCTTCTCACTATTGGTTGGCTCTAATTAATTAGAAATGTGATGGGTGGGAATAGTCAGTCACTATATATACTATGTACAACAATTTCATTAATTGGTGTAGTTGTAATATTTCTTAAAATTTGTACCTTGTTAGTAATGGATGGTGGCTATTCATCCCCACCTTCAAAATATTCTCTAACTTATCTTTGTACTTTTTTTTCTTTTTTCATTTTAAACCTATATATGTTACTTCTCTTTCTACAAATTAATGTTTCTTATATTTTATGAGTTAATAATTAAAAAAGAAAAGAAGCATAACCTTATATAGCAACGATGTTAGGAATTTTACTAATTAAGGATATTTAAGGTTTAATTAATATAATGAAAAGTAATTTTTAACTTATGTATCCAATATTATTTTATGTATGATTTTGCCAAACTAATGTACATGTTCAACTGAACAAACGTAAATGGATATAAACATACTTTCATAAACTCTTAAACGTAGATGGATAACATTATGCTAGGTGATTTGAAGAAACCGCGCATGTTTGCTAGCAGTATGAAGTGTGATGATATAAAAAATATTTATTATCATCTGTGTATAAAAATTAAACTCAATAATTTTATAAATGATGCTAGTTAAATTGGCCTTTCAAAAAAATGAAGTTGCAATATGATAAATAGTTCTCTTAAAAGATAGAGCACATACCCATTGATTATGATTCCTTAATTGATCGAAAATTATTGGTAATTAGCTAACCACCATAGCCTAGGAATTCCTAAATACATCCTACTACAAGACAAGTTCTTCATTAACAACCCTTTGCTGTCACTAGACAATAAATAGAACAAGCTAGGTTTCTTATATTTTTAGATAATTAGGAGCTCTTTTGGCGACTTGCATGAAATTCTAAATAATCCATTGTCAATAACTTATTAATTAGTCCTCAAAAAAGGAATTATGGTTACTAAATTAGCCCATGCATTTTTTTAAAAAAAATAATATCCTTGACAAATTAATATTTGATGTAAGCCTTTGTCTCTCAAGAGTTAATAAGATGGTCCAAGATATTAGTTGGATGCTACTATCAAACTTTGTTATGTCTTCACACAAATTATCAGAAACTATCTGAAACTTGGTCCTTTTGAATTCATTGAACTTAATTTTCTTGGACCACTTATTTCACTTTTTCATCATCATTTTGAAATTGAAAGGTGGTTCTTTTTAATTAAATCATCTCGTCATGAAATAAATTACTATTGGTTTGTGACCAGGTTGCTTTACCCTAAAAGAGAAGGTAACAAAGTTCCTTACAACTTCAAGAAAAGACTTTTTTTAGGAAACAATAGAGCAATTTTATTTTATTTTACATAAAAGAATGAAGCAAAAGAAGAATTATTAGGTTACCATTTTCTTGCAAGAAGATGTCCAAGATTGAGCCTTTCTCTCAGCTTCCACATTTATAAGGAAGAAGGGAAATTTTGCAGTACACTGTTTTACTTTATTGCTAACCCCACCTTGTTTCCCTATTCATTACTGATCATAACATAACATCTCTTTCATAGAATTAGGCTAGCTAGGAAGGAAAAGAAAATGGGAAGAGGGAGAGTGGAACTAAAGAGAATAGAGAACAAAATCAACCGTCAAGTGACATTTTCTAAGAGGAGGAATGGTTTGTTGAAGAAAGCTTATGAACTATCAGTGCTTTGTGATGCTGAAGTTGCTCTCATCATCTTCTCTGGTCGTGGAAAGCTCTATGAGTTTGGTAGTGCAGGGTATACACACACACACACATATATATACTAACTTTTTTACTTTGTGTGGGCTCTTAATAGATAATTCTTGTTATGGGGTTCTTCTATATCTTAAAAAGATTACAACTTTATGTTATGGGGTTACGTTCATCATATACATTACTAAGCTTTTTTCACACATGGAAAGTATGTCAAGTCTACTTTGTGGTGTGGGCTCTTAATTAATAGTTGATTCTTGATATGGGGTTCTTCTAAATCACAAAAAAATTACAACTTTATGGTTTTTTTTCATATGGGGTTCATTATGTGTGTGTATATATAAAGAAGGATAAACATACACAGAGAAAGATAGAGTGAGGTCAGTTGTTTTTTGTTTATGTATGAGAGTGGGTTTTAAAGTCTCTAATTCTAATTACTCGAAAAAAAATATTTTTATTCTTTTGGGGGGCGGGGGAAGAAATAGACTTTGCTAAATTGGTATGGACTTCTGCAGCACTTTACACAAGCACCAACTTATGTTGTTTGTTAAGTGGAGTTTTCAGATTTGGATCTCTCTTGAGTTTTCTTTCTTCTCTCAGTTTAATGTTTGATCAAAATTTGATGAAATGAGAATGGGCTTTGTGTTTTACCAATGGGAAATTGACACGTTTCAATGGTTTTTTGAGCTTTCTAATCTACAAATACAAAAAGATCAGAGTAAGGACTGACCAGGTCTAGAAACTTCTTCCTCTTCCAACCCTTTTGGACAAATGTGTAAGATCTAGGGTTTCTCTCCATTTTGTTCCTACTATTCCCTTTCATCTTTTTCTTTAATGCTTTTGGAGTTTCTTGGAGCACTTCTTAGTCCAATGGTTCTAAAACATCATAAAGTTCCAAACTTTGTCTTCTTTATACCTTTTCATCCTTAAATCTTGAGGTCCTTTCACTGAATTCTACCAAAAATCATACATTTTCATCTTTTGTTACCAAATCCTTTGTGTAAAAGAGGGTATTGTACTGCACTGCACATCAAAAAAGTATTGGCATATGCCTGTGAAAAGGGAATTTTTTCATATATGAGATTTTTTGCATATATCAGTTTTGCAGGTAAGTATATGATCTGATTGCAACTTCCCATATATATACAAGAGAAAGGAGTTTTCTTTATCAGTTCCCAAACCCCAAGAACTGATTAAGATCTCTTTTTTCTTCCCATTTTGGTGAAACTTATTACTGATGAGCCTTAGTAGATTCTTGAGTTTTTCAATTTGTATTAGAAATTTTGCTTCCAGCTCATGTTCTTTAATGTGAACAAGTGCGTAGCTGTGAAAATGAGTACTTTTATTTCTATAACACTGTGCAGGTTCAAAATTTTTTTTCATCCCTTTGTTCATGCTTTTTTTCCCTCTTCCGGTTTTCTTTGCTAGTGTTATATATGTACATACTTTCTTTTTCATATACTTTTTTTTTACATCATTTCTTTGTTCTTGTTTTGTTGAAGAATGATTCTATTAAAGAAAAATTGCTCCTTTGTTTTTGGTAATGTCTCTGACTTTTTGACTCATACAAATCATCTAGGGGTAAGAGCATAATGTTGAAGAGGACTTCTCTTTTGCATATTTTTTGTTATCTTTCAAGAAAATAACAAGAAAAGATGTAGTGGCCAATTACAAAATTCTTGTCTTCTTAATCAGATTTGTGCTACCACATGTAGCACTTTTGTTTTGCATTAGGGTTTTGTATGGAGAAATGTGATCTTTGTTATTATAGACAAAAAAGAAATATTAATTAGTAGTTTTCAATTCTTGAATTGTACTCGTATCATATTCATTGTTCACTTTTTTCTTTACATGTCTGAAATCAAAAGGGAAGGTTGGAAGAAGGAAAAGTTACGAACCCTTCCACTTTAATTTCTCCATACTAATATGGGATGGAGAGAGTAATAAAAAAAATCTATAGAGTCCTTAATTCAATGTCTAAATGGTTTTGTGTATGTTTCTACTTATCCTTAAGGAATTGCCAAAATGAATATCTTTTACCACTTTTATTTGGTTTAGTCTTTTTTCTACTTTCCAAATATGGAAGTTTGGAAGAAGGAAAAAGACAACCTCTTGCTATACTAGTGGACAATTACATACAATGATGCAAATGAATAGAGATGAGAAGACTTTTGCTATTTTAATCTTTGTGCACTCTTTCATCTTTTGCCTTTATTGCTTTTTAATTTTACTGCATGACCCCTTTTTAGTCCATTGTATATCATATAGCTTTCTTTTCTTTTGAAATTTGTTTCTTTGCTCTTGTGTTTTTTTTCTTCTTTTTTGGGTTTGGGATAGAATGAATGATTAATTAAGCTTTTTTTTTTTTATGGTTAGGTGTGTGAATATCTTTTTGGTTATTTGGTGATAGTACAATTCAAGCTTGAAATTTTTTCTATACTCTGATACTATATTAATGTTTATAAACTATCCGATCTCAAACTTAATCATTAAAATAATAGGAGTAACTTAATATAGTGGAATTAAACTTGGTATGGGCTTCATTTCCATACATATGCATTGTTTACAGTACTCACTATGTTTCAAATTATTTGTTTTATTGTTTTTTAATCTAATTAAAAATGAATCTTTCTTTGTAAGTAACTCTTTAATTTAATTTTTTATATGACTTTAAGATTACAAAATTAAAGAACAGTTAGGTACATTTTGTATATTTTTAGTTTATGACCACAAAGTTAAAAATCTTCTTTATTATTTTAAATTTCATGTTAAGTCAAAGCCAAAAGTAAAAAACAGTTAAGTACATTTAGTTTATGACCACAAAGTTAAAAATCTTCTTTATTATTTTAAATTTCATGTTAAGTCAAAGCCAAAAACAAATTAAATGAGAGTGTAATAAGTTTACAAGCGCCAAAAATTTAATTTTTTTTGTGAAGCACAAAAGGAACCCCCTTGTATGACCTTTGTGCAAAATCATGTTGTACACATAATTGTATGTTGTTGTCTTTCCATGTTTTATGTAATTCTATCTGTCTTTTGAGGTTTTTTTTACAGAAAAAAAGAATTATTTATCATCCTAAATCAGTAGAGCATTTGTCTAATTAATTATATTCTCTCTTCTTAAACGTCTCACTTAATTCATTGCAATAATAAGAACAAGATTTGTAAAGAAAGGTAAAATTTTGAATGTTGTGTTTGTTTTGTTGGCAGAATCACGAAAACCCTTGAGAGATACCAACGTTGTTGCCTTAATCCTCAAGACAATTATGGTGAAAGAGAAACACAGGTTTGTAGCTTCTTATTCTTTTACATGTTTTTCTTGATAAATAAAAGATATTATATTAACTTAGTAATATGCTTTAGTACAAGGTAGTTGCGGATACAAAATCTGGGCTATATTGCCTGGGGGGAGGGGGGATTACAAAAGCTTTTAACATTTTGCACTTCCCTACTGCTAGAGCTACAAGCCTTCTGCTTTCCAAAAAGAAGCACTCATATCTGCTTTGAGCGGATCCTGCACAAAAAGTGGCGGAAATGGTAATGTAACCAGTCGTCCATTCTTGAGTTTTGCCCCCTCTTTAGCAAGAACATCCGCAACCCTATTGACTTGCCGAGGAACATGGTTAAGGGGGGAGACTCCCCAGCTGTTGAAGTAGAGCCCTGCAATCAGCAATAATATTCTCATACTTAGTGCTTTTCGTTTTTATAGCAGATAGAACTGATAGGCAATCAATATTGATCTCTTCTTTACATGTTAATTATGTTTCCAAAAAATCAATCAATTGGCTAATTATTATTATTCGCAGTTTTAGAGTTTTACTAACTTTAAGTTGTTATTAAGCATGCATAATTTGTTTTTCTGGTTGTTGTAAATTTAGAGCTGGTACCAAGAAGTCTCAAAATTGAAGGCCAAATTCGAAGCCCTTCAACGAACTCAAAGGTTAATTATGTCAATTGACAATATTATAATTTTGAGATATATATATATGTGTGTTAAGTTTTTTGATATTTTTTAAAATTTGTTTGATAATACATATGAAGGCATTTACTTGGTGAAGATATTGGGGCACTAAGTGTGAAGGAGTTGCAAAATCTTGAAAAACAACTTGAAGGTGCACTTGCACAAGCTAGGCAAAGAAAGGTACTCTATTGTTTTTCAATTTTATTAAGCGCTTCACACAATTAATATTAGTTGGACGAGGCTTTTCTTTACCTCACAAAAAAAGATTATGAGGTCCACAAACTTCGATCTACCTCTTTTTGTGTGTGAAATAAAAAGGAATTTCAACAATTTGTAACTTTTGTCCGTAGGATAGGTATAAATTTTACTTTTGGTACTACTTATGCATTGGTTGCTGCATTGTGTAGACACAGATAATGATGGAACAGATGGAGGAGCTTCGTAAAAAGGTAAGATATAATTGCCATTTTTGACTCTCACAATTATGAATTTGTTATAAAAGGTAAATGGATGATTAATTAAGAGCTGGAAGGGATTTGAGTCTTAAGAAAACATGTTATAAAGAATAGTACACTATAGGAGGACTGTACAGTTCAATTTGTACTCATTATAAAGGACTTAGTGAGCCTTTTGATGTCTTTTTGTGTCATGCATGGTGACTGATCATAAGTCCCAACTATATTGTTGTGACAGCACCTTTTCCATTTAGTTGATGACACATATTTTCAGGTCGATAAATTTTGATCCAATACCTCTTTTAATTAAACAAATAATAATTATATTTGCTAGATGGAAGCCTTTTGAAACTAGCTATACGAAATACCACCTAAATAACTATGGTCCTAGAGTCAAATAAGTTGCACTGAAAGAGTTGAAGGTGGGTGCAATGACATATCATACTTTTTGGTAATTGGACATGAATTTAATCTGGGGCGGATCTACGTGGAAGGATAGAGTGTCATGGCACCACCAACGTCTCGATTGAAACTCTGTAAATGTAACATCTAGACTAACAATCGGTAAAGCTCAATTTTTCTTTTACATAGAATGGAACCTTAGACCTCTTCTAACTAAATACTTAACTACACCAAGTAGACATGACTTTATCTTGTGCTAAAAATTGCTAAGAAATATCAAATTGTTATAAATATATTTGTGTTGCAGTGAATGTTTATTATGTAGGTTATTTGGAGAAAATTTAGGAACTCTAACTTAAGGAGCAAGTCAGGTTTCCTCTATAGATAAAAGAGTTTTCCTTTCTTGTAATACATATCTGTATATTATTCGAGAGAACTCAGGAGTCTTCTTTCTTCTCCCTACTTTCTTCTTGCTCTTACTTTATACTTTCATAAAACAAATATAGTTTTCTTCTCTGAATATTGACATTACTTTTCTAAAATGCCGTGACAACCGAAGCTTTCAAATTTTGAATCCGCTAAATCTTTCTCATTTTCAATGAGCTTGTGAATTCCAAGTTGATAAGGTAGGTGACGAACAACAATTGATACTAGAAAAAAAAATTAATTATCAACTTTGACATGATAATTGTTATATCATATATCAGGAGCGTCATCTTGGTGATGTAAACAAGCAGCTGAAGATTAAGGTTTCTCTAGGACTATCAACGGTACTCATTCAACTTGAACACAGTACTAAGTTGTTGAAACTTTTCAAAAATATTAACATTGCGATGATATTTTTGGAGAATCCCAACAACATTAGATCTATGTAACAATATTGCTTTTGAATAGTTTGTTTTTTGTATGTTTGCAGTTGGAGTCTGAAGGACAAGATGGACTGAGAGGTCTTCCTTTTCCATGGAGTTGTAATGCATCAGCAGAAGCTGGAAGTAGCACCTTTCATGTTCACCATTCTCAATCAAATCACATGGATTGTGATCAACCTGATCCAGTTCTTCAAATAGGGTATTCCTACATCTCCACCTTCTTCGTTTAGAGCATGAGACACGCGCTAAACGAATTATATCTGATATTTAAGTGCAGAAAGATAGACGGACATACCTAAATTTTGAACATTAACATTTGATTCCTCATGATGAAATTTCTCGATCATAAATAAATTATATTACCTATCTCGAAAAAAAATGTGGTAGTAATATTGTGAAGTTTCTTTTCTTTCTAGCCTAAATATTGAGTTGATCTTATCCAATTGAGCGGGAAGGGTACTTTAATTTGCATGATCTTCATGATGTATATAAGTTTAATGTACCTTCAGGTATCATCAGTATATGGCAGCAGATGGAGCCTCAGGGTCAAGGAGCATGGCTATTGAGAGCAACATCATCCATGGCTGGGGTCTTTGATTTCTAATTCTACATCTCGATAAAGTAAACGTTATTTTTTTGTTTTTATAAGTATTTCAGACTATAAACTAAGGGACATATTTATGATTTGAAATGATTGTTACATAGTAATGTATAATCTTGGTATCACACTCCTGTTTTTTAAACTTGATAAGCTTTTTCCATTTCCATGAAATTTTATGGTATGCACGCAATATTTTTTTTCTATTTTCTGAAGATAAATTATTTCTGATATATTCACGATTCAAGTAAAATATATACAAATTGATGTAAAACGAAGCCAAGTAGGGTAACCAAAATAAAGGATCTAAGTGGAGGAAAGATCATGTAATAATACACGCAAGACTAAAATACTAGGAGAGTGATAAAAAAAAAATAAAAATAAAAGCAAAAGCAATCTTTTCATTTGTTTATTTGATGAATGGCAAAGGGTCAAATATATCCTATACTATTAGAAATAGATTTAAAATATTCTTTTTTGTATTTTGATCCAAATATATATCTATGTAATTATACTTTAGGTTCAATTGATACCCTCTAATTATATTTTACACTTGCTAGTTTATAAGTATATAATTCATTCATAATTTTAAATATTCGATTCACTTTACAAACTTAATTGTCATCTGCAATTCATTCACTTTACAGACCATATATTTAGAGGAAGAATCTGCAGGAGCCCACCTCTTCTCTCTTGAGTTGCATCACTAGGTTCGATATTCCCTCCATGAGGGATGAGCTTGAGTCGTATATTAGCATATTTAACTCAAATTTCATAAAATAAAATATATGTTTTGCAAAAAGATATATCGAGTATCTTAAAATTGCTTTGATCTTGATTGCTCTTTGTTGACACCCAATTTTTACCCGTCACGGTGTCATTAATTTTTAAAACTTTGTATTTTTATTTCAAAATTTTTAAAACCAATTTTCAACAATTTTTTTTAACATTTTTAAACAATTTTTATTTAAAAAAAAAAATTATAATATTTTAACCGGGCACGTGCACTGCACGCGCCCCTTTTTTTAACCCTTCCCCGACCCATCTTCCCCAATTTCCCCAAAATTAAAACCCCAACCCCCAATCCAAACCCCAGCCCCCCCTCA
>JAABOM020000001.1:26827754-26865683 GCA_011800125.2 Solanum clarkiae | reverse complement strand
ATTATATGATTCGATTTGATTATTTTTTGCGATTTTTTTGTAGTAAAATCAAAGTCAAACCAAATAGAATCGATTTCCAAAATTTAAAAACCAAACCAAATCAAATCACACGACCTGTACCAATTCTGAAAAAAAAAACATAAGTGGGCTCCCAAACAGGCCCTAATCGTCATGGTGGGTGCCTTGAGGTGACAGATGTCGGTATTATAACTTTAATCTTTTTAAAATCCTTTTAATGTAAAATAATTCAGTGATTAGTACTTTTAATTTGTTAATCCTAATTTATACTAGTATAATTTCTCGAGAGGTGCATTCATCTGCCCAATTGCTTCATTATTCCAAATACCTGCTAGCCAGTGCTTTTATTGTGTATTTTTAATAAGTATCATTCTCTCTCTGGGACCAGTTAATCACTTAACTAAACAAAATTAGGTTACTAATTGCTTTTAGAGAAAATATTCGTTGATGCCTACTACCCTTTTGGGAAACTTATCATGTTCAACTCTTTTGGATTGCACAAATTCACCCCTAAATTATTCTCTATTCACTTTGGACCACAAGCGAAAAGAACAGTGAGTGCGTTAAAAGCTTGAAAATGCTTGATGGGTATGCGTCAAATTTGGAAAAGTGTGTTGATGTGAATGAAGAAAAATTGTGTAGTTTGAAAAGTCGTGATTGTTATGTTCCCCTAAAAACTTATCACAAAATTAAAAAGACATTTCACCCTCAATTTCTTTTGAGAAATTGGCAATTTCAAATTGTTGCCGCATAAAAACACAAACAAATGTTCAACATAATAAGATAAGGCGCACACATAAAACGTGCCACGGTAATTTAAGAGATGGCTCATCAAAATTGTTTAATGTCTTTGTACGTAACAACTCCCAACTTATAAATTCACTATTCCTCCGTTTATTTTTATTTGTATCATTATATTTTTCGAAGGTCAAATTTATTAATTTTTAAAGCCAAATTAAATTAGATCAATTTAATATTTCAAATTAAAATTAGATAATCAAAAACTATACAAAAGTTATTATAAGTTATAATTTCTTAAAATGTTGATCAAAAATTATATTTTGATTCTCGAAAAACAAAAAATGACAAGCAAAAGTGTAGAGATGAAGCATTAAATTGAGTTATTCAGTAGTTGGGCTGATAAAAATATCATACCATTGAGTAGAAGCAACTTTTTAATTCTCTCTCACTATTAGGGGTGGCAAAATTAAATTAAACCTGCCCAATTCGTTCAAATTTGGATGGATTATATTATCTCAACCCATTTTTACCCAACCCATTTAAAATTGGGTTGATATGCAACCCGAATTGACTCGAGAGAGATCATGTAAAAATATTTTAAAAATATTTTTTTAAAAAATGATATGTTTTATATAGCCATAATAAAGAAAAATATAATTTAATTAAGTACTAAATATTGAAAAAATTAAAAGTTGGGTCGAATTGAATCTTGACTTAAGCTATAACTCATTACTCAACCCATTTTGACCTAAACAAATTTGGGTTAGATTGAATCTTAACCCATTTATTATTTTGACCATTATAATTCGCTCAAATTTGACTTAGCTCGTCCACTTGTCACGAAAAATACTTGACATAGAAGAAGGAAAAAAGAGAGTTGAGTGAGAAATCAAACTTCACATGTACTGCAATACTTGATCTGTCAATTAATGTCAAGTTCATGGATTAACAAAGATGTTCACATCTTCAATGCTCATTTTTACTTTTAAATTCATCATTACTCTATCATGCTCCACAACTTCTTTTCTATCAAAAACACATTCTTTATCTCAAGTTGAAGTTGAAATTATGGAGCAGATGGTAACAGAACCACTTTAAAAGAAAATAAGTGAATACTGTAGTACACAATTTCATTAGCTTTTGCTGTATAGTGTACAACTTAATAGAGGTCATGAGCCTAGATTTTACTTTCACATGCCATGACAAAATTGAACCAAAATATAGAAAGAAAAAAACCAAGATATTACATCTATTTGCCAAAGAACTTTACTATTCAAATGGGACATTAAGTCATGTTTATAAAGACAACAAACTATCTAAGCAACAAAATTTCTTAGATAGATCTGTGGTAGAAGAGGCCTAAAAGGGCTCTCCACCAATTCATGGTGCCTATGCCCATCAACCTAGTTCACTTCTCCATACCAGCGACCAGCTATGGGCAAATTTGTTGCAATACACCTGGTGAGAAAAGGGCAATCAACAACGGATATATTCTTAAACACCCAATGAAATCGTCCTTGCTGATCTTCCCATCATGATCGGTATCAAATAAGGTGAAGAGCCCATGGATCTGCAACGGTCAAGACAAAAGAAGCTTAAATACGATGTATTGCAATACGAAAACAAATAGATTATGTACAATCCTAATTTCAAGATAAGTTAGCTATAGCATTTAAGCAGAATAATCAACTCAGTTATTTTTGCCTGTCTAGCCAATTGAATCTCCACTTCAGTTTGTTCATTAAACATTTCTTACAGGTTAAACAAACCCCTCGGTTTTACAAAAGTTGTAAAACTTGAACTGACCTAGTATACATGCAAAAATAGGACAGTTACACAGTCCAAATAACAATATTTGAGTGGCTTTAGAGTTTTCCAAGACTTGGCCAGAAAAGAACTCACCTCATTGTTACTCAAGCCAGGAACGGATAGCATAAGAGGATCCCCAAACTGAAAAAAGAACATGGAAATTATAGGAACAAGTCATAGGTATTAAGCTGATAACAAGAGCTATCAAACAAAACAAATGGGCGTGATAGTACCTCTTGCTCCAGAATGTAGTTCTTCCCATCACCATCACATGCAATAAAGGCTGATTCACAGGCTTGATGAAATAGTGGCTGCTTCAAGATATGAGCTGACCCAACCAAAAACTGAATGCGGCAGACAGATCAATTGTGAATTCTACATATAGAGCTCCATTCATAACACAAAATAAGCCCCTCAACCCCCATCCAACCCACTTTTTGTACATTTTATCAGAAAATGAATAGCTTAATTTCATTCAATATAGAAGTGGAGCCAAAGCAATAATAGCACCTGCTTGAATCTAGTTCCTAAAGCTACAACTATATGCAGTTATCAGATGGATTTCAGAAGCAATTCGTAGAGGAAGAGCACCTGCTTGAATGTTATTTTACCGCTTTTCTCCACGTCAATGAAGCCAAATATCTGAAAATAAGAATAATAGTTCAGGGAGATGAAGCAACTTACTATAAGAATGCAAACCATTTCGAAAGCAAGAAATTGTTTTTAGTACTTTCTTATCAGAAATCTCTTTCAACAAAATAGATTTCTTTTGAAGAAAATTATTGTACTGCACCAATAAAATTGACCTCACTGAGATATCTTAAGCTTCCTATTATTTGACGGTAACTGACATGAATTTCATAAACAATAATCTACACTCTTATGTGGAATTTAGTTGAAAGCTGGATAATCCTGAAAATGTTAGTGTATAGGAGTATAGGACTGTAATGACGTGATCATTTGTAAAATTGCAATGATTGATACGTCAAGTTGATCATGATTGTTGAAGTATGTGAGCCTTCCCATCTAAAGGTTTAAGCTACTAGCGAGGCTACACTTAATTATGTCCACTACATTCCCTCACATGCTTGGCCTAATTCTTTTATGTGGACATTAATCTAGTGAAGGGTGGATTCAAACTCAACCCAAGAATACTCTACTTGGTATCCTTATATGCTTTCAATGTCTTCCAATCTAATGTGGACCCTCTCTAGCTACTTGATATCAGCTTAATTTTTTTAAGGGGCAGTTCAAACAATTCAATATGGTATTCAAGTAAAGCAAAGATCCCTGTCCTTGGGCTTGACTTTCATACCATCCATTAGCAGTCCACATGCTTCAAAGAAAAAGAATTAAACCTGCACATGAAAAGGTGTGGTTCGAATCTAAGATAAAAACTTGTGATTCCTTTCTTACAGTAGAGCTTTATGATGAGGCGGTTCACATAATTTGACAAAGGTAAAAGTTGACCCTTCTCGTTGTATGTTTGAAGACCAATGTGGTCTATCAGGATCTAACGTTGTAATTAAAAATTGTATAATCTTCGCCCAACCTGCAACTTGATGACCTAGTCCCACATTGGATAACTTGGCATCTAAAGTTTAGTCCACTCCTTAGCATTCTATTTACCACTTACTACCCTTTATAAAGTTGAAAGGCATTGACACCAAGTAGAGTAGTCTTTCAAAAGCTGATAAGCAATGACAGCAAATACAATGATCCAGACAGAACAGACATTTACAAGCCCAAGCAAGTAAACTCCTAACATGTATAGAACTGCATAAGCAGTGAAAAACATAACCATAATTGTCAGGACAGCTGCAAGAGAATGGATGATGAAAGCAGCAATAAGAGGATGAATGCTCAAAGTCCCAAACTACAACAATCAGAACCAATCTTTGTTACCTTTTCAGAAAGAGAACACGGTTTCAGTCTTAAGACCTTGAGGAAGTCATGAATCTCGACCTGTCCCCTGCAGGCACAATGGTTATTGCAGCAATACAATTTACAATTATAAAAATTGCATCAAAGCAGAACTACAAATCCCAATAACCTAATCAAACGAGGGATAAAAGTTATATTCTAATACTATGAAAACACTAATTTCAAATTCTCTTGAGACCAGAAAAATTTGGAAGGAGTAAGGAATATCCCATAAAACACCCATAGAACATAAGATTGGAAAGAACTCACACAATGAAGAGAGATTGTGAGTGATTAAGCATATAGTCATTTAACAAGGAAAAACCAAAGAAATTGAGCAAAGAGACGCAGACTTAATCTGATTTATATTAGTTCATGAATAAAGAAAACATGTAATCACAAAAAGACCATGAGAAGCAGAAATAAATCAGGACATGTTATCTTCTCTTTTAAAGGGTCTTATTTTGTTGTAGCTACTGTTCCTTTTAAGAATGTTTTGTCATACTTTAATTCGTGTTTTGCCGTGGTTTCTTCACTCCTGTTATTTTCTCCTATTGAAATGCTCTTCTTCTTTTGATAAGTAAAAGAGCATCAGGGTTATGTGGAAGGCAAAAGTGCACAAAGAAAGGGAGTTCCCTTACATGATTACTAAGCTAGAATCAAAGAGCTAACAAAATCTGAAAAACTGGCAATGCTATTAACATGAGACAAGAAGTTCTAACTACATAGATTGACCAAGCATCTAATTTTTAGAATATGGCCTGGAGTTGAGATCCCATCAAAGAATCTGCGATTTCTTTCATTCCAGATGCACCAAAAAATTACAACTATAATCATTCTCCAGATCTTCTTGATGGTTTTCTTGATGTTCTGAGGAAAGAGACCCAGTGTAGACAGTGGACCAAACATAGCAGTTAGGAAGCAGTTTCAGATGTCTGTTATTAAAAAGTACTGCAGAAACAAAAAGGTGGTTGACATTATTCAGATGACCGATGGCACAAGTGGGCAATGGCATGTACCATCCTGAGGGTCTACCAGAAATGCTTTAATATACTTTTCCTAGAGCCGAGGGTCTACAGGAAACAGCCTTTCTACCTCTCTACCTTCCAAGCCAGGGGGGCGGGGGGGTCTGTGTGCACACTAACATCGCAAACCCCACTTTTGGAATTACACGGGGATTGTTGTTATTGTTTTAAAGAGTCAGGAAAAGTATATCAAAACTCATGTAAATTTTACCAAATTTGTAATAGGGAACACCTACAGTTATTAGTCAACAAAATACATGCATCATACATATAACCAGGCCCTTGCTACCAAGGCCAGTACCCAGAAATTTATCCAGTTCGCAGTCCCTTGTGTAATATGAAGGCATGTAGTTTGTGTATAGCTAGACAATGAGATGTTTGAGATCCCATCAAAATGAAATCAAACATTTCCAATAGCTTCAATTTTACCACAGCCAGCAGCCCCATCAATCTTTACATTTGAATATTGTTGGATATGCTTTGTAGTTATTTATTAATGAGTTATAATGTCAGAAATTAGCTCTACAATGTTGAACAAGTTGTGCAGTTTCGCATCATCAGTTTGTCAAATGTGTATTTTAAGTCCTAAAGCGAGGCTCAAAACATGTTGAGCACTAAGTCTTGCTAAATGGGCGCTTCAGTGTAATCATCAAGGTTCTAAAGCATACTTTTCCTAGCCACTAAGCCTCTTCTGAAGATGCGACACTAAGCAATTGATATTTCACTTTATTGTAATTTTTTTCCAAATTTATTTATTCATATATTTGTCATTCATGCTTATAATTATTAGCCTTGGACTAAACATATATACTTGGATTTTTTCTCCCTTCGTGTCTTTTTTCATTAAAGCTCGCACTTTAGTTGCACTTTGCACTTAAAGCCCCCGCGGATATTATAGCTTTTGCTCTTTTTAGCTTTTGATAACACTGAGTGCACCCATGAGAAATGCCTATTTAGTATTGTGAGGAATAAAGCTGCCCACCGATAACACTGTTGATCAAAAGCCACAATACTTGAGGACAAGTTTTATCCCTCATTTAACTTTTATCCTTATTGTTTTGCTTCAACTTAATTACCAAAAGTCCAGTCTCACTTGGTGTTAAATTCCTTTACAAATAATTCACAATAACCAGATCAGTAACGTACAGAGAGGGGACACTATTTGAGAGAGAAGTTCCATGCTCTACCCACAAACCAAAACTACAAACAAGGAATCTAGGTTCGTTGAAAAGAAAACACACCAGAATATCTACAACCTCCAAAGAGCTCAAATAAAATGCTTAAAAACAAGAAAAAGGACATACCTGGAGTCTGGGTTCATCGAAAGGAAAATATCCAGAAAACCTACAGCCTCCAAAGAGCTCAAATGAAATGCCTAAAAAAGGAAACAAGAAGGATCATATATCCTTTATCATGTTCAGTCCACATTTTTTGAAAAATTAACTTTGCTGCAATGGCACAAAAATCTGCATAAAATTAGGCTGTAATAATGTTTCAAATATCTTGATACGCCACTGAATAGTTTTGTTACTCAGCGCAAGTTTTGGACTGCTTAATCAGGAAAATGGCATTTCATTAATGGGAAGAATACCTTCTTTTTTTCTTTGTGTTTCAATTATAGATTACATAATTGCGCACTTTGACTGTACTTAAATTACGGGAGTACGGAATCGAGAAAGGATAACCAATTATTTGTTGATCCAAATCTTTTTATCATCAATTTACAACAGGTAAGATTAGCTTGATGACAACAATGTCTGATACTATGATGTCCTCTGTTTTGAAACTCTGTCCACACAAAAGTTAAACTCCATTTTTTCCAAGGTTCTTTCTACGTCACCCGGATTCCTTAGTGTACCCTTACCCAACATCAACCTACATCAACATTACATCACACCACTATGAAAATGTAATCATCCTCAAGAAACAGAGAAAATATCAATAAAACATATCTCCAAGTAAAGAAACCAAAGAACTTTTAACAGGCAAATGCTAAAATACCAGGTCTAAATGAGCTAAAACTAAACTAGGAAACTAGATCCACATCAGACCCAAATTACTAATATTATGGTAAATACGTGTTCTCATTGGTAGCAAAAAGGGAGGAAGCCCATTATACATAAAACACAACAACGTGGAGCTATACGATGTATTGATCTCCATAAAAGTCATCCAATACCTATATTAATTGGAACACTATCTGTACCTAAAAGTATATCAAAAAACAAGAAGTGGAGTATTCTCAAATTGAGCTACTACTGTATGCACAACTTCGTTGTAATATTTGAAGCAAGTACGTAAAAGTACCCACTGAATCTACCCTAAACCTATGGGGCAAAAGTAAAGGTAACATTTGAGCATTAAACAAATTTAAGAGGCAATGAGGCTAAACGTTTTGCATTTCGAGAAATGTCAATGTACTAGTCAATGCCCAGTTTTGTCTCGCAATTTACTTACAAACACACCATGTCTCAAAATAAGCATACTCTTAAGAAAATAGCTAGACAAAAGTGAAATTGCTTTTCTCAGGAGATGAAGTAATTAAAATCACTCACCGATTCAATCCCTGCCATCTCAACCAAATAGAGTGAGGGATTTTCCTGGAAACGGGTAAAAATACATTATTCCAGAGTGATACATTCAACTAAAATCCCTTGTACAAATCAAATTTGATTAACAATTGGAAACAATTCATCATTTCCTCAGCAAGCAATTCACTGACAAAAACATAGAAAAAACTCCAAAGAATTGCACCTGCGCTGAATGATTCAACATTGAACACCAGCAAGAGAATAAGTAGCCATGTTCATAAGACTGAACTTAAAACCCTTTCTCTGCCGTCAAATATGCAATGTCATATTAAAATAGCATTAAAATGAATGCAGACCACAAAAATTTCCAAATGCAGTGTAATTTGGCATGATTCTGGGCCAGAAATCCAACAGTGCTGTCAGAAACCTAGAATATAAAAATTATATCACAGTATCAAGAGGGCACTCATGGAGGTAACCATGCAGCTCTTGGGACTAGACATGTAGCAGACTGGCAAGGGGTGGAGTAATATTAAGTAGTGCTGCATGCATCAACATCTATTTTCTGACAGTCTTAACAGCATATGAGGTTTATAATAGTCTCAAATAACCCACAGGAACTTTTTAGGAAGAAAGATTCCCAGAAATACGGCTAACAAGTCAGATTCCAACATGAGTTTCTCTAAGTTACTCCCAGAGGAAGAAAAGAAAATCAATACATCAACATAAACAATATGAATATAATTTAATCAGCAGGCTATTGAAAAGAACCATATACCTGATTGGCCTCCAATGCTTTAGAAAGAAGCAGAACATCACCATAAGAATGAGATGTCTGTACCACATTAAGAGCACTTGCAACAGCATGTCCAGTCTGTATTAATCATAGATTTTAATTTAATGATATGCTTTCATAAATAGGATGTATAAAGTATGATAACTGACTAGAAAAGCTCACATATTTAGTAACATATAACCACATGTTTTCGACCAAAATGATATTTAATTGTATAACACACAAAATCTGTTCTTTTATTTGTGCGTCAAGCCAATATAAGTGTCTTTCAAGTACAACAAACATAACTTACTCACCGCTGAATGTGAACCATAGTATACCTATAAAAAATGTGATACTCACTACATGATGCAAGGAGAAAATTTGGATGAATCAGGCCTTAAAACTGTAAAAGAAGTTCCAGCTTCAACAATTATTAACTATGCCATTTTTTCCATTTACACGGAACTCATATGCGGCTATACCAACTAAAAAGAAACCATACAAAGAGTACTCTAAAGGAGAGAAGTGATAAATAAAGACAACAAACGGACATCAAGCTTTTCTTTTGGACAAGTATAAACGGACATCAACTTAATGGACAAATTTAATCGGGTGAAAGACTGCAAAAAAGATTCTAAAATGTCACATTAATGAATAACCACTGACCTCACATATCCTACATGGATTTGTTTACAAGTAACATCAGGTACGAGTATGTGCAGTCGCTAACTCTAGTGTATTTGAAGAAAATCTGATATGAAACACTTATACGCATGTCACACCCAACTCTGCAAGAACAATGCCATTGCATTTTTTGTTCCAACGGTGAGGAAGGAAAGAAACAGAAGACTTCTCTAGACTAGTGAGAGAGGCATGAACAGCTTGTATAGAAATGTGCAGCAATTTAGTGGGTATATATTTCTATAATGGAAAACACAAGCACATTAATTAAAAGAAGCCGGAAACAAACATGATTTCTGCATATATTTTCATCCAAGAAGTTCTGATATGCAACACATACAACAAATGAAAATTGAATCTTCTCCAGATAGCAGAAGAATAAATTCTGCTACTCACCCTTTGAGCAAACCGTACAGCAGTTTCTTTCCGATTTTCATGAGGTGTTATAACAGGAAGATATTCAACCTGCAGATTACTAAACAAAGTGAGACAATTTTTTCAACAGTAATATCCTTATCATTAAAAGAAAATGTTAAGTATTTCCAAGGACAATAAACCACATTTCACTAAATTCATTCCCCACCCAACATTGATCACTACACAGAGGACGCAAAGAGGATCTAGAGGGCCATTGAAAGGTAAAAAAGAAATGCCATGGTCAACTTTTGGGTGAAAATGAATATATTACTAGATTATGTAATCATGCTTTAGAGAAAGGAGATTAAAACATTAATTTAACCATGGTTGCCAAAATAAACTAAGCATATGAAGCCAGAAAAGTAACTAAAGCAGAACTCAAAAAAGTTAAGGGGAACAGAAAGTTTAATGGTTTCCCAAAGTTGTAGTAGTTAAGACTACCAGAGTTCCACAGTAGGTCATTTTAAAAATATATTTGTCATTTTTAAAGAATATATTTAGCAAAGTTTAAAAAGACAAAGTATGAAATAAGCACAGTGAAAGCACATACTAACGCAATCTCAGTTAAATATTTACAACTGATGAATCAGAGAAAATTGGTCTACAACTTCTAAGACTATCAAACATATTTTACAATACTTGAGGCTAATGAACCAGAGCAGATAGGTCTACATAAAAAATGGAAGAGGCTGGCAGGTCTCTTAATTAACCATAATGAAGATATGCTTGTCTAGACTATATCGGACAGAGATTAAGATAAAGCTAATATTTAAAAGTGCCAGTGCACAAAAGTTCAGTGACAGTCAGGAGATTAATCCCCAAATTTCACTGGAACTGAAGAACATTCATAGTTTCCAGTAACAGCTTAAAATTTATAAGATCGTGATGGTCATTCTGCTAAATAACTGAGCCTAGTAGATGCATATACATGTAAGGAAGCAGACATTCAGATGGGAGAGGAACAGAGTTCAGCATATATGACTAGTAGCAGAAAAGCATAATAGATTTGAAGCTTGACACTAGAGGAAGTCACCACATTGAGCAGTGCATGCATGTCCATTAACAGTTAGTCCCATCTTTTCTAACTGCGAGTCATACGCACCTCCATGAAATTGTGGAACTGTGTGAACATTCTAAACATCAGCATTGCTAAGGAAACATTCCCCCTACACGACAATGAAACCCCACATGAGGGCGATATAACTAAAACAAACATATCAGCAGCGAAGTTCTTGATGAGAAGGAAGAGTATACCATGACTGATCAAAATGTACGTGGGGATACCGCACAACAACAGGCTGGATAGGATATCCCGGGATAAATGCACCAAGTTGAAAGGAAATAATCGATCTTCCATTGGTTGTAGTCCCTTCAGGAAATAAAAGCACTCGGGGAAATTGATCGCAAGAAGCCTTTCTCTGTTTTGAGATCCTTGAAAGCATATTTCTGTATCAAATAGCTATATATTGCTAGAACACTTTATCTTCATATTATACATTCAGGAAAGATTATTTACTTGCAAACTATGGATGGAGCTGTTCACTAACTCAATCACTTAGGCAAGTACAAACTGAAGATTTTGTAGTTATGCATATACATATACGGCTATGCACCAAGTACTCCTCATAAGGGGAGATGGTTGCCAAAGGGAAATTTACTTCTTCAGACTTTTTTATTGAACTGGATAAGAGAGTAAATGGACTTCATAAATTTCCGAGATATAAATTTGTTGACGTTTCATCTCTTTAGTGGAAACTTCTCATGTGTCAGCTTAGTTTTAAATAAAGGTTTAGCTCAATATCAAATTAATACTGTAAAATAAGTCATTAATGACGGCTTTCAAATGTACCAGCTGGAAGTATAAGGCTTTATAAATGGAAAAATACTTGTTAACGAAAAGGATCAAGAGTTTTTTATGTATCAGACATTTTAATTGGCCAATTTTCTACAACCCTCAGCATGTTGGCAAGTGGTTGAACAAGAAAAATTTGCTCAACAACTGCCCCCAGACTTCAACTTATCTGCATATACATGTAGTAAAAAGCTCAACCTTAAATACCAAGACATGGAATCAAAGTAGCAGGCTTTACCTGGGATGGAACATAACATTTCCTATCTCCAAGGTAAACCTCAATAACACATTCTGAAAACATCTATAATACAGCTACAACAAGTGATCATGGGCCTACTAGAAGTAGATTAAGCTAACCTTAGAATGAAATGCTCTAACATAATAACCAAATATAAGTCTTATCATCCATTAGTATTGATAGGAAAAACAAGGGATCATCTTATAAAAAAGAAACAGCAAGAGACCAAAGACAGATACTATTTACCTTTATTTCATTTACAGCATGCTTTCTTGAAGTGGGAGAGAATCTATTAACATATATCACCTGCAAAAATGGGGAAGGGGGTAAACTAGTGTCCTAATTACATAAATATATACCAAGCATGCTGAGCTAGAATAAACTGGATGCAAAAATGGTAGCTAGAATAGAATGAAGAATTCTGCCTACGAAGGACAAACATAAACTATATGTAATAGCAAAACATAAACTATAAGTAACAGTACCAAGTAGACAGAAAATTGGAGATAGAGTTGTTGTGCCCATTACCTGCATAGCTCTGATTATGGTTCCGACGAAAGGCATGGAATCATGGGAATCAGAAGCAACAATTGTGGGAAATAATTCATAGAAAAAGAAGATGGGATCTATGTACGATACATGATTAGATACAACAACAGGAGCTATCGCCCTTGGTGCGGGTTTTCCTTTTCGTCTTATCCATTGGTACCTGGAACAGTAATAGGACAAAGGAATTTTTAAAAAAAATCATATATCATAAGAAACAATGCACGGGAAGAGAATCTGACAAAATAAGTTCTTTAACTTTGACAAAAGCTTGCATGACCTCTTTTACATGCAACTACCTGTTTAACTTTGACAGCAGAAAATACCTGACTTATCAATTAAAAACTACTCCTTTATACATTG
This sequence comes from Solanum clarkiae, assembly GCA_011800125.2. Lineage (NCBI taxonomy): Eukaryota > Viridiplantae > Streptophyta > Magnoliopsida > Solanales > Solanaceae > Solanum > Solanum clarkiae. Next base: position 26,852,761 of record JAABOM020000001.1, on the reverse strand, counting down.
ATTACCATAATGGGGTTCTACCGTCTTACATACAAGATGAAAGAAACCACTAATCTTGTATATCCATGTACACTAAATATTGCTACAAGAAACAAATTGAAAAAGACTAATAGAAGAACTTCAAGACTTGGGAAAGGACTACTAAAAAGTTACTTGATGGTACAATAACAACATCATACCCAATGGAATTCCACAAGTGGGGTTTGGGGAGGGTAAAATGTATGCAGGCCTTACCACTACCTCATAGAGATAGAGAAATTATTTCCGAAATACCCTCGTCCCAAAAATATCATACCCCAAAAGCAGAAGATACTAGATATGAAAAGGGAAAAAAATGCAAGCAACAACAACAACATATAAGATGGACAATAACAACACAAGATATAAACACACAACTAATCCTACTAACCTAATATATCATAAGGCCAGAGATTAACCTACCCCTACTAAGCTATTAGACTTCTACCCTAAAACGCGACCTCCACTCCTTTCTATCTAAAGTCATGTTCTTGGTGATATGAAGTTGCGTTATATTTAACAATCAAAAAATGTCTTGTAAGGATAAAACTTATTTAATTGAGTGAACTGCGCCAGTAGTCTCCCCTAATAACATAAATGTGCCACTAAATTTCACAAGAGTTCCAACACCTGCAAGCTCCACAACACCCACAGGTTTCCCCAGAGCTCCAACAACTGCAAGCTAAATATATCGCAGGTTCTTCAGCCCTTCCATCGGCCCATCGACCTCTTCAATAGAGAAAAGAACGAAATCTCAAGCTCATTGTGACTGATGCTTTATTTTAACGCTTAGTTTCCACTTTGTTAGAAAAGGAATAGGATTCCTATTTAGAATTGGAATAGGAATAGGTAAATACTATCCTACTTAGAATAGGAATAACAATATTATATCGAATCCTACTTGGAAAAGGATTGTATTATAGTATCCTAATTAGAAAAAAGAGTCTAATATAGTATCTATAAATAGGGCTTCAATGTAATAATGTAGACAACAATTCAATAATATTCTTCTCCTATATTTCTCACATGGTATCAGAGTTTTTACGGTCTTGGTAAAAAATCAACGAGCTTCCTCTGCCGGCGGGTGGCTATGACCCATATGTGCCGCCCGTCTGGCCAATGATATGTTAGCAAGTTAGCAAAAAAAACATATTAGGTCACTGTGCGATCAATTTTCGGTGACTTTCTAGGGTTGTTTTTTGTCAACCCCACAACTGTCAGTGTTTGTGTAGCATTGTGCCATCATTCCGATGACTACTTTTTTATATCTAATTTGTGTAGCACCGTGTCATCTTTTTGGTGACTACTTTTTCATATTTATCATGTATAGCACCGTGCCATCCTTCCGGTGACTACTTTTTCATATTTGATTTGTGTAGCACTGTGCATCACTCTGGACTACTTCTCATATTCAATTTGTGTAGTACCGTGAATTTTTCGAACTGGTTTCTCATATCTGAGTTGCATAACACTGTGTCTTTTTGGTGACTCAGATTTGATTTGCATAGTTCCATTCGTCTTTTGGGTGACTCATCAAATCTAATTTGCGTAGGGTCGTGCCATCATTCTGACCCTATCCATACAATTTCTCTTTTGCAGTAGGGTCATGCCGTCAATATGATCCCACCTATATAATTTCTATTTTTCAATGGGGTCGTGTCATTATTACGATCCTATCTATTTAATTCTCTTTCTCAATAGGGTCACGTCATCATTTCGACCCTACCCATATAATTTTATTTCTCGAATTGTGATCACTTTCAGCCATCATATCTAATAATCCAATGCATGGCTTTTCTTATCAATTGGACATTAAGAATGTCTTTTTATGATGGCCTCAAGGAAGAATTCTATATAGAGCAATCACCTGATTTTGTTGCTCAGGGGGAGTCAGATAGACTTGTATGTCAATTGTGTAGGTTACTCTATGATCTAAAACTGTCTTCTCAACCTTGGCTTGGAAAGTTCAACACTCTACTTCAGGAATTTATCACTCTTATGTTTTATCGACATTATTCATCAAATTCAATATTTTATAAGACAACCAAGCATATTGAGATTGACTAGCATTATGCATCAAATTCAGTATTTCATGAGAAGACTAAACACATTGAGGTTGATTGTCAATTTTGTGAAGTCAAATGATAAACTTGCAGATATCTTACCGAGCTCTTCATCGGTCATCGTATTAATTATATATGTAACAAGCTAGGTGCTTATGATTTGTGTGCACCAGCTTGATGGGGAGTGTTAGAATAGGAATAGGATTCCTATTTAGAATTGAAATAGGAATAGGTAAATACTATCCTACTTAGAATAGGAATAGGAATAACAATATTATATAGAATCCTACTTGGAAAAGGATTGTATTATAGTATCCTAGTTGGAAAAAGAGTCTAATATAGTATCTATAAATAGGGTCTCAATGTAATAATGTAGACAACAATTCAATAATATTCTTCTCCAATATTTCTCACATTCTACCTCAGAAAAGCAGCCATCTTGAACCGGGGTTGATGACAACAGTATATAAGAAACCAACAGGCACCTTTGCAAAAGAGACAACTCAATACTTTTATGGGACAATGAACTTTTCATTTCAAAAAATACTTTTAACATTCATAATTCATCTGACACTTCAGTTTTGAGTGTTAATTGCATGAAGAGTTTATGCCAATAAAGGGGGATAAATGACAGGCACAATGAGTCCATCCAAACAATAAGTAATGTTGTTGTATTAAAAGAAGGTAACAAAGGGATTTCGTCAAAACACAAAGAGCAGTAGAAGGAAAGACATATCTTCACTAAGTAGCCATAGGCCATTAAGAAAACCACAAGAGATTAGATATTAACATATCCAATAAAGAAATGGGAAAACTAGAGGGAAAAGCAAGTCTTCTCAGATCAAAAAGCTCTTCCACGCGTTACATTACCTTTTTGAGATTGAAATGATTGATTTTCTTTTAATACTAACAAAAGACTGATGTAGGAATAAAGACAGAGAGAAGCCTGGACTGTGTGACCAAAAGGAATAACGAAAACCCCTCTAGCAATATGGAAAGGGCGGATTAACAGAAGGATGACAATGACCCACACTAAGAAAGACATAAAAGGAGTGGCTGGAAGACCTGTACAAGGTGAGGTAGGTGCATAAAAGTGGACAAAAAACCAGATTTATTCTGCAAGTCAAATGAGAGGTCAAATACGCCAACATTGTCAATGAAGGCAGCTGTTTGGGAGTAAGAGAGGAGTCTAACTCAACTTCAGGAAAAAGCTCTATGAGCTGATTGCCAGAAATGGATGCAACCACTTATAACTAAAGATAAGAAAGGTAAAAACTACACATCAGTGAGAAGTGAAAAGATTTCAGAGCCTTGAGATTTAAGAAAGGGGAAAAAACTCCATGAGATTTAAGAAAGGGGAAATAGCGCCATGACTGAAATCAGATGTATGATGTTTGAGTGTGGTCTTAGTATTCTTCCATGCATACAGGTGCATCACCTTGATGTTACTTGTAACAAAATTAAACAAAAAGAATATCAAAATCATTATCAAGCACTTAGCAAAAATGCCTTTTGGGAATCTTCCTAGCATCTAGAAATAGAATAGTGTAGCTTCTACAAAATTTTGGTCTCGTGACAATCATTGTACCGTTCCATTTTATTGTACTCATCTCAGCAACATATCCAATAGGGGGTGTAAGTATCCAATGCAGTAAATCTAGCTCTTTTGTTTATTGTGTTTTGATGATCCACAGGATATACTCAAAACCCATATCACACCCATACGCAACTGTGCGGTGTATGCATATGAAGGATCCAAGCAATAAATGAAAGTTCAATGTAATCCGGGGGCGATTACAATGCCACGGAAAGATACATATAGTTAGCTTGGCAGCTCTATTTGAGATAAAAGTGGACAAATTATTCTTTTCACCTTTCCACAAGTAACCAAAAAATAGATAAAATAATTTTTCACCCTTTTCACAGTAAAATCACGCTTGTCTTGCTAAACAGAGGGACTTTTATCAACACAAATCAAGAAATCCTACCCCTTTACTTGGAGATTAACGGAAATCTTATTTTATCAAGCAAATTAAACAAAGTAGCATTCTTTGACTGACCAAATTTACAAGTAAATGGTTGAAAGCTATTGAATAAATACCCGAAAGAGAAGAGGATAGTTCTAGCGCACAACCGGGTAACAAACATCAATCTAGACCTCCATTTGGGCATAGGACTGCTTCTATCTTTCCATCCTTCCAAAGCAATCCGTGTAGCCACATAACCAACCATCAACGACAACCCAAAAAGCACCAACCTCACCAAGGTAATCGGCAAACACACGACAATCTTTAACCATTCATAGACCCCTTCGATTCTAGGTGTGTTATTCCGAAACGGGTCAACTGTGGTGGATCCGGGCATGTCGAACCTATTCGCTCCAAGAAACGCATATGGGTTATCATCCACCTCCGAAATACGGGTACCCAGATGATCGCAGTTTGACAATTGTTGTAGCCCATCGTCTTCGACGGTGAGAATCACGTGCGGCTCAGGCGCGTGCTCATGATCGTCTCCGTCAGATGAGTGCGGGATGTGTCCCGCAGGTAAAAGAGGAGCGTGTACTGTGTGGTCCGACATTGCCGGAAAAGATTGCCGGTGGCCGGAAGTGGGGGTAGTAGTGAGTAGAGAGAGAAAAAAGAGAAAAATAAAATGGGAGGGAAAAGGACGGTGGAGAAGATGAAGAAGAAGGGGAAAAGACGGAGGAATTAACGATTTATGTGGCTATTAATACTCGTTTTATTTGAAAAGCGACATAAATTTGCGACAAAGTCGGACAAATGAGTAATTTCACTTGTTTGGGTTGGATGGATTACCACAGATGTGGGCCGTGAATAGTGAGAAACAGGTAATTACCTATCTGGATGTTAATAATCAATGTAATTTGATCAGTTAAAATATTTAAAATTGCCGGGCATATCGACGGAAAAGGAATTGCACATGTCAAATGGATTAATGTACTGATAAATTAATTATAACAAAATAATTATTAATTGAATATACGTATGAAAAATATATATCTGGTATTCGTTAAGTTGACGTAAATATGGAGCGAAAAAGTTTTTTTTGAGTGATTAACTAGATTATTTAATATTATTTTTAAAATGATAAAAATGTCCAATGAATAGAGGTGGAGTATAATAGTTCGTCTATAAGAATAAAGGGTGATATTCAAAACTATAACAATTACAGAGGTAATAAATTATTAAGCCACACTACAAAAGGTGCGGGAAAAAGTGATCCAATTTGTTAGAATTGAAGGCATTGGTGGAGGAGGGCAACGTGGAGGTTTTCTTCCAAGGGGGAGATGGTATCCTTACGTGTCAAGATAGTTGCGGTCGGATACCGAAGCGATCTATTTTTTGCGAAGACTGGTGAAAAAATATAAAAAAAAAAGAGAGATGAACTTACATGTGATATTCGATTAATCTTGAAAAAATCTGTAACAAGTCCCGAGGAGTGTCATTTTGAGGTGTTTGGAGGTAAAAGGTTCCCTGATGATTTATGTTAAAGCGATAAAGGACATGAATGATGGAGCCAAGACATGGATTAGAATAGTAGGAGGAGACTCTAAGCACTTCTTAGTTGAGATGGGGCTTTATCGAGGATTTGTGCTTAGTCCTTTTCTATTTGCCTTGGTGATAGATAAGCTGATGCAGTCTATTCCGGAGGAGATGTAGTTGTCTATGTTATTTGCAGATGACAAAGTACTAATTAATGAGACATAGGACAAAGTTAATAATAGATTGAAAGTTTGAAGATAAAATTTTAGAATCCAACGAATCCAGGTTGAGTAAGACCAAGATGGAATATTTACAGTACAAATTTATTGTCGCGGTAGATATAAAAATAAGACTTGCTACGCGGATGATTCTGAAGAAAGAAAGTCTTAAATATCTTGGATATGTTATTTAGGATAGTCGGGACATCGCCAATAATGTCACACATCGCATTAGAGCGTCTTGGATGAAATTGGAGGCTTACTTTTAGTATGATGTGTGATAAGAAATACCACCTGAACTTAAATGTAAGTTCTATAAAGCGATGATATGTTTGTCCTTATTGTATGGGCAGAGTGTTAGCTAGTCAATTAAGAAATCTCGCACTCAGAAGGTGCATATAGCGTATATGAGAACGTTGCAATGGATGTATACTTAATACAAGTGAAAAGATTAGGAATGAGGTTATCTGGGAGAACGTGGGAGCGACCTCTATGACGAACAAAATGAGGAAAATGAAATTGAGATGTTTTGAATATGTGCAGAAAAGGTGTATCGACACTTTGGTGAGGAGATGTGCGAGGATAATCGTAGGGAGTAGGCAATAGGGTAGGAGTGTGTCTAAAAAATATTGGAGACATGTGATTAAATAGGACATGACGTATCTTCATATTATCGAGAACATGATTATAAATAGAAAGGAGTGAAGTATTGAAGGGTGCTAGGGATAAGGTATTGTCTTACTTTGTGAGGTTTAGTGTCAGAAGCAGGACTAGTCATGTCCTTGTAATTCTTGTCTTGTATTGTTTACTTTATTTTGATGATCACATTATTTTTTTTATTATTGTTTATTTCTTATAGATTTTATTCTTTTTTTTGGGGGGGGGGGAGGGGGGAGGGGTTAGCAATTATGCTTTCTCCACTATATTTTTTTTAAAATTTGAGATTGATGCACTTGAGTCGGGAGTCTTTCAGAATAATATTTCTATTTTTATGAGGTAGTGAGAAAATTTGTGCACACTATATCTTTTTCAAATTTTACAATGTGAGATTACATTAAGTATAATAGTTAATTTAAAATGCATAATTATTTTTTGAAAATCATTTAAATCATAAAATTTTAACTTTAAGCTTAAGAAGATTAGTAATTGATGCTAATGTTAAAGAAAAAAATAGTTACTCATAGGAGCGACACTTGCTTTCAAATTGTACCCACTTTTAGGAAATAAAAAAATCTTAATATTTTAAGTAATTTAAATTTATATGGTATAAAACCTGTTTATTAGGACAGCACTCTGCATAATAATTGTTTTCTACTCAAAGCTTAAATACAATACCCTTAATTAAATGTGATGGAAGATTTATCAATCACAGCCCTTGTTAATTACTTGTGATTGTTTGATAAAATTGGTAGAATATATTAATTAATACTTATAAGCTAAATTAGAGAAAAGTCAGAAGTTCATCTTTTTCAATTTATGACTTTTAACTGATTTTAACATATAAAATATTTTTGATCTGATAAAAAAATTTATTATCTTATTTTTAATTTTAAAATTCTGAAAATACCTTTTTCTTCAAATAGAACTCCTAATGTACCCATCACTTTATATTTGGCATTCATATTTTCTTTAGATTTATAAATTCTTGTAAAAAATTCAAAAATATTTAACATCTAAACAAAAAAATTCATTTTTTTTCAAACACAACAATTGTTTATTAATAATTTAAACATTTTGTCAAAAAACGTAATCATTTATGTATAATCAATTTTTAACATTCTAGAATTATTTCTTTTTTATGATAAGAGGAACCGCAATTGCTATCCTTGGTTGCGCACAGGGTAAAAATCTCACTCTTATGAAATAGCTCGCAAATCACGTAGGAGAAGTAACCAGCACTAAATAAGTCCGCTGCTACGAGCTCGATCCAAAAGGCAAATCGATTGCTTTCGCTGGCAAAGAGTTTTGAACTTGATACATTCAACATGAAAGACTTAGTTACATATTTATAATGAATTAATTCAGACAAGTTCAAATTTCTCATAAAACACAATTTTACCTTTTATAAAATATGATAGTGTGGATTTATTCAATGCAGTTAAATCTGTCACTTCAACAAGACAACTTTATGAAATTTCGTTTTAATATCATGTGCGTAGTATAATACAGTATACAAATACATGGTCCTCCTGGTCCCTTCCCAATACAGCAAACTAAAATAACTTGATTTTTAAAATGCTTTTTTTTTTTACTGTTATTATATTTTTGTATAACTTTTAATGGGTCAAAATCTTTTTTTTTCTTCCTAACTTTGCTTTAAAAGTCGGATTTTTTTACGTTATCATCCAGCCTTAAATCATCAATTTTCAAGCATCTTTTTAGTTTAAAATGTCATAGCCTTCTTTTCCACACACATATATAATAAATCAGTTCTTCTTTACGAACTAAAAATAAAATGTAAAGGTAGTCTGTTAGGATCAAACGCTTATCATTATGTCAAAAGTTATAGCTGCTAGTAGAGGCGCAACTTTATTTCTTAACCAATTCCACCAACCAAGCGTCATGTTCGATCATGACAAGCACCCGACTTACCTTAACCCCCTCTTGGTCCTTGCCATAGACAGGATGTTGTTATTACAACAACATAATTAAACATATAAGTTGTGAATATAAGACAATGAAAAAATTGGGGAAAAGAATAGAATAAAGATAAAAATTAAGAAAATTAATAGCAAAAGAGACATTCCTCAACCTTGCGGTTCCTCATTATAACAGATGTTGCGTATTATTTATTTTTTTGTTAACAACATTATTTTTACTAATCTAAAATAAATATTTTATTTTTTTTTTCAATTTCCAAAAATATGACGTAGCTTTTGTGATGACCGAATAAAAGATAAATTGGGTATTTTTTTAGTCTGGGTCGGATATAAACGTGTAAAAGATGAGTGAAATAGTTTTTTAAAAATACATGACATTTTTTAAATCATTTTTTTTAATTACTAACAAAATCGATATATATACATCATTTTTTAGACAACAAAAATACATTCTTTATTGAATGACAAAGGATAATTTATCCAAAAAAATAATAATAAAACAAACAAATTGAGATACAGAAAGTAATTAATCCAGACCTTATTGATTGTGAAGAATGACATGATTCTTTTAATTTTAAATTCAAAAAAATACAATAGATCGTGCCAGCTGGACCAATCCAAAATGGACAAAAATAGAAAAAATATTGATCACACGTTACGAAAAGCCATCCTATTTTAATACGCCACATGCTCATTAACGTGTTTGTTTTACAAATATTTGATAGAAACCCATTTATATTTCAGCCATGCATCATTTCGTTAAATCAATAAAAAGGACACATATAAATAGGGGAATTCACTGCCCTAAAATATAGTGTCAATTCAAGGGTACATTTGTCCTTTTCAAAAGATGTTGTTTCTCAACTTTAAAAATTGATGAAATTAATGGATATATAAATTTTGTCAAGTCAGCATCTAAAAAGTTGAAATGACAATTTATTCATTCAAAGATGATTTGGTCCCAGAAGAACGTGCAAGGCAGGCACGAGATCACTGGGAGGCGTGCAAAATAAGCTGATTTTGGGATCTGGTTGCGTTGAGATCCACAAAGAGCAATTTTTGTCAGGTTAGTATACTACTACACAGCACGTGATATTCTATATATACAATGACAGCCATCCACATTCGTCCCCAAGACGGGCAAGTGTTTTATGTAAAAAATACTATTTCGTATATCGGAAAAAGGAAATCGTAATAAAAATCCAAAAGAAAGTTAATACAATTCAGTATGGTACAGTTAGGGAGCCTTCAGATGACAATGGAAGACGGAACATGTATCTAACTATTTACCTTGACTTACGCCAACTGTAACTGCTTGAAGCCCAATGATATCGACCAAATCCATTAAAAAACTGAAAAGATGATCTAATCACTGTTGCCAGAATAATTATCACTCTCACACCTAATTCCTTCTCCGCTTTCGTTTCCAACCTCATCATCAAATGGTTCTCTTTCTGTAAGGAAGAACCCCTCCTCAGAGGGCTTGTAGTTTTTACCCCTCCATGCCACAATCTGCTCTTTATCGAATGTCACGAGTATACAAGGAACTAAATCCTGCCATTGACACAAGTATTTAGCCTGCGTGGATGAAAATCTTAGAGCATCAAGTACATCCTAGTCTTAGTAGCATGCCGATCACTATAGCATCCAAATGGATATCACAGCATTATTCCAAACATTTAGCTTTTTTAAGATGAAGTCTTCATTTCAAACAGCAAATGTAAAATGAAGGAGTGGACAACCAGACTGTGATATGCAGTTAACTGCAGTTCTAGGAATATTAAATCACCACCGCCCCGAGGTAAAGGGCTCTAAAAGTAAACAAAGCAGAAGAAGATCCATGATTGTTTCCTCTGTTTTTTTTTTGTGATTTGGAAAATCCCATCCTTCCTGACCCCATCCGCAGGAGCCAGGAGTAGTTTTCACCACTTCCTTCCTTGGTGATTCAGACTCCTAAAGGACTCTCAAGTTTCATCACTAGAGAAAACACTGCTGGTCAACGTTGAAGATGACTAAATTGAGTCAGCTGGCAATAAATGAAACTTCTTATGAGCATACAATTAAAGTGACTTTTGTATATTTGAAATAAAGTGAAGTTTTGTCTTATTAATTCTTTCTTAATTTATTTCATTGTTGGTAAAGAGTTTATCAATTAATTCATGTGTTTATTCAAGAAAAATTGGTTGTCGTCTCGATACTCAAGAATGGAGCAACCATGTGGATATTCGGTCCAAGAATCAAAACCCTATCTCCATAGCAAGCTTCTAATGTTACCAGATCCGTCATGCTTTCGGTGGTTGCCACCGCTATTGTTGGGGCCCAAAAACTTTAGTATAATGCACACATCTCTCTCAGACAAGTTAAAAGAAAATCACTAATATAACACCAAGTCGGTTTACTAAGTATACAGTATTAATATATTCTTTATATTTTTGGTTATACATTATCAATCTAAAGAATATTATAAGCAGCATTCATAGTTATCGAAAACTAAAGTAACAACCCACATTTCATCAAGTCAACAAATTTTAACAATATAAACTATAAATTGAAGTCCACAAACATCATTCTTATAAATCACTCATCAGGTATTATCCGAAAAAGTCAGAAACTTAGCTATATCTTAAAACATAAATGATTAGGCAACTATATCCATTAGAAATGAGACCCTCTACTATCTTCTCTCTAAGATTTCACAGGCCCAAACATATCAAGTTGCCTGAAAACACCTGATATTTGGATATTGTATCTCAAAATGAGGATATCTGTATCCTGAATTTTATTATTTTTTAAGAAAAAGATACCAAACTGTTTACCAGGCATCTACATATCTCACTGGATACTTTATTATTTGGTTACAAGTACCAATACATAGTTTTAAGTAGTTTATGCTCCACTTTTCAGCCATCTTTCATTATAGAAGAGGAAGAGTACCAAGAGTTTTTTCCTTGACGGGCTTTTCCTTGATAAAATCCCATAATAGTCTGTCAATTTTGCTGTTCAATCAAAATGGTCCTTAATATAAAAGATAAGCATGCATGTCCTCTAAGTTCTTAAAAGTTGGAAACATCTAGTCCAACAGAATCCATAATTTTCTAAGGAAAATGCTTATTCCAGCTAGCAACATCACTGGAAAAGTTACCGAAAGCAAAATCTTTGCTCAATTCAAGAAGCATGGAGAAGGCCTCTTTCCATGAATTGTCAATAAAAGGGACCCACATGATCAGACTATCTCAGCCAGAAGATTTAAAATTCAAATCTCCGCAGTCAAACCCCAATGGATACTAATCCGGGTCGTCTCTTACGCAACCATAGTTATGCCCCATACGCCACCACAAAAATCCCAATTCCCAGGCCCATCCTCTTCTAACAGATTGGGCCAGAAAAGCTTGGAGCTTTGGCAAAGCAGGGAGCCTAGAATTCAACAAACATATTATCATTGCACGTAACTTGTTGTACTTCAGTTCTTGTAAATCATAGTACTCCACAAGAAGGATACAAGAAAAACTATGGCCATTAGTAACACCAAAGTATTCCATATGAACAAGTCCAAGTCCAAGTCCAACACAAAATAGGAGAAAATTCTTACCCTCAGTTTGCAGCCTATTTTCTTGTAATCACTCTTTTGAAGGCCTTTACAATCTATCCGAACCAGCTCCTCAGTGAGAAAAGCATCACGTACCATTGGTACAAGACTACCATAGTAACCATTTTTGGCTGCGTAGTAGCATATATGTCAGATACCAAATCTAGATGGCCTCCTCACCAAACAAAACACAGTCGACAAGAAAGGATACCTAGTTTTGTTAATGCCGGAACAGCTAATCCTCTTTTTCTCATTTCCTTAGTTTCCTCAATACTCAAGCCATCAATAGTAGTTTTTATAAGCCTGGGATATACAGGCTCATGAGGCTTCCACAGCATTAAGGGGATAACAGGCCTTTTCTTGGGATGATAATTCCTTCCTCTGTAGAGCACAAGTAAACCACCATGTCTGTGGATGATTCTACCAAATGTCTTATCCTATAAAGACACACAATAACCCACATTACTAATCAAGGACAGATAAAAGGAAATTCAAAGTTGAGTGAAGCATATTTTTTAGAGGATAAAGCCCCTGAACAGAGTATTTCGATACCTGTTCAAGCAACTTAATTCTGAAGAATAACAAAATAAGACGGGATTAAGAAGCAATTGAAGTGGATGTGATTGAATTTGAAAGACTAATGTACCTCCAACTGAGTGCAAACATTCTTCATGTCAACTGTAGGCACACCCATACATTTTATTCTTACAGCTTCAGCATGTTTCCAGTTATTATGAATATCATTCAACATGTTATGTGTTAAACCATCTCTCCCTGCAAAACAAAAGATGGTGGAAATCAGCAAGCAGACATTTGGATAATGTGCTATTATAATCACACTACAAAACTTATGTCCAGTGATATTCACATCTTTCTCACTGAAGTAGAGAAGGAAAAAAGTGCTTGATGTCATTACAAGGCTAAAGCACTAATACCAAATCGAGGCATGAAACACATCACAGCACTAAATTTCCCAATCCATGACACTAAAATTTAATGCAAATAAAAGCATGGTTTGCATTATAAAAGAACACAAGATGTCTCCACATCACTAAATTTCCTAGTCTATGGCAGTAAAATTCAACGCTAATAACAGAAGTCAAGAATGGTTTGCATTACAAAAGATCACCAAGATGTAATGTGTAATAGGCAGTTGTATAAGTAACTTATAAGAACCGGATTCTGATAGGAATACATCTAGTGCCTAAATTACTAAATTGTTTCACCAAATGCCCTCTCCAAAAATATTAGGCAATCCATAACTTCTCAGAGCTTCTCTGTTTTTCTTAAAAAACAATACTCAGGAAAAAGACTTCAGTGATTATTATTCAAAAATCTCCAAACATATAGGATTAAAAATTAATCTTAATAACACATTTGATTCATCCTATTTTTGACTCCTTTTCTTTATGCTATATACATTGTCAGTTAAATTCTACTCAAAGCATTTTTATATGCATCTAGATGCAGCAATACTAAAGCCATCAAGAATCAACATTGACTTCTTTGAATAAACTAATTATGTGTACTTGGAAAACAAGTTCCATGCAGCGGGTTAGATTGTAAAGATCCATCTTCGATCAACTAAGAAAAGGCAAATAGAAATAAGTGGAGTAATATAATAACTCCTGAATTGTCAAACTTCCCAAGTTCATAATGAAATGATGATTATTTTCAAGTAATACATATACAACAGTACAACCATGGCACTTCAGTAAAAAGAAAATACCAAACTCAGCTGAGTACTGCCTTCAAGTCAGCAAACCAGCCCAATCTTTATGCAGAATTTCACTTTGCACCTTTCACTTAATGAAATTACAATATGTAGTAATGTAAAGCAATACCATAAAGTCTCTGGCATGGATACCATGGCATAATCAAGTAAACACAGGGGCAAAGTACCACTCTTTACTTTCTCAATTCCACTTAAATACTTTAGCAAAAAACGAAATACTACTCAATAACAGTAATAGACAATAAATCAAAGCTCATTTCATCCAAGATACTACCACAAAAGAGAGAAGTGCATACCCAAATTGACTTGCCGCTTGGTTTTGTGCCTCTGGCACCTCTCCACAAGGGCTTTCCTCTCCGCATTCGTCAAGGGCTCTCCTTGAATTCTCTCTCTCGCGACCCTTCTCTTCTCCTCCAACGTTTTCTCATCATCAGGGGACCCCACTTTTGGGTCAACCACAGGTGCACACACTCCAGTCCACACCCTATCCAACTTCCCAGGCCCAAAAGGTGAATACTTGGGCTCGCGAAGCCCAATGGGCCGGACATCCGGACTGCTCTCAGTGTAACTGAAGCGGAAGTCGAAAGGCAATTTGGATTGAAGCGGTTTCTCACCAGTCCGGTCAAGTGATGACGGCGGACGGTACCGGGGTTTGGGCTGCTTCTTGAGTGGTGATGACTGAGTAGAATTAGGGTTTTCGGGTTTAAGGGACGGCGGGGGTACGAAGGAGTATTTTGAATAGAGATTTGAAGAAGCGGCGGCGGTGGTAGAGAAGAGGTGGCGCGTGTCGGAGAGTGAGAGAATTCGGTTTTTCTGGCGGGAGAATAAGCGGAGCATTATGACGGGTCAGAGGAATTCGGGTAAATTCCTCTCCGAATATAATGTGGGCTGATTTTCTATAAAGGAGTTTTGGAGTTACAAAATTAACAATTTGGACAAACACGAATCGTTTTTAATTTTTTTTTTTGGAGTAAAATGTGTACAAAGATTAGTTAAATAACTCTTGGCATAATAATAACGCGTTAAAATATATTTTAAATTTCATATTTGTGTATGATTTAAATATTATAATATTAATCAAAACAAAATAATGATGTATTGAGCTTATAACAAAAATAGAGGATTAAGAGAGAAAAGCATCCCTAATTTGATAAATGTAAGTAGACTTGGAAGATTTGATTCTCTTCTTCGTTCTGATTCTAAGTTTAAGGATCATTCAGTTAGAAATACGTTATTTTGAATTAATTATCCTAGAATAGGTTAAAGTGTTATTATGATATAATTGATGAAATAAACAATTCAAGAATTATATAATATTTTCAATCAAATACAAAATAAAATAATTTTACATTTTATTCCAAAATTATTATAATTTATACCTCACGCCTGATTTTCGCTAATTGTTAGTCTAAATTATAGTAGTAATATATATTCTTTGCAATAAGCAGTGTTTATTACCTCTTGCAACAAAGGAGTGAAATTTGTATGCTTGTACGCAAATGACTAATGGAAGATATTCCCCATATCTCGTTAAATATGATTCCAGTGGTTATAATTTTATAAATAATATTTGGTCATTTAAAAGTAAAAAAATAAAATTTTAGATATTTCGTAAATTTCAAATACAACTGCATACAAATAAATTGGAAACTTTTTTTGAAAGAATTCTTATGGCCAGATGGGTTAGTTATTAATTTCTTAAGAGTTCCATAGCTCATAACATAAATATTCCTAGTAACTTCGTTGAATCAACGTTTCAATTTCTTGTTAACCAATGGAAATATTAGCAATGTGATCTCTTAATATTTTTTATTAAAATTATTTTGTTGGCCGTCAATTTATCACGACTCTTTTATATATTTTAAGACTGAATATACTTTAGAGAACTTGTATAATTAAAAATTAAATTTAGTCAAATAGTTGAAGGTAAATTTTCTACCTACATGCTAGAGTGCAATTCAGTTGACAAAGATAATAAATTCCATATATTATATTTCCTAATTTTTTCCTTTATTTTTACTCGGTGTTTGATATCTGTATTGGAGTCTTACCATTCGGAGGAAACGCTCACTATCAAAAAATTTTTCAAAAATTCGAATCTGAGACCTCTAGTTAAGAGAAAAGCAACCTCATCTATTGCATTACCGATCATTTAGATCATGAGAGTTGATTTAAGAGTGTGCTTATGAGTTTTTGAGACGAGGGTTCCTAGGAAACAGCTGCTCTACCTCTATGAGGTAGTGGTAAGATCTATGTATATTTTATTATTCTCAGACCTCACTTATAGAATTCCACTGTGTATGTTGTTGTTGAGTTGATTTAAGGGTTTTGTGGGTAATATTTGCTTCAAGGAAGAGTATAAAAAAGGTGTGAAGTTAAGAGCGGTAGTCCTAAATTTTTAATTTTTTTTTTGAGTGCAAAAGCCATGAATTCTTCCGGACTTTTTGTCTACAAACCGTAATTCTTAAGAATATATTATAAAAAACATTGGAATTGAGGACTAATTTTCATTACACAACTAACTTTTATGTACTATTAAACAATCTAGATACAACAATAACTAATGGAAAAAGTCCTTAAATATTGAACAAACAAGAATTACACTATAGTACTATATGTTTAGTCATAACAAAATTTTGATAATCATTTTAAACTTAAAGGTTTTAACTTTGCTACTAATGTACACAAAGTGAAAAACTTGCATTAAAATCCAAGTTAACCATGGGCTTCCTTATGTAATCAGCCACATATTTCCATGCATTAAAATTACAACCTACAACAAAAAAGAAGAGTAGTTAGTGCTAAGTCCGTCGATCCGGAATGAATATTTGAGTCGAAAGTAAATGTTCAGTAGAACTCACTCTATGTTCGTCTCTAGTTGGTGCTCATATGATCTCATGAATGTTAAGCACCTATGTCACGGGCCTAGAACTCAAGCTAGTACTACTGTGCGACATTAGTTAGTTTGCTCCACCTAGCTCTATTGAGTTATTTTATATATAGTAATAAAAAGAAAGTTGGACAAAAAAATTACTCCTTTCATTCTCAACAACTTGTACATAATAATCAACCAATCTTTATTCATTTTTCTTCTAAGGCAACCAATCAAAATCCTCAATATGAAGTTAAGTTAAAAGTGTCCTTCAGATCATCTTTCTTCTCATTAATTGCTATTACCATTATATTGTACCTAATAATACTCTGCATTACCCTGGAGTACTTTCTTTCTACTTTTGCATGTCAACTAACCTTCCATATTACTGTTGACACAAAGACTTGTGTGTCTTGTGAAAATGTTGAGGAACAATCACTTCTCTTGGTTTCTGTCTTATCATCTACTTCTTATCTTGATCTTGACTGGCATTGAAGCTGTTGAAGTTAATAGAAAAGAAGTAATCTTTTTCTACACTATGCATTTTTCATAAATATTCATGTTTTTGGTTGTGCTGATCTGCGTTATACTGCAGGACTTCTACATTGTTTTCTTGAAAGATCATCCGGTGAACGAAGCATCTGCATTGAAGAGACATATTAGTGTCCTGTCATCTTTAAAGGGAAGGTTAGTTGAATTGGTCTTTGTCATTTACTCATGTGATCAAGAGTAATGCAGGAATTTTCTTGACTTGTTATGTTGTAATTTTTATAATAGGGATGCAACAGAATCTTATGTTTATAGCTATACAAAAATCTTCAATGCATTTGCAGCAAAGCTATCTCAACATGAAGTTCACAAGTTATCCAGTAAGTAGTTAGGATTCCTCTGCTATTAACTTCTATTAGTCTTTGGCAAATTTCTTTGAAACTAATAATTGAGTTATTCTTCTCTAGGCATGGATGAAGTGGTTTCTGTCATACCAAATAGATACAGGAAGCTACATACTACAAGATCATGGGAATTTATTGGTTTGCCTGCAACAGCGAAAAGAAGATTGAAAGGGGAGAGCAGTGTTATAGTGGGAGTCTTCGATACAGGTCTAATATCGTTTTGGATTTTTCATTTTGGCCAGGAAAATAGAAAGCAGAAATCATAGTTTCTTGAAAATATGTTGACAGGGATAACTCCTCAATCAAAAAGCTTCAAGGATGATGGTCTTGGTCCTCCTCCAGCAAAATGGAAAGGAAGTTGTCACCATTTCGCAAATTTTTCTGGATGCAACAAGTAAATTATCTATTACAAAATTTGCATAAATAATAGGTAGTTCTGAGTCACACTTAACCAATCAGCCGCGTATAGCTCACAAAGTGTGTCAGAAATTTAAAGTTATATTCTTATGCTGTCCACATGGTAGTCTAGCCTGCATCTGTTTCTCACATGTAGAACATATTAGTAAAACTGTCATTGTTTGTTTTACTAGGACTGAAGACATAGTTTTCCAATTCGGAAATTTTCTTTATCTGTGTATCCTAACTAACAAAAATGGACCTGCAAGAGATAAATTTTGTGCATTTTTGTTTTTGTGATCATCAAGCAAACTTATAGGGGCACGATACTTCAAGCTGGACAAAGTTCCTGATCCAAATGACATAATGTCACCAATTGATGTGCACGGCCATGGAACACATACATCATCCACCCTAGCAGGAAGTCTAGTACCTGATGCAAGCTTATTTGGTCTTGCCCGAGGGACTGCACGTGGAGCGGTTCCTTCTGCTAGAGTGGCTATGTACAAAGTCTGTTGGGCGACATCAGGTTGTTCAGATATTGACATTCTAGCTGCATTTGAAGCTGCCATCATTGATGGTGTGGACATAATTTCCATCTCAATTGGTGGTCTTACTGGTGGTTATACGACTGATGTGATATCCGTTGGGGCATTTCATGCCATGAGAAAAGGGATTCTTACTGTGGCTTCTGCTGGAAATGACGGACCTAACCTCAAAACTGTTGCGAACCATGCTCCATGGGTGCTAACTGTGGCAGCTAGTGGCATTGATAGGGAGTTCAGGAGTAAGGTGTTGTTGGGAAATGGGAAAACTGTCTCAGTAAGTCCTCTACCTGCTTAACAAAAGCTCAAGTATAACAAAGTTTTATAGTCTTTGGGTGGTTTTATTATATTTCCTTATCATTTATGCATTTAGTCATTTACTCATAGCAGCATTCTGCAGGGGATTGGAGTAAACACGTTTGATCCAAAGCAAAAGTTGTATCCTCTTGCGATGGGTGTTGATACAGCCAAGAGCTCTGATACTCGAGAAAGTTCAAGGTACTAATTAGGTTGGTGCTAGGCATTTGTTTCTTGTAAAGTAGCCTTGCATATAGCAAATTGACACTCTCACAGGTACTGTACTGAAGGATCAATGGACCCTAGAAAGGTAAAGGGAAAGCTTGTTTATTGCCAGTTAGGTTCTTGGGGTGTTGATTCTGTTGTAAAAGAACTAGGAGGAATTGGCACTATTATTGAGAGTGATCAGTTTCTTGATTCTGCCCCAATTTTCATGGCTCCTGCAACAATAGTTAACAGCAGCACAGGGAAAAGTATGAATAAATATATACATTCAGAAAGGTAAAAATGTTATAACCTGTCTAGTTCATTTCAGAACTAAAATTACTGACTGTTATACTTAGCGATGTGATGCTTACGTAAAATGCAGATTACCTACAGCAGTAATTTATAAATCACAAGAAGTTAAGATCAAAGCTCCATTCATTGCATCATTTTCATCAAGAGGGCCAAATCCAGGAACGAAGCGCCTTCTGAAGGTAAATTTAGATGGAAGTCAGAGTTCATTGTTACTGTAAATTTCCAAATTTAGCTTTCTGATGCAGCATTGTACAGCCTGACATTGCAGCTCCAGGAATTGACATTCTTGCTTCTTACACCCCGTTGAAATCACTCACCGGTCTGAAAGGTGATACTCAATATTCAGAATTCACCCTCATGTCTGGCACTTCCATGTCATGCCCTCATGTTGGTGGTGCAGCTGCCTATGTTAAGTCATTCCATCCCGACTGGTCTCCTGCTGCTATCAAGTCTTCCATCATGACTACTGGTAAATCAACAAAATCTTGTTCTCCGCTGTCATTTAGTCTAAAAACTCAATACCCCTAAGCCAAATGGATTGTGTAGCAAAAAGAACAAAGATTAGTCCATTCAAGCACCAAATACGTCTCAATCCCAAGCAAGTTGGATTCAGACTGTAGTTTCTTAATTCTGATCTTTTTCCTTCTGAACTTGAAGCAAGATCTATGAGCTCAAAGGTGGACAGGGAAGCAGAGTTCGCGTATGGTTCTGGACAAGTTAATCCAATGAAAGCAAGAAGCCCTGGATTAGTCTATGACATGGATGATATGTCATATATCCAATTCTTATGCCATGAAGGCTACAATTCAACATCGGTGTCCAGTTTACTTCAACAACGGGTAAATTGCTCCACACTGATTCCTGCAAATGGGGAAGATGCTATTAACTATCCCACAATGCAGCTTGGCATAAAGAGTGATCAAGAACCAACCATAGGCATTTTCAGGAGGACAGTTACCAATGTTGGCCAAGCTATGTCAGTTTATAATGCCACCATCAGAGCTCCTAAGGGAGTGGATATAACAGTAAAACCAATGACTCTCTCCTTCACGCGCACGAAGCAGAAGAGAAGTTTCAAGGTTGTTGTGAAGGCAAAACCAATGTCAAATGATATAATATTATCAGGTTCACTCATTTGGAAAAGCTCCCGGCACGTTGTAAGAAGTCCTATAGTCATTTATGATCCAAAGGTTTTTGATTAAGTTGTAATGCGATAGTTTGCAAGTAAATGATACAGAAGAGGCACAAAAGAACATTAAGAAACAGAGATTATAGATGAAACTGAAGGTGAGGACAAGGTAGGGGTGCACAAGAATGAATTTGAAGAACATCAGATGTGACATCTGTGAATAATTCTTCATGTATATTCCTTCATATATTACCAATTACGTAGTTGAATACTTGTGCTAGAAATTCATTGGATCGATTTCATAAAGAATGTAATTGATAATTCAAAGTCTATTGTGGATCCGATGGATGCAAGCGTTATCTGGAATGATTGCACATTTGTTTACCTACTACATTAGGTTTGAACCAATGTAGGTCATTATCAATTATCATTCCACAGATGAACATATCACCCGATCAGTGGTGGAAGCAAAATTTTCGTCAAGGTTGTTCATACTTTTAGAACATTGATAGATGACTTTTGTATCAAGAATATTCAATAATTGATATATATTAAAATATTTATATATAACCTTCGTATCCAAAAAAAATTTCCGACAAAGGGTGTTCGTCTGACTATCCTTGGGTGAATGTAGTTTGCCCCCTCACCCAATAGATGATTATATGTACATTGTAATCAAGTAGAGCTGAAGAAACATCTTTTAATAAAACTGTTGTTAGAAGTCATCATTTATATTGGGGACCATAAAGTCATTTTTTATAAAGCTAAGGACATTTTTTGGGTCCATTTGCTCTGCATTGCTCCCCTTTTTAGCAATAAGGTGATTTATAAACTTTTATTAGTAACATACAAATATAAAATATCACTCAAAAATAAACGACGATTTATTAGAAGTTGTAGAAATAAGGAAATTTTTTGTTGAACTATTTACTTAAAAACTATTAAATCTCAGTTTCAAGAAATCATATTTTCTATCAAAATATTTATCGACAAAGCAGAAGACCTTTAAAAGGGAGCTACTCAGAAACAAAATGGACCATTTTATACTTGTGGAGAGATAATTGATTGATAATCCACAACTTTAAATGAACATAATAAAAAGGTACCAAAAAGAAAAGCAGAAAGCAAGTGCCACGACTAACAAGAGTCACATACAGAATGCTAGGCCACCACAACCAATAGTGATATATTGGAACACTTCCAATTCCATGGTTTTTTTTTTTTTGTGTGTGTGTTCAGCAATGCAACAAAGTTTGTGTAGATTCTTTTCAGCATAAAAGAAAGAAAATATAATTTCTAAGTGGACTGAAAAGAATATGAATTACAATGATTGTGTCCATATGCGCAGCACTAATTAAACAAGCCCACTATAGTGTCTAATCTTTGGTATCATCTATAATATCCTGTAGCACAATAAAACATAACTTTTATATATGCCGATTGTATAAAATAACACTTTTATATCACTAACATAATCGTTCATGATAATTAGAATCAGTAATCTTAAACGTAGATGACCTGTTACAATAATAAAAATTCATTACACTAGATAGTATATGTGTAACTTTACTGTATGTATCAATATTATTCCCTCTGTTGCTTTGGCAGAACTAGCATTTTTGTCAAAAGTATTCATGTATGGGTGTGTTTAACAATTGATATATATCAAAATATGTATATTTAATCTATATATTCGAAAAAAAATTCAATAATATACTTTTTTAAAAATTCAATGAAAAGTGTTCAGGTAACCACCCAGGTGAATGTAATTCCGCCGTTGCTCTGTTGATGAGCATGAGGTATGATTTTGGTCCCAAAAAAAGGTGTCATGCTTTTGGGAGCCGTGCAGTGCAAGAAAAGTGCCAAAGATGGCATGCAAATGATAAAAACAAAAGAAGGGTTAGGTTTAGGTGCACCAACAAATTATGGTCCAAAAATCAAGAGCCTTTCTTTTATTTTAGCAGCACTCACATTTTTCAACTCTTAAGAGTAACCGAATAAGCATGCGTTGATTTAGAAAATGAAGAAAATTTTTAATTTTTGTGATTTTAAATTAAAGATATGTGTTAGCAATAAATTGGGTATAAATCTTTGATTCTTCTCTCTGAATTTTCTCTTTGAATTAAGGATCTTTAGTAGCATATTTTCATTGATTTGCACTTGATCTTAATCATGATTCGAGGGTTGTTAGTACTATATTCCTTGAACTAGCAAAGATAATTAGAGGTTGATCTCCATGAGAGGTTTAGTGGATCTTCTTCTTGAAGTATCCATGAATTTGTGAAAATTTTGAGATTTTCATCTTTATAAATATCCAAGTTTATGGAATATTTGAGATGCATGTTTAAGGAAATATAATATCTTTATATAACATAGGTTAGGGTTTAAGGTAGAATGACTTCTAAGAAACCTAACTAGAATCAAATATGCACACAGATTATATATTTATACTAAAAATTTAACCCAATATTTATAAATGTCTGACTGTGAATACAAATTATTACTCTTTTCTTTTTAATTTGTTTGGCCTATTTTGACTTGATACGAAGTTTAAGAAAATAAAGAATATTTTTTCTTGTGATTTTACCAAAATATCATTTAATCTCATATTCATAAACATGAAAAGTTGGAATCAAAGAGGTGTTGAAAAGGAAAAGGATGAAACAAATTCAAACAAAAAGTATTTATTCTGTAACTAAATGACCTCCTGCAAAAATCAATACATTTCAAATCTTGAATCTACACCTCTAAATATTTATTATTTAATTATTTTAGTTGTTGCTAGTACTCCCTCTGTCCAACTTTACTTGGTCCCTATTGACTTGGTGCAGGGATTAATAAGTAGTAAATGATTGGGTAATTTTACCAAATTACCCTTTGAATATAATAAATATGATGTCTTGAAAAATGTAATAGAAAAAATTAATGATAAGGGTAAATTAGGAACTAAGTGTAAAATTGTCTCTTAATTTTATAAAATAGACAAATATTATTGGATATCTAAAAATAGTATATGAGCCAAGTAAAGTTGGACGGAGGGAGAATTCAATTAAAGCATTGCATTTATTTTATACCAACCCAAAGAGGCAACACGGTTTGTTGTTTGCTTGCTGTTCAAATAAATTGAAATCTTGAAATTAAAGTAGTATTTATTCCATACAGAAGATATTAAAATACAATTGAAGCAACAGAGGTCAACAATAATTATACACATTTTCAGCCGTATAATTGGTTACAAGTAGGAATGCAAGTTATTGGGAGCTGACCAAAACCTAACATTTAATGTTCTTGCCACCACACATGATTAATTATATCTCACATTTTTGGTTGGTCACAACACAAGGAAAAACAAAGAAAATCACAAAGAAACAGCAATATAATATCTCTAAGTCAAACAAATAATACAGTAACGAAACAGCAATTAGATTGCCACATTTATGAGGGCCGTCACTGAATGTTTTTTCAGCAATTAATCTTTTATCATTAAGCAAAAAGATTATATGGATTAACCCATCTTCAAGATTGGATAATATACCAGTGTTCACAACAAATTTTAAAATAATAGAAAATAAATTGTAACACAAATAAAATATGAAGAAACATAAATATTACAAATCTATTACTCCCGTGATTCTTCTCTTATAAGATTTCTCCATGATTCGAGGACCGTTAATGGCGTATTTCTCGAACGTAGGATGATTTTGACCTCCTAACGTCATCATATTTTGATCTTCCTATGGATATTTGAGATGTTATTTCAAAGAAATATAATACCCTTTATACAGACATGAATTAGGATCTAGGTAGAGTAACCTCCAAGAAACTCTAATAGAAAATAAATTGCAATCACAAATAAAATATGAACAAACAAAAATTTATTGATAAGCTCATGGGTACAAATATGTTACTCCCTTGATTCTTCTCTCATATAAACTCCAAGAAACCCTGATTGAAATAGGACTAATTTTGAATTTAAAACGTATTATAGTTATTTTTTGTTATTTTCTCTTATTAATGATGTTAAAATAATTATTATGTTAAAATATATTAATTATATTCTCCACATGCATTAAAAATGTCTATAATACATATGAAGTAAAACGAATTCAAAATGCATTACAATTGTAGTTTTTATTATTATTTTTATTAATAGTGTCAAAAATATTTATATTAATTGTATTCTTTATGTGCATTAAAAATGTCTATAATACATATGAAGTATCAAATTCAGAATGTATTACAATTGTAGTTTTTATTATTATTTTTATTAACAATGTCTAAAAATATATATATTAATTATATTCTCCACGTGCATTAAAAAATGTATATAGTACATATGAAGTATCGAATTCAAAATGTATTACAATTGTAGTTTTTACTATTATTTTTATTAATGGTGTTAAAAGATATTATATCTGAATTTCAAATATTTAAACACTATTTAAATTAGTTTATAGGTTAATCTATTAAAATTGTGTCAGTACATTATATATGTATTTACATAAAATAAATCTTCCAGTTTAAAGAATAGTAGTAACATTATTTGCAATTAAAATAATTAATTAATATTTTTAAAAGAAAAAGAGAGAGAGAGAGAGAGAGAGAGAGAGAGAGAGAGAGAGAGAGAGAGAGA
>JAABOM020000001.1:26808572-26826939 GCA_011800125.2 Solanum clarkiae | reverse complement strand
ACAAAAGTATATATATATATATATATATATATATATATATATATATATATATATATATATAGCACTATAGAATTTCTTAAAAGCCAGCATTACTCCATCATATCTCTTTGCTCTCAATTGTTTAAGTTGCTTTTCCACCTTTCTTTATTTTTTTAAAAAATTGAAGCAAAAATGAAGTGCCATAATTTGTCAGACTCTTTCCCTTGGCCTATTTAAATTCTTCAACAACCTTTAGCATTTCCTTAGTAGTATTCCTTCACTTTTGAGCTGAAAATCCCTAAACAAAGGTATGTTTTCTCCTTATATTTATGTTTACAACACCATGCACATCATAGCTAGCATTCCAACACATGTACACGAGTTTCAGAGGCAAATTCAGAATTTAAAATTAGTTATTCTATTCTTTTATATATGTACTTACTGCTATATTTTCTGACACATAATTAAGGTCGTTGTGTCTACTATGGATTTGCCACGTTACACAACTTAGGTAGACCTTTATGGTTGTATGTTTCATGTTATAGCTAGATGTAGGACACTAGTACAAGTTAGATTTGCTTTAATGTTTTCACATTTTCAACTTCAGATGTAGTGGTTGGCTCCCATATTGTTACCTGTAGTTATTGCTTCACGAGTATGGCTTCATCAATTTTCCAATTTCTTGAACCACTTTTAATGGTCCATCATAAGAAATATTGTTCATTCAGAGTTAATTTTCCCATTTTCAAGGAGTATATAAAGGTGGTGTCTGGCCAACTTGCTCTTGTTATGTCATAACGGTACAAGTATTGAGTAACTCTACCTGCCCTGCGTTGTTCCTTGTATTAAAATTTGTCACCGAAATTCAGATGGAGGGTCATTGTCTTGCACTTAGAGTGCATTAGTTTTAGCCTTTGCTCACAGGAAGTGGCAGCAATTCAGAGTAACTCTGTTCATGTAATAATTAAATCCTTCAAGTATGAATGCTTTTGTACGGAGTATTTAATTTTTTCGTCTGCTCATAACGTGTTATAAGTAAAGTGATGTATGTATGAACTTTTCTTATTTCCTAGTAATAATTTTTTCCCATGTTTGGCAGTGAAGATGGACTTCAGGAACTGCATGTTTTTGTTAGCATGTACAGTTTCAGTGATTTCATCTACTTTAGCAGAAGAAGACATATATGTGGTTCACATGGACAAGACTAAAGTCAGATCATTAGACAGTAATCTTGGAGTTTCCAAAAGATGGTATGAAGATGTGATTAGTTCTATATCAGCTGATGGTGAAGAGGAACAAGAAGAAAAACCTCCTCAGCTTCTTTATGTATATGAAAAATCCGTTTCTGGATTTTCAGCGAAACTCTCAAAGAAACAACTTGAATCACTAAAACAAGTTGATGGATTCCTCACAGCTGTGCCAGATGAAATGTTAAGCCTGCACACAACTCATTCACCTCAGTTTCTTGGGCTGAAAAGTGGCAGAGGACTTTGGAGTTCTCCAAATTTGACCTCTGATGTGATCGTTGGCGTGATTGACACTGGAATTTGGCCTGAACACGTAAGTTTCCACGATTCTGGCATGCCACCAGTGCCTCATCGTTGGAAAGGCAAATGTGAAGCTGGAACAAAATTTGCGCCATCAAATTGTAATAGGAAGATTATTGGTGCAAGGATTTTTTCCAAAGCATATGAAGCTGCTGCAGGGAAAATCAATGGAAAAGAGGATTATAAATCACCGCGTGACTCACAAGGCCATGGGACACACACTGCTTCAACAGCAGCTGGAAATCTTGTCAATGGTGCCAACCTTTTTGGTTTGGCTAAAGGCTTGGCTGGTGGTATGAGCTATGGATCAAGAATTGCAGTTTACAAAGCTTGTTTCATCTTAGGCTGCTCAAGCTCTGACGTGTTAGCAGCTATTGATCAAGCTGTAATTGATGGGGTGGATGTATTGTCACTTTCTTTAGGAGGCTTGCCAAAGCCATTTTATGTAGATAATATAGCTATTGCTGCACTTGGTGCAGTCCAACATGGGGTCTTTGTTTCATGTTCAGCAGGAAATTCAGGGCCTTTGAATTCAAGTGTTGGCAATGCAGCACCATGGATTATGACTGTTGCTGCAAGCTCGTTGGACCGCAGCTTTCCAACTACTGTCAAGCTTGGAGATGGACATGTGTTTAAAGGTGCTTCATTGTACATAGGCAAGCCTACAAAGCAATTGCCACTTGTTTATGGCAGCACAGCAGGTGGGGAAGGAGCTCGATTTTGCACCAATGGGACACTATCCTCAAGATTAGTCAAAGGCAAGATTGTTGTCTGTGACAAAGGGATCAATGGCAGAGCTGAAAAGGGAGAGCAAGTGAAAATAGCTGGTGGAGTTGGAATGATTATGGTAAATCGAGTTGAAGAAGGTGACGAACTTTACGCCGATGCTCATGTCCTGCCTGCCACATCTTTGGGTGCTTCAGCTGGCATTGCTATCAAGAATTACATTAACTTGACAACAAAAGCCACAGCTTCAATCAAATTCGAAGGGACAGTTTATGGAAAGCGTGCACCAATAGTGGCTGCATTTTCCTCTAGAGGACCGAGTGCAGCTGGACCAGATGTTATCAAGCCGGATATTACAGCTCCAGGAGTGGACATATTAGCTGCCTGGCCTCCAAATATCAGCCCATCATTGGTAAAGAGCGATAAGAGAAGCGTGCAATTCAACATTCTCTCTGGAACTTCCATGTCTTGTCCTCATGTCAGTGGACTAGCTGCACTGCTTAAATCTGTCCATAGAGATTGGTCACCAGCAGCAATCAAGTCAGCACTAATGACCACTGCTTATGTCCTTGACAAAGAAAGAACTCCAATAGCAGATGCTGTTTCCGAGACTTCAATATCAGCTACACCATTCGTCTTTGGCTCAGGACATGTTGATCCTGAAAAGGCTTCTGATCCAGGCCTTATCTACGATATCTCAACCGAGGATTACCTACATTATATCTGTAGCCTAAACTACAACTCTTCCCAAATAGCCCTTTTGCTGAGAGAAAATT
The DNA here is from genome assembly GCA_011800125.2 of Solanum clarkiae. Taxonomy (NCBI): domain Eukaryota; kingdom Viridiplantae; phylum Streptophyta; class Magnoliopsida; order Solanales; family Solanaceae; genus Solanum; species Solanum clarkiae. The sequence continues at coordinate 26,823,911 of JAABOM020000001.1, read as the reverse complement.
ATACTTGTTCTACCAGTCATTCATTCCACTCACCCGGTGATCTTAACTACCCTTCTTTCGCTGTACTTTTCGACAGCAAGAGCCAACATCTGATCCAGACATTTAAAAGAACTGTGACAAATGTTGGAACCCCTAGGAGTACTTACACTGTACAAGTGCAGGCACCATACGGAGTATCAGTCACTGTGAAGCCAAAAATTCTGAAATTTCAGAAAAAAGGTCAGAAACTGAGATACCAAGTGAGGTTTGTTGCAAAGGGGAAGAGGATTCCCCGTGATTCAACATTTGGTTCACTGACTTGGATTTCAACAACACATACAGTTAGAAGTCCCATTGCTACCATCTGGCAGTAACTCGAAGAGGAAAAATTTGATGACAACATATAATTCTTCAAACTGTCTATGTATTTTTCTGAATGAAAACTAACTAATTGAATCAAATTATTATTTGCTTAACTACTTTTGAGTTCATAAATCTCTTACTTTATGTGATATTTAATCAAAATTGACTATTTTTTTCATTGATGATTAAAATAGCTTAATAATATGTAAAAATTAAATGATTATTGCCAAACTTTTTTATTGACAAATGGCCAACACTTGGTGATCGAAATTAAGGGGGGACAACTTTTTTCTATTACGCATGGGATGTTTAATTTATCAACCTCTCTAAATATACACTTGTCACATTTTCTCACCGAATATATTTCATGACATGATATATTTATTTATTTATTATAGTTATTTGTAGGGGTGAATCTAGGATGATGAAAGTGGGTTCATCAAAATTCAATAACTTTTAAGTAGATCTTATATTTAAAATGAAAAATCTATTAAAGATATAAGAAATTTTTATTGACAACCGAACAATAAAATAGTTACCTGATCTGACAAAAGAGATAAAACTTGTTTAAGCTTTGTTATCCTCCTTTTTGAGGGTCGCATTACTTTTAGGCACATTTAATAAAGTTCTTTGAAAAGTAATTATATCATACTGATTATCATTAGTCATCATTTACAATATCACCATCGATCACTACTAGATTGATTAGTATTTTGTTTTAACTTATGTTTATTAATTTTTAATAAAGATAAATTTCTACATTCTGATGAGAAAATGGACATTCTTAATACTAATAAATTTTAATAATCATACATATATTCGAGATCAAATATTTTAATCATTAAAAAAAAGCCTAATACATTTTAATTTTAACTTTATAACTATTTTACTTTTATTTATTATATATAGACCGTTGAATAGTCTAAAAATAAAGAACGTTGCCATTGCACCACTTAATTTTTAATTAATTTATAGCCAAAGTAAGAGCTAAAAGTCTAAAATTGGTTGAACTCATCAACAGTCTTAATAATCTAACTTGCTTGTTGTGTACACCACAATTAAAAATTTTAGTACTCTGATTAAAGCATAATAAATAATTAAGTTATAGAAACACACATTCTGTATAATATAATTTAAAATAGGATGTCATGTATGATACTAATTGCTATACAAAATACATGTATCTACTTAACTTTAGAAAATTTAAATGCTAAGGTAAACACACTCAAAATCAAAAGAACATGAAAGTTAGGCAAGCTAAATTATAACACACATTTTATGTCTTTTTAATTTTAATACGTAGTTCGCATGTCTGTATTGCGGTAACTGATATAAAATGATAAAAAGAATGTTTAAAAAAGATATTAACCTTACACTAATGCAATTTTTTAAAATAATGACAATAAATGTTAGTATTATATCGATACAATAATTGAATTTCAGTATTTTTAAATGCGTAAATATGATAAATTTAATTGAATTTCAATAATTTTTTTATTAATTAATTTGGTATTATCAACAAAATACTGGCATAATTTTTTTTTGAGGGCGGAGTAAAATTTAATTATGATATCAAACTATTTAAGATAGTGTTTAAGTATTTTTACTTAATAAATTACTTATGCTAGTATTTTATTTCTTACATAAGCTTATTAACGCAAATTCCATTGCTTATCAATTTCTTTTTAAAAAATAAAAGATAAAAAATTCAAATAGCATTATTAAGAATATTATATTTTTAATATAGTATAAATTATTTGTAAAAATTTGTCTTAGTCTAGTATGAAATTGCCAGTAATGACGCCGTTAAGTGAATGAAATTTGCAAAGTTGCAGAAGAAGTCTCTCACCGTCAGAAGTACGTTTTTATCTTGAATCTCTGTCAAGATAACGGCACCCAACTTTAATCCCTGTCATTCTTCAATCTCTCCGAAATACCTTAAACGCGTTACATACAGGAACAAATTCGCCATTTTTGTGGCATAATTCACAAAGTTCAATTGCTGATCTTCTCCTTCTCATCTGATCCTGTTATTCTTCGTTTTCTTTTCAGTAATTAGACATAAGGTACTTTCTTTTCTTGATCTTTGGCGCTTCATTTCTGAATTAGCTCCTATTTTTTTCTTTCACATTATGAATATGTTTCAAAAGTCAACGACCCCATTGGATTGATATCGTCTTCGAATATCTATCCTTGGCAATCTTTAACCCCTTTTTCCAAATTAGGCAAGGAAGTTTGTTTAAGCTTGATTCCATTAATGGTGTGTTGAATTTGGGTAAAATTCAGGATCTTGGACAGACCCTCTTTCTGTCTTGATCTTTTTGTTAGGTTTGATCAGTTTGTATGTTTGGTTCACCAAAGAATAAGAGAATAGTGCAACCTGGTAGTGTATACTAATGGACAATTCTAACAATTCTTCACATTTATATCCATATAATACGGGTTATGGGTACCCTCCACAATCTTCAAATCAACCATACCCCCCTCCCAGTTCTGGTGCATATCCTCCACCAGATTCTGGTGCATATCCTCCACCATGTTCTGGTGCATATCCTCCACCATGTTCTGGCGCATATCCTCCGCCAGGTTCTGGTGCATATCCTCCTCCAGGTCCTGGTGCATATCCTCCGCCAGGTCCTAGTGCATATCCTCCGCCAGGTTCTGGTGCATATCCCTATCCTCATCAATCCCCTCAATATCCTCCCCGTTACAACACTCAACATTCTGGTCATTATAACTATCATCCCTATCCACCAGCCCCATCAGCTCCTTCAGCACCTCCAGTACCCATTCTCAATCACTCCAACTCTACCCCATCAGCTCCATCAGCACCTTCGGTACCCACTTTCCATCACTCCAGCTCTTTAGGCCATGGTTACCCTCCGGCATCACATGGTGGCTCTCCTCCCTATCCACCTCATGCATATCCACCTCCTCCAACATCTTCTGTGCCTGCTCTTGAACATCAAGGCAGTTTCCAATATGCTGCATCTCAGCATTACCAACATTCCTGGCCAGAAAGGCCTATGGAGAGCCAACCATCAAAAGTTCATGATTCACACCATCGCCAGGATAGTGTTTCATCTCTTAGTAGTTATGGAGCGAGCTATGATTATGGTAAAGATGACTCCTCCACTCACCCTTCAGCTTATCCACCAATACATGATCTCGTTGCAGAAATGAGTTTGTCTGAAAATCACCCTTCTGTACCTGCTTCTTCTCCTGCCCCTGCATCAGCATCAGTTCCTAGCTCCCCTGCAACTTATCACTTGGGGCCGAACCCTGTTCCTGCAAACTACAATGCTCAAGGGAATATTTATGGACACCCTAATTCATCCTTTTCAAGGTGGGAAGCTGAGTCCCCGAAGCCAACCTATCCAACTTCATGTGCTGAACCACAAAATACTCAAGCTATGCAGGTTGTGCCATTCACGCCTTCTAAAAGCTCTTTAAAAGTTTTGCTCTTACATGGAAATCTGGAAATTTGGGTATACGAAGCAAATAATCTCCCAAACATGGACATGTTCCACAAAACCATAGGGGATATGTTTGGGAAAATGAGTAATACTAAGATCACGAGTGATCCATACGTCTCAATTACTGTAGCTGGTGCAACAATAGGCCGGACTTATGTCATAAACAATAACGAAAACCCCGTGTGGATGCAACATTTTAATGTCCCTGTTGCACACTATGCAGCGGAATTACAGTTTCTTGTCAAGGATGATGACGTAGTAGGTTCTCAGCTTATGGGGACAGTGGCTGTCCCGCTAGAACAGATATATGGAGGAGGTAAAGTAGAGGGGTTCTTTCCAATCCTGAATAGTAGTGGAAAACCTTGCAAGGTTGGAGCAGTTTTGAGGATATCAGTCCAATATTATCCCATGGATAAACTAAGTATTTACCATCATGGAGTTGGTGCTGGTCCTGAATATTATGGGGTTCCTGGAACTTATTTTCCACTGCGGAAGGGTGGAAGAGTTACTCTGTATCAAGATGCTCATGTGCCTGACGGATGCCTTCCAAATTTCATGCTTGACTATGGAATGCAATATGTACATGGAAAGTGTTGGCGTGACATCTTTGACGCCATACGCCAAGCCCGACGGTTGATCTACATTACAGGTTGGTCAGTATGGCACAAAGTCAAACTTGTTCGAGATGATGCTTCTGTTGAAAGTTACACTCTAGGGGATCTTTTAAAGTTAAAGTCACAAGAAGGTGTTAGGGTGCTGCTTCTAGTATGGGATGACCCTACATCAAGAAACATCCTTGGCTATAAAACGGTAAGCAATATAGGTTTGTTTATATTCCTTTTCCAAACAATCATTTATAATGTCTGAAGAAAAGATTATGTGAAATTGTACGTATATCCTGATACACACATGACCCATCATCTGCTTATATGCTGTTAGTTACTCAACTACCCTTCTACTCAGAATTCTAATCATTAATCAGTTAAAATATATTATGTACATTTATAGACAGTTTATTGAAAAAGTAATCAGATGCCTGTTTATTGAAAAAGTAATCAGATGCCTGCTTTGAGTTAATGTTCTGTGACTGCCAAGTCAAATTACAGTCAAGGGCAAGTTTATCTTTTTTCAGCCTGTAAAACTAGTGCATCAACTAAGACAACTGGAAAGAATCCATGTCCTGGACGTGCAAGATAGCTTGTGATTCTGTTATACTTGCAGCCTATGCACATCTTCATATCCATCTATTTCAATAGGATTCTTTGATGATGGACTTCTATTTTAACATTTTTCTGTTATGCTAATAGGTGGAGGCACTCTGAACCAATTTCTGTTTATATCTTCCTGTTATTTGTTTTAGATTGTCCCCAAAGGCGTTCTGTAATTGTAGTTTTAATGCTTAACTTTGAGCTGTAGGATGGTGTTATGGCAACCCATGATGAAGAGACTCGCAAGTTTTTTAAGCATTCTTCTGTTAAAGTGCTGCTTTGTCCTCGAGTAGCAGGGAAGAATCACAGTTGGGCCAAGCAGAGGGTAAGTTAGATTTTGACATTTCTTTCGATGGTTTTTTGTGTGGTAAGTTATCTGACACCAGTTATCAAAAGGAGTTACTTGAGATCAATACCCCTGCAAGAATTCTAGATTAGAATTATTGACCAAGAACATCATTTGCTGTTTTAATAAATCTATAAGTGTTTGTACTTGCATATTTATTTTTGAATTAGCTTCCTTGTTCGGTGGATGGATAACTAACTTTTCCCTTACGGTTTTCTCTGAGCTTATAGTTTCTCCTTGTAGTAAGCCCATATTGCCTTTTCTATGCGAGGACCATTTAAGTAATAATCCCCTCCAAAGTAAAGTCTGTTCGAAGAATAAATCTTGTTTGACTGCATTTCATCTCTTCCTCCCACTATATTTCTTTACAGGCTTGTTCTGGTACCAATCATTTAAGGTGTGGCCCTAGTCCTTATCATGTGGATAGAACAATTTTGTTTGATATTATTCTTGTATGAAATGCCTCTTCTCCGGTATGTTAAAAGAGTAGAAAACTTTTGATTGTTACCACTAAGGTACCTTTGATGATGTCTGATGCTGTTATATTGCTAGACTACTCAATTGAGTTAATCATCTTAAATACTCCATAACGCAAATCTGTTATGAGTTTTGGTGTGCAGGAAGTTGGAGTAATTTATACTCATCATCAGAAAACTGTGATAGTGGATGCTGATGCTGGCAACAACCGAAGAAAAATCATAGCATTTGTTGGAGGACTTGACTTGTGTGATGGGAGATATGATACTCCGGAGCATCCTATATTTCGAACACTGCAGACAGTGCACTCTGAGGACTATCATAACCCTACATATGCTGTAACTTATCATCCTTAATATCCCTTAGGTTATTTTCAGAGACATTGATTACCATTGTTAGTTTTCTGATTTTCCGCCGCATATTGTAGTTATATGAGCAAGCATATGACAATCTTCTCACTGAGTTCTTCTTGGTTACTTGCAAGTTATAACTAGATAGGATTAACATGTACGGTATAAAACTTGGTTATATTTTGCTTTCATTTAAAACTTGGTTGTTTTTTAATTCTTTAGGATTCTCTTGCACTGAGGTATCAATACCTTTCTTCAATATCATTGAGCTTGGCCAACCCTAGCTATTGTAGAATAATGGGTATACATATCTACAATAGTTGGATTTTTTTGTGTGTGAAACTGAAGCAATTTAGGTTTTCAGCTAGTGAATCTTGTCTTCTTTAAAAGCTTATTAAATATAAGAACCATTATTAATTCTGATAATGACCAGAGAGCAGGTTATTGTCATTTGTGGTTCCTGTACCGAACCATCTAGTTGAAAATCTCTTCCTGATTTCGAAATGAAAATCATTGTTCCCCTATTTTGATGTCCTTGTTCAACAAGTTAAATGAGAACCATTTTTTCACTGGAGTGATACAGGATCTTACTCTTCGTCCTCATTTCCAAATAATATTAGAAACACATTTTCGACTATCATCTTAATGACCATGTCTGGTCAAAGTACTGTCTAGAATATAGAAAATGGAAGAGTGTGAACCAATACTGTTAAAAGCTTATTCCATTTTCGACCTTTGGAACAGATTAAACTTTTTGGCCCAACGAAGAGAATGAAACTTGTCTTTTTTTTTCCTCAGTTGACATTTAGTTTCTTGCCTTAGTACTTATCCTTAGCATAATTCAACTTTGCACCAGGTAAAGATTTTACATACTGATCATTAGTGAACTATATCAACTTAATTTGTTTTTACTAGGCTTTACAATCACAATTGTTAAGTTGAAAAATGCATCTTCAGATGAAAACTTTTGTCTTGTTATTTACCATTCATTGTTTTTGTGTTCTTTTTTCTTTTCTTATATATTTCTTGGATGAAAAAGTTCTCTTCTCATCAATTACCCTTTTACACCTACAAGTAACATGTTGCTTAGATAGTAATCCATACCTGTACTTAACAGGGGAGTGTGGCTGGTTGTCCAAGAGAACCATGGCATGACTTGCACTCTAAAATTGATGGTCCAGCGGCATATGATGTTCTCACAAACTTTGAGGAGCGCTGGTTGAAGGCTTCAAAACCTCGTGGCATTAGAAAGTTGAAGACAACATATGATGATGATTTGCTTCGAATTGAAAGAATGCCTGAAATTGTTGGTATTTTGGATGCTCTATCTGTGAGCAGTGATGACCCTAACGGTTGGCATGTACAGGTTGAGTGATTAACTTAAATATCAACAGTGTAGAAGTTTAATTTGTGTGTTGTCTTTGATTCGTATATTCCTTTTCAATCATTAACCAGATATTTCGTTCAATTGACTCAAACTCGGTCAAAGGCTTTCCAAAGGATCCTAAAGAAGCTACAATGAAGGTGAGAAAGATGGCTGGATGAATTGTTGCATGCACCAAAACACATTTTCCCACTATCCCAGTTTTATGTGATGCATTTTCCTTTTTATTCTGTCCAAAAAGAATGTACTGCCCAAATGAGGTAATTTGTACCCACACAAATATTTATGGCTTGTTTTAGACCACAAGTTCCAAAGTATTTCTTTCTTAAACTCGGTGTATAGTCGAAGTGCATCACATAAAATAACACGGAGGGAGTGTTTATTTACTAAATAAGGTATACTCATTTTTTCCCCTTCTTTTTGCAGAACCTGGTGTGTGGTAAAAATGTACTTATTGACATGAGCATACACACAGCATATGTGAAGGCCATTCGTGCTGCACAACACTTTATTTACATCGAAAATCAATATTTCATTGGTTCTTCATACAACTGGAATCAACATAAAGCTGTTGGTGAGAAGCTGTTTTCATATTGTGTATAAACATTTGTCAATGTCTGAGTATGTCGTATAAGCAAATCCATTATTGTTATTTTCTACTTACAACAACAACAACAACAACATACCCAGTAAAGTCCCACAAGTGGGGTCTGGAGAGGGTAGAATGTACGCAGACCTTACCACTACCATACAAATCTATTATTGTTATTTTCTACTTATTATAGAAAAATCCATTGGAGTAGATTTAGAAAATTCATCTTTCATGCTCAGCGGAGGTAAAAACATTAGGTGAATTTTTCTCATCTATCCAAGCCTTAGTGGGCAGTGTTTGTCAGTGCCTGTGCTAGTGGGAGGTAGCAGGCAAAATAGTCAACCTATGCGCAAGCTGGCCCGAACACCCCCTCACATCAGGGAAAGGGAAAAAAAAACTATTCGAGGCCTATTTAAATTTCTAAGTAGATACTCCTACTTTGCCACAATAGCTTTTATGGTACCTTTACATCCTTGTTTGCCCCCACCAATGGTTCCAATGTCAAGCTCCTTCCTGGATTTCAAGTCCAATCTACTGCATGCAGAGAATTCTTTGGCAGGACTGCTCTCTATGTGGGAGACAGTGGCTCTTTGGTACACCGGAAGGATAGGGCAGGAGTTAGCTAGAGATATAAGAGTTTTGGCAACAAATAATGGCTGGTTTCGTGCATAGGTTCCGCAAGTTTTTGTCTGATGTTCAGGTACATGAGTACAACAACAACAAACCCAGTAAATCCTACAAAGTGGGGTATGAGGAGGGTCAAGTGTACGTAGACCTTATCACTACCTCTGCAAGGTGGAGAGTCTGTTTCCGGAGGACCCTCAATTCAAGCAAATCAAAGCAGTAATTAAAAGAAAAACATGTCAGCTAACATATATGCAAGGAACTGTGACATCAACAACAAGGTGCAGTCACCTAAACACAACGAACCACATATGATAATCAAAAATCCAAAATAAAGAACTAGATGAATATGCTAATACCATGACCGGCGCGTAACTCCCTCCAGCCAAAGACTAGAATATAGGCTAGCAATAAAAATAACTCTCAACTACCTTACTGCCCTTCTATGCTTATTCGTGACCTTCATATCCTCCCATCCAAGGTCATGTCCTCGATAAGCTGTAGATGTGACATATCCTGCCCAATTACCTCTCCCCTATACTTCTTTAGTCTACCTCTACCTCTACCTCTACTTCTCCTCACACCCACTATATACCTAGACTCTTGCACCTCCTCATTGGGGCATTCGCACATCTCCTCTTCACATGTCCAAACTTTCTCAATCTTCCTTCCCTCATCTTGTCCACCACAAAAGCGGGAGGCCGCTCCAACTTCTTTCCGGATATCCTCATTCCTAATCCAATCGCTCCTAGTATGCCCACACATTCATCTCAACATCCTCATTTCTGCCACTTGCATCTTTTAAACATGAAAGTTCTAGATTGGCTAACATTCTGGCCTATATAATAAAGCCGGTTTATCTTTAAGCTTTGGTGGTACCTTCTTGTCACACAAAATGCCGGATGCAAGCCTCCACTTCACCCATGGCACTCTAGTATGGTGTGTGACATCATCGTCGATCTCCCCATTTCTTTGAATCAAAGACCCCAAATACTTAAGTCTTTCTATCTTGGGGATAACTTGAGTATCAAGTCTTACTTCCGTTGCCGTTGTAGGCACACGAGTATGGATTGTAAAGTTTGATGTGTCTAATTGTTCGCATTCACTGGTTCTCTTCTTTTAGCAGTTGATTTAGATCCACTAAAGGTTACTTAGGGAGGCACCTGTATGAATCATGTAAATAACTTATTTCCTTGGGTTTTTGACATAACTAGCTCTATGTTATGGTTTGTGAGAAATATTGGAGAAGAGTATTATTGAATTGTTGTCTATATTATTAGGATTCCATATACTATTACTATTCCTAATCCTATTCTAAGTTGGATTGTATTTACCTATTCATATTCTAACACTCCCCCTCAAGCTAGTGCATACACGTCATATGTACCTAGCTTGTCACAAATGTAATTAATACGATCGATGACGGGGCGTGTTGAGATATCATCAAGTTGATCTTCCAGCTTCACAAAATTAACAGTCAACCTCAATGTCTTAGTCTTCTCATGAAATTCTGGGATTGCATTGTTAAACTTCCCAAACCAAGCTTGAGAAGATTGTTTTAGAGTGATTTACACAATCGACATACAAGGTTACCAAACTTCCTCTGAGCAACAAAATCAGGTGGATGCTCCATATAGATTTCTTCCTCGAGATCATCATGGAGAAAAGCATTATTAGTGTTCAACTGATGAAAAGGTCAATGGAGAATGACAATATGGATCATCTCGAAATTACTCTAAGAGAGTCACTTTAAAACTGCTCGAAACCTGCTTCCAGCCATCAAAGTATTAGATTTGATGGCTGAAACTGGTCACAAATTGAGAAAGTAAAATTATATGAGTAGGGTTGGAAAAATGACAAGACCTTACTGAGAAAGAGAATTATATGGGTAGGGTCGGAATGATGGCACAACCCTACTTATATGTAAAATTATTTGGTAGGGCTAGAATGATGGCACGACCCTACGCAAATTAGATTTGATGAGTCACCGAAAAGACCCATGGAACTACACAAATAAAATCGGAGTCACCAAAAAGACACAGTGCGATTCAACTCAGATATGAGAAAGTAGTTAAAAAAATTCATATGAGAAATAGTCTGGAGAGATGCACGGTGCTACACAAATTGAATATGAGAAAGTAGTCACCGAAAAGATGACACGTGCTACACATTATAAATATGAAAAAGTAGTCACCAAAAAAATCACACGGTGCTACATAAATTAGATATAAAAAACGTAGTCACCGGAATGATGGCACGGTGCTACACAAACATTGACAGATGTGGGGTTGATACAAAACAACCCTAGAAAGTCACCGAAAGTTGACGCACAGTGACCTAATCTTTTTTCGTTAACATAATCATTGGCCAGACGGGCGGCATATATGGGTCATAGCCGCCCGCTGGCAGCGGAAGCTCTTTGATTTTCTACCAAGACCGTAGAAGCTCTGATACCATGTGAGAAATATTGGAGAAGAATATTATTGAATTGTTGTCTACATTATTACATTGAGACCCTATTTATAGATACTATATTAGACTCCTTTTCTAACTAGGATACTATAATACAATCCTTTGCCAAGTAGAATTCCATATGATATTACTATTCCTAATCCTATTCTATGTAGGATTGTATTTACCTATTCCTATTCTAACATGGTTAATATATCATCTTCTTCCTAATCCTTTTGTATGCTTGTCTTCTTTATTTTGTCGGGCTGGGAAGGGTTGGAAGTGACACAATATTTTTATACTTGCGAGATCAGATAGATTAACATTGCAAATTGAATTTCAGGCTTCCCCTTATCTAACTGAAAAACACATGTAAGGATATGACTTAGCATTTGGGACTTAAACGTTTTTGCGGGGTGCGCTGAGTGATGCCACAAAATATTGTAGGTGTGATGTAATGCTGGCAGACTCAAAAATGAATGGAAGATGGAAACAGATCTGCAAGACCATTCTCTTTGCATCATTTGGACTATTTTGTGAGAGAGGACTAAGAGATGCTTTGAAGATCAAAACATATTTTTTCCCCTAAAGAATAGTAGATGCCTGCAAAATCCATTCTTTTGGTGTAGGAGTAATTTGATAGGTAGCAGGATCATATTTTGATTTTCTTGACTTTGGGGGAGTGAATTGTAACAAGCAATGTTGTAACTCCGTTTTGGAGTACCTCCTTGGTACTCTATCAGGGATATTTTATCTTCCCTATTGTTATTTTAGCAATGCACCTAGACCCAAGAGGGGGTAAATTGTGTCTTGCCCAATTTTTGCGAGTTAAATGTCAGTAAGCTAGACACAAACAGAATGTGAAGTGCGAAAATTAAAGTGCACAAGTAGTTTTATGTGGAGAACTCCTTACACAAGGGAGTAATGAAACATGACCTACCCTCGTAAGATTTACTTCAAAACTTCAAGAACAGTTTTAGATTACAATTCCTTAATCAAAAGGGACTGACTATAAACTCTAGTACCTTTAACCCCTACAATCAACCCGGTTGTTGCAACCCCTTTCAATACTATACTACTAGTCTAGAAAACTAAATGAACTTCACAATTGATCACCTACCATAATACTTCTGAAAAGCAAAATAGGTTACAAGCACTTACACAGGAGAACCTGATGAAGAGAGGGATACACATGTGCCCAAGATGTTTTTTGTGAGCAACAGGCAGAGACAATCAACCATCTGTTCCTTCATTGTAAAGTGGTTAGGCAACTCAGGAACTTATTCACCAGCCTCAGAGGCATAGTCTAGATCATGCCAGGCAAAGCAGAACAGGCTATAGTGAGTTGGGACTATGAAGGCAATGGTTGTGCAGATAAGAACAGATGGAGAATTGTCCCAGCAGTAATATGGTGGACAATTTGGAAGGAGAAAATTTTGAGATGTTTTGAGAACACTAGCAGCCCTTTACATAGAGTGAAAATGAACTGTATCATCACTTTTTGTTATTGGTGCAGTTCTAAATATGTAAAATGATCCTGTAGCTATAGTAGATATCTTAGGTTCTCTGTAAGAAGCAGCAAAAGCTAGTTTGTTTTTTGTGAGCTGTTTTGAGGCTACATCTGTTGATAGCTATATGATGTAAATTTGGTTTCCAGCCTTTTGTGCTGATGATTTATATACAAAATTGTTACCTTTGTCGAAATAGATAGGTTGCAATTTAGAACCAAGGATTCAAACCTAACCTACTCAAGAACTGAACAACTTATTCTTCTTGGACAGGTTCTTTCGTTGAGTAGCTTTAATCCGTACCTTCGTGCAATGATTGCTATTTATCAAAAGTAATCTTCGTATTTTTGTGAAACAGAATCAGCCTCCAGCAACAACAACAATCTGGTGCTTTACGTAGGACTGAGGTTGATCGAATTCTTTTACACTTTATTCTCCAAAACCAAAATACTTTTAGTTAGGTTGGTCGAATTCTTCTACACTTTATTCTCCAAAACCAGAAGTATTTTGGTTAAGGAATCCAATCCTGCTTGGACTTGCTTTCCTTCTTTGCTTCGACTTCCACACATTTTCTCCTATTTCCTAATTTCTTTCCTTTTGTGCATTATATCAATATTTTCTTGTAATTCTTGATGCAACATGTGTAACCCCATAAACCAAATTCTTCAAAGAATCCGACTTGCAATAGGAATCAACTTTGCAGCTTCTGATCAGCAGTCTTCCAAAGACTTGGTTCTTTCGATATCCTCATAACATTCATGCAATCCAGTTAGCAGCATCACCAGTAACTCACTCTAAGAGACCTGGTTGTTTTATAGTTGTTTGTTTATTATCAAAGTCAATTTAAGCTCACTCAGCATATATACAAGGATATTTACTCCCTCTGAAACACTTTCCTTTTTACTTAGCTCCTAAAAGAATGACACATTTCCTAATTTGGCAAAATATTTAATGGCACTATCAACATTTTACCCATATTGGATCCCACTTATTTGGAAAAAAGTCCACAAAGTGTAGGTGTACTCTTCTATTTAAAAATTCATTTATTTTTAAGGGTAGTTTTGGAATATTGCAAAATCTTTCCATATTTCTTAAACTCCGTGCCAGTAATTGGGACGGAAGGACTAGCATTTTGAGCATAATCCTAAAAGACAGGGAAGTGAATATTTTTTGGAAAGACAACTCAGTAGGCGCTATGTTCTTGGACTCTCCAAAATTACTGCTGTACCCGTGTCGGATTCTCCAAAGTGCACTACTTTTGGAGTATTCGACACGCACCCGTCGACATGAGAGTCTGAGCAATATAGGCCACAAGTCTTCTGAATCAATATAGTGGCATCCCTTATCCCGTTAAGTATTTTACATTTTAACCAATCATTTATAATGAAAATCTTTAAAGAGGGTATGGTGGTATTCCACTAGTCCACCTGGGCTTATTTTCAGTGACAAAGGTTGAGGGACTTGTGACTTACGTCACTGGTTCGACCCTTGCATCGTGCGAACTAAGCATAATATTTTAAGTGGAGAAAGGCAGAGAGGAGGGCCCGTTGTCCCCGAGTTTCGGAGGTTGCAGTTGGTCCTAAGAGTTGGTCCCAGATGGATTCTCGGTTATAAATAAAAAGTGGTACCCACTAGTCCAACACTAATGATGCATCTTTGTTTGGCAAAATGATTCTGTCTTTTAACAGTTTTATATATCTTCGGAAGTAGTAATATAGTCATCTTCTGGTATTCAATGCAATTCAAATATTTGAATTACCTGTGTGCTGCAGGTGCAAATAATCTGATTCCCATGGAAATTGCACTTAAAATAGCTGAAAAGATAAGAGCGCATGAGAGGTTTGCAGCATACATTGTCCTCCCCATGTGGCCAGAGGGTAATCCAACTGGGGCTGCTACGCAGAGAATACTTTATTGGCAGGTAAAGCTACTTAAAGTTTAAACTGCTTGAGTTGATGGTGAAGAATCGTGACATGCTAAGAGCATATGCATGCAGCTATCAAATAATCAACTGCTCTCAAATTTTTCAAGTTGTGTTAGTGAAGTCCCATGTCTCTTGTTGGTTTGCAGAACAAGACAATGCAAATGATGTATGAGACTATTTACAAGGCTTTAGAGGAGGTTGGGCTTGAGAACTCATACTCTCCACAAGATTATTTGAACTTCTACTGTCTTGGTAACCGTGAGGCTGGTAAAGTTGAGGGAAACGAGAGTCCTAGCACAGCAAACACTCCTCAGGTACTTCCAATTATCCTAAAAGAAGAATCTGAAAAATTCTATTTATGTCTTGACAGTTATTCCACTTACCTATTCTTTTAAGTTTCTCTTCATTTTCATTTTATTAAAATTTTCTTTTGTTTTTCCTAATTGTTCCATTGCAAGATGTTTTTTTTATTTTCTTTTTTTCAAGTATGGACTTAGTTTTTTTTTTTGATAAAGGTAAAGTTGTATTCTTCAGCAATTAGGGAATGCTGGCAACGAACAAAAAGATTTACATCAGTAGCCCAACAAAAACAGACTTAAGAATTGCTGCTACTAAGCTTACAAGTAGGAAAAAAAATCCAAGATCTGTCCAGCATCC
>JAABOM020000001.1:26788377-26808472 GCA_011800125.2 Solanum clarkiae | reverse complement strand
AATAGGAAGAGGCTCTTCCAGAATCACCAGTTGGTTGTCTGGGGTTTCTCCTGCGTATAAATCTTGTTCAACCCCTGCGCTAGCCCTTTTCTCATCATCTAAGGGTAGGATTGGATCCTCTGCATACTCTTGAGAGTTCGCCCACCCGCTGCATGTTGCTAATTTCAGTTACATAGTTGTTCGGTGGATCATGAGTTGCTCTCATGGGCCTGGGTATAGAAAATATATTCAATAACCTGTACTCTCTCCCATGGTTAGCCCCACTACACTTTAAATGAAATAAATGACCTGTACTTTTCGCAGGGTTTCCACATGTCTTTTTCCAGACAACTTTTCAGAAGTCACATGTCCACTTTTGTCCAACGGTACAAAACCCCCATCATGTTTGACCTCTGGGCAAAAGCTCCCCTTTCCTTCTCTCCTTCATCTGTGACCTATTTATCTCCATTTGCAGCGAACTTTCCCAAAAAGTTCACTGCTGACACCTTCATCAGAGTGCTTTCCCCCCTCTTTTCTTTTGAATTTCGCCGGAGCTTCGCACCATACTGGAAGCAAAAAGATGTCGTCTCCGTCGTCAATCTTGATTTCGGCCAGAATTTTCTCCCTTGGTCCTTTAACCCTATTTCGGGCCCATCGGAGGTGATTTTTTAGAGTAGTTTCCTCTTCTGTCTCCAACCATCCCCCACATTGGTCCCCAATATGCTTCATCACCTTGTCTGACCAGAGGTGTAAAGGAAGACCTAAAATCCGAACTCAAAACTAATCGAACTTGAAGTCAGTTCGCACTGCTCCTGCTTTGGAAGACCACCATTCCAATTGTAGATGGTGATTCTTCTCCACTTTCCCGTAATGATATGTTCTGCCTCTTTTCTTGACTGGAACTCAAAAAGGAACTGGATACCATTCATGTCATAAATGTTGACATTATGGATGCCTCTCCATGTTTGAGCAGCCCACCTTCTGATATCATTCCGTGAAGGTATTTCATCAGCCTCTGGGAAGCTGCCCACCAGACATCCGCTCAGGATTCCTTCTTCTTCAGAAGAGTTCTTTTTTTGATTTTCTGCTCTCTTATCAACTATAACCCCCCATTTGCTCTTTTGGAGAGCCTCCTTGTAGCTTTCCTCTCCCCTGTCTCATAAACATGTGGCTTCCTTGTCTTCTGGTGCCAGGTTCTGTCAGTTTAATGATAAAACATTCAATTTTTTTTGGACAGGTCACCCCATCCCTCATTAAAGGTGTTTTCAGGCATATAATCAGCGAACGTTCATGCGCATTAGCTGTAATAATTGAGATGAACCTCCATGTCTTAAAGGCCTTGCCTTTAATGCCAGAAGCCTCACCTAGTCTTTCGCATAACCATAATGGAGCATCCCAGCTCAGCTTCATTCTCCTCATATGACGTTTTGCCCTCTCCACCCACTCGAACCAGTTCCCCGTCATGTTTCCGGACTCAGTAATATCATAGGACTTGGCCCCAAGTCTGAAATATAAAATGTTATTTAAACACAAATTACTAGGTACCCGGTTTTGTCTCAAGTTTCCTCCTATATTGTAAACCTGTGCCTTCAATTTGTCGTGCACTGCATACTATTGATCACTAACAGATTTAATGGTTTGAATATGTTGTTGCAGGCGCTCAGCCGAAAATCCCGTAGATTCATGATTTATGTTCATTCTAAAGGCATGATTGTGGATGATGAGTATGTGATATTGGGATCTGCAAACATCAACCAGCGGTCTCTGGAGGGCACTAGAGACACCGAGATCGCAATGGGAGCATATCAACCTCTTCATACATGGGCAAGAAAACAGTCAACACCCTATGGACAGGTGATTAGCAAATTCAATATGTGTGCTGAATAATTGGGTTACATTATCAATCCAGGAAAAACATTACTTAAACATCATATGATACTTTTTTGATCTGTGTGCTAGCAAATATCGTTGATAGAAATGAACCAACATATGCACTAGAAGGAGTTGCAACAGTTCTTGCTATGTGCCTTAGTATCAATCAGTCGGTTACTAGTTTCAATCAATCAATCAATTCCGTGAACCGAGGGGCTTCGGAAGCAGCCATACCAAACCCCACTTTTGGGATTACACTGGCTTTATTGTTGTTATAGTCGATCAATGGATTAACTATACTTGACCTAAAATAGTTGGGTTGGCAATAGATTTTAGTTCTGCTGTATTTGGTCCCTTTCAATATAATTACCCAATATTTGTCTTTCTCGATGAATTAAGTGTTCTATGGAACTATGGACTATCTCATACTTATTCCTGTATTGACAAACAAATATCTGTCACTCAAAAAGGACTTCCGGAAAACAGGAGATCTAGTGTAAGCGTAATGACAAGAATTAGTCCTTAATTCCAATTGATATGCATCATATATGGGGTCAACTTTTGCCTCCATTGTATTTTGTTCACAACTAGATCCAGATAGATACAAGAGATTAAATATCTTTTGAGATTTCCTTCCATGTGTTTTTTAGGATCTCTTTACCTTTTAGTACTTAAAACTTACAATATTGGTTGTTATTTTCTCTTTTTTTTTAAAAGACATATAGACAGTAATGAAATTTAGTAGCAAGGATTGCACTTATGAACCAGTGTATTTGGAGGTAAAATGAAGGGCATAACTAAACATCAAAGCATCCTGGACAATCAGCCAACCATTGGAAATGGAAGAAATGGGAAGGGGGTTTGAATTCGTTAGTCTTCTCTTTCTACCCTTACTCTTGAGCAGTTAAGCTTGATAGGGCACTTGCCTTGCTAGCCGCCAGGATCATATATAGCTGGGCTTTCCTTCACTCATAATCTTTTCACTAACTGTTATAAACATCTTGAAACTAGACATGCTCGTTCTTGGGTGACATTCTCCATGTCATCCTCTATGTACTTGCATCCTCTGTTAGAACTGGTCATTTAATTTTGTCTAATATTTTATGACCGCTCATCTATCTTAATATTTCATTTCAATCGCACACATCTTGTTTGTTGAGTCACAAAGGTCCAACAACCTTGATTCGGATATAACATTTGCTCGTCTCACTGCTGCTTTATAAAATTTGCCCTTCTTTGGTTGATATCTTTCTTTTGCATAACACTCTCATGGCATTCCACTTTTTCTCCTGTTCTAGTTTAATTTGTCTTACGTCTTAGTCTAATATGCCATTTTCCTTGGGGGAATTGTTTAGATATATTTTAAGTTGTCTGCATTCATTCACCACAATCTTGTCTGATCTCACCATTCTGAGCTTTTGTATAATCAAAAGATTTTGTATAATCTGATCTGGGGACATGATCAATGAAGAGTATAATCATTTTGTGTATTCTTTATAAAATATTTCTTTTCTTGCATAAGGCAAAGTTACATTGTTAAAAAGATGATCCAATTTCCTGTACACAATGCACTTTTCTGCCATGCCAATATCAAACTGAGACCAATAAAACACATCTGCTAGGGAATCCTCCAAGCCTTCGGACTTTTCTTTTAACAAGTGGAACCGAGCTTAAGGCTCTATTTCTCCTATGTTTTCTTATTACACGCTATACCTTGAGTTATCTTTTGTTGCAATAGTCGTATCCTAGAAAATATAGAATTACATACTACTAGGAGCATTTGCGAGATAATTTTCTGTGATTCTCCCTACTTTGATAAAATCACCTCGAGGCATATTAAACATATAAGCAGTGATTGCAATATGCACATCCATTGACACTCTCTATAACCAACTTAGGGTACATGTATATGTGTCCTAGGAAGCCTAAAGTTTTTTTTTTTTTTTTTGTGTGTGTGTGTCTCTTTATGTGTGTGCACATCTGATCTGCTTACCGTTGTGTGTGCAAATTTATCTTCTGCAGATTCATGGATATAGAATGTCTCTGTGGGCTGAGCATCTTGGAGTTGTTGAGGATTGCTTCAGACAGCCGGAGTCCTTAGAATGTGTAAGACGGGTTAGGTCCATGGGTGAATTTAACTGGAAGCAATTTGCATCTGATGAAGTAACAGAAATGAAAGCGCACCTCTTAAAATATCCTGTTGAAGTTGATCGCAAAGGCAAGGTGAAGAATCTTCCAGGATGTGCAAATTTCCCAGATGTTGGTGGAAACATAGTAGGATCATTCTTAGCAATTCAAGAAAATCTTACCATTTGATTTCCCATTTTTTTTCTTTATATCACCCATAATGATTTTTGAACACTGAAGAACTATACATCCTTGATTAGTATCTACAGCAGTTTTTGATCCATAAAATAGAGTTGACAGTTGGGCAGAGGAAGATGGTGACAGCGTTGCGTAGGGTATGAGTTGTACAGTTTGCTCTTATATTTTTGATGATTTTTAGAGTCTTTACAAGTCAACAACAATTTGAATTTTGGCCATAGATTGAACTATTAATCTGAGGACATAAAAGGTAGCTCCAATTTTTTCTTTTTATTTTTTGTACGTAAGAATTGAAGGGCTTATATAGCTCTTTATACAATAATTTTTCTTTTTACTCTAGCCTATTGCAGGTGGGTATGATTTCTATTTTGCCTTCAGATATGACTTCCTTTTAACGTAGATTGGACATAACCAGCTGATACTGTATAGCAGCTAGTTGATCACTAGAACTAACAAATGCAAATACAACACATTCCCGAGCGTGAGGTTGTGCTGGAATCAAAACGCCCTTCCTTCCCGATAGCCAACTTAGAGGGAGCTTTAACACTCGCCGCCCTTCTATTTTATCGGGAGGAATGAGCCCAGACACCTCCCACTCTTTTTTGAGTATCCTGGAGAAGTAATTCCTCTTGGAAAAGAACGTCGAGATGCACTGGTGTAAGATGGATTTTCCCGCGGATGATTCTAGCTTGGAGGTTAGAAATCTGCATTCCACAGCCTCCTCTTTAACCACCTTACTAAGGGTGGGCTGGGCTGACTCTTTGAGAATTTCCTTAAATATTGTGCTAAAAGTAATCTAATTTTCTAAATCACATATTCCCAGTGTTTCAGGAAAAGTGTCACTCTAGGTCACTTAACGCTCATTTTAATAAATATAATAGAAGCAAGGTTTTGTGACAGAGACAGTAGTTATTATGGAAGAAGAGTAGAGGTAGGCATTCATTGTTCGGCTCGGATTTTCAAGTTTCAAATTTGATAATTGACAGTTAAAGGTAAATATCAAATAACGAACTCTTAAATTTTGGTTCAGTACAGTATTTTGGTAATATCGTATTGAAGTTGTAGCCAAATGTATTACAAAGTCATACTATTGCTCCAATTATTTCTATTTTTCTCTGTGGCTATAGTAGAAGATCAACAAGTAAGAAGATAAAGAAAAACAAATTGACATAACTAAAAGTCATATATATTTAGATTATTTATATTTAATTTTTATATAGTAGACATATTGATATATGATCTTCACTAGTAAATAACTCGATATTAAATACCGAATACTAAATGGTATAATGTCTCATACTAATCTCAAACTAAAATATCATAATTTTAAAATTTTCCTCCCGAATACTATACCAAATTATCGAATATCAAATTACCAAAAGTTCTGAAGATAATTCGATTTTTAGTATTTTATACTCAGCCTAAGAAGTACAGGTAGTTAAAAGTGATCCTTATCAATTTAGCTTTAGATTCCTGTGGCTAATAATGAAACTCTAGCCTTCCCAAATCTCATTTACGAAATTATAGTGGTATACTGTTGAATTCAGCGGGATCAACAATGCCCGAAGGAAAAGATATTGGTAGCAGAAGTAGGAATGGCTGAGGCAGTTTGAATTCCTAAGAAAGCAGCTGCTGGCCTAACACTGACACAATTCACCTGACCTGCACTTTGCCTTGATGTTATCAATGGTGTTTGCTGAATTAACAACACCGTTGACGGAGAGTTTATTCTCGCCGGAATAGAAACATTGATCCCACTGGCAGTATTGTCTGACTTGGTACCGTCACCGGAGCTAAAATTGTTGCCGCATTACTGGGTTGATTTACCCTAATTGGATGATTATTGCTTAATTTAACGTTGCCACAATCACAACGTTTCCGTTTGCGCGTTGAAGTGTCAGTATTTTCAGTGGTGGGGATTTTGGGGGCGCCGTTAATTGAGTTGATAGACGGTTCCGCACGTTCTAAGAGCCACTGAATTGTTTCGCCCTCGGTTTTGTGGCCGAGTTAACCAGTAAGCTGGAAGACTCTGGCGGCGCATGTTGCCGGCATTCTTATCCTCCGTCTGCCGTCGTATGCTGTGGTCGTGATACTGACTGTCTGGGTCTCGGGGTGGGTAGTGTGACTTTGATAATGGGTGGTGCCGGTGATTTCTCAGCCATGCCATGACGCTCTTGCTTGGGAGATACTGATGGTGGATCCACCTATCGCCGCCGTGCCGATGGTTGCGCTGCCATCAACGACTTTATGTTTTTGGATTCCATTAGAAATATGGAGTGTGTGTTATACTGATGCGCAGTGGATTGTTTGTGCAGCTTAGCTTATAAATAGGGTGCTCAGAAACGGAACCAATTAATGTTTTGCTAGTCAATTTTTACATCAGAAAGTGAATTATTTTAACAAAATAAGTTAGGCCTTAGTTTAATTAGGTGCCAAACTCCATCATACATAGGAGAGTAGAGTGGGTAGTAACCCATCTACTAAATGCTCCCAAACTCCAAACTTAACTAAGCCACGTTTAATTAAGAAATATCTATACTATCGTCATGTTTAATCTATTATAACATGTCTTCTTATTTTGCAATTTACGTTCAAATTCACTATGACATGCGCCTGTGATTGTTGACCACTTGTGCCAAAAATATAAAAAGACATAAGCAGCTGAGACTGTTAATTTAGAAGATAAATATCAAAGCCATTAAAAGATAAGTACGGATTACCCGTCCATATTAAATGAAATTTAACTGAAAAATAATGCAGTAGTATAGATATTCTTCAGACTATCCATCATCCATCTATATATAATTAAATCCTTACTGAATAGACAGCCAGCAATAGCATTTAATTGCCGCTCCATCTGATGCAGGCAGCCTATGTTGAATTGTCAAATTCTCCCGTATTTTTTGGAGAATCCAACACATGTACGACATTGAAAGTGAGCGCTGAACTTCAATGCACTTTTGGATAAAGACAAAATTATACACCTTTATTAGTTCTAAATTTCGACGTGCTATACCTTTTCATGAATTATGATATCAAAATGCTACAACTGAAAAAAAGAGAAAAAGTTTGTCCCCGTTGTCAAATAACAAAGAATGCATCAACACATTCAGTGGCTTCCCTTCAAGAACCAGACATGTAGGTGTATCTAGTCTGGGCTCCAATAAGGAGTTCAATAAGTTTTTCTGCACATCAAGGAATTTTGTTTTTTTGTCAACAAGGATAATGTCAAATGAATCAACTTTTGAAGCCTGATAGGGAAGTGCGTTAAGAATACCTGCGAAAAATCCGACAACAGGAACAGGTTCTACAATCTTTTGAGTGCTTTCAAGTCTTCGCCTGAAAGAATTTAAGGTGTTAGCATTTGCTTTGATCCCAGTTTAGTTCTCTTTTATGCTGTTTTCTTATATGAAGCAATTAATAAGAAATTACAGGAAAAGAGTATCTTTACCGGGTGTATTTGGAGAAAAATGGATCTCGCATGAGGTAAAGCACCCACAACACCTTCCTCCTTTTTAACTGCAGTGTTTGGAGCAAAACATCACATTAAATGATGACGCAAAATTATATTGATGCGATAGATAAATTCAAAAGCTATTGAACAAATCAGATGGATCTTGAAAGGGAAGAAAGGGTGTGAAGGAAAGCAAGAATTGGAGCGAGAATCCACAGTTCCCCAAGACAAAATAAAAAACACAGATTTACAGATGAAGGATTCCTTCCGAGTGGAAAGGGCCCTCCGCCTGAAACTGGGTATACGAATCATCAAGGGGAATTGGGAAAAAGCCACTTTTACTCCAGGGTGGTGGGGTATTTTCCATATCAAAAGCATGAGATATGCAGATAGGTTGAAGACCTGTGATTTCCAGGACAATCAAGACTGAGAGACACCAATAATATGCTGTTCCATCTATCATTAATAAAAGAAATGTGTCTAAAGCAACATGCGTGTAATATTCTTACCTCATCCTTCTCGGATTTAGAAAACTGAAAATGCTGATCTTTCCTGCTATCTTGGGACATTGTTATGGCTGAGAGCATGCTGTTTCCTATGAGATCCACAGCCAACGAGATGAACCAAGGAAACCATGATTGTGTTCCATACTTCCTTACCAGCAAGACATAAATAAGGGGTCTTAGGACAAACATGGTCTCCCCAGTCACAAATAACCCTCCACGAATACCCTTCTCAGATAAAAAGTTTGACAGACTCGGATTTCTGATTACCTTAGCTGTAATAATTTAAGGAAGCTAACATATTAGAAAATGATGGTGTCATCATCAGAAGTAAAAGGTTTTTATTTAGCTGAAACAACCAATTACCTGGAGGTTCCAAAATTGCTTGCTGCTGTTGAACCCTGCGCAACCAAGTCGGCTCAGAAACCATCCTAGCATTCTGACCAAAGCTACTTAAGGCGGACATTGCCCTACCCTCAAGATTCCATGAGTTCTGACCGTGAAAATGATTGGCACCTAGTCCTTGATTCTGGATAGGCTTCCTTGAGTGCCCCATGCTTTGTTGGGGACTCAAATCATCTGAATCTTCCAAATTCTCAGTCTCCCCACCTTGCAAAAGCATTTTATATCCTTTAGTTCTGAAAAGAGCCAGCCTAACGCACACCCTGGAATCCATTCAAAACAAATTGTGGTACAAATATTTTAATCATAAATTATCTAATGTTTAAGTAAACAAGTTGTGCTAAAGTTAAATATATTACTTACTTGGCAGCCTCTGTAAGAGCAATCAAATTCCATTTTTTTCTTTCGCCATAGAGCTGCTCAGCTACTACTTCAATTAATGTTTCCAAGTCTCTCAACAAAGTAAGGCATAACGACAAAGGGAGAAAGGAAGTCTCTTTAGAACTTGTATGCACCGAAGTTGGAGTTGTCTCTATAATATGCTCATTCACTGTGGTAACCATTCCAAGGATCGAGGAGACTGCCAAAAATAGGGCGCAATAAATAAATATAACCAAGCGGGGTAGGAAAACCAACATGGCAAAATCAATTACTTCAACAAATTACTTATCTATATTACACGCTGCTCTCAAAAACACTAACAAAAAGGAAGTAAAACATTATATTACAAGAATCAGAAAAGCAATATTCAATTTAATTTGTTAAAATTGCAAAACTTTCACAAGATCAAACCAGGAAGATTAACTGCCAATATTTTTGTACATTACTTTCTAAGAAGATGAGAATGGTAGACGTATTTTGAATAGAAAGAGTGGATTATTCCAACTTCTGTAAGCAGTAAGAAGAAGCTCAATGTTACCAAAATTTCAAATAAACCTGCTTCTGGCCCAATTTCTGATGCAGCAAACCGCTCTGGAAGAAGCCATGTCATCCCCTGATCATACATTCGAAACCAGATTATCATTTATCAACATCTACTAGATTTTCATCAGTTGATGATCAAACGGTGCTAATAAAAGTAATGACAAACCTTTTTATCAGTAAAAGTGACTGACAATAATGACAGAAACTACATAGTATAACATTGCAGGAACCTAAAGTAAAAAACAAACAAATATTTTAGAAAGGGAAACCAGGCAAATTTTGGTAATCTCTTCTTTTTGTTCTGATCAGGGCACTATATTACACAAATTGAGAGCATAGTAAGTCTTCCCATCCAATTCTACTGGAAAAAGTGAAGTGAGAGAATACATGTCATTTGTTAATGATTGTTTTTATGCTAGGACCCTTCGGGATGGCCTAGTGGTCTGGGCTTGAGACTTCCATGTTAGAGGTCTCAAGTTCGAAATCCCTTGCCAGCGAAAGCAAGGGGTTTGCGGTCGAGCTCGTCACACCAGGCTTGCCTAGTGCGGGTTATCTCTCCTATGTGGTTTGCGAGCTACTGCATAGGAGCAGGAGTTTACCCTTTGCGCATCCAAAGGGTAACGGCCGCAAGTTCCCCTTGTTATCCAAAAAAAAAAATGATTGTCTTTATGCTTAGTGTATATGTTAAAGAGGGTGAAAAACATTGCTTCATTTCTGTACAAGGAAATCTTCAAAAAGAATGGAGCAAAAATGGGAACCCCTATGTTTGCCATCATGGCACTTTCTTCATATCACTTGTCATTGGAAAAGTTTTTTCTTTTCTTTAAATGTGACAAGGCGAACCTGCAGCCGCTACCCTTTGGGTGCATACAGGGTAAACCCCCGCTCCTATGCAATAGCTCGCAAACCACATAGGAGAGGTAACCCATATTTGGCAAGCCCAGTGCAACGAGCTCGACCCAGAAGGCAAACCCCTTGTTTTAGCTGGCAAGGGATTTCGAACTTGAGACCTCCAACATGAAAGCCCTACGCCCAAACTACTGGGCCACCCCAAAGGATTAGGTTTAGCAAGAGAAGTTATCAACGGAAGGCATAAAATAGAATTGTCATCTCTGTCATGACTGGAGTGATGCATGCTCAAACTCATTTCTCATCATAGGATAGTAAGTATAAAAATGATACTTCCTCCATTTTAATTTTTTTGTCTGTTTTGACTTGACATAAAAAACTTTTGAATCTTGTAGTCTTAAACTAAAGATATGTGGAATGTACAATACTGTCCTTTGATCTTATGGTCTTAAACATGTCATGTAGAAAGTTAGAATTAAAAACTTGTCAAAAAAGGGAAGAGGCATTCTTTTTTAAGCGGACTAAAAAGGAATGTAAGACAAACAAATTGAAACATAGTGAGTAACACTTTTTAATTAGCCTTTGCCAAAAAGACCAATGGTCTAATTTACCAAAAATGATCTAATGGTAAGTCTAGGTGGGAAGAATATTCTGCTGCTATGGTAAGTCATGCAAAGTATCTGATAGAATTTAAGACCTAATGTATGTTGGCTCAAGCTAAAAAAGTTACCCAAATAAGCATCAACATAGGAAGAAACTTGTTCTGAATGATTAACATTGAAATCCTTAAGAGCATGTAATATGTGAACTTTGGACTGTTTCATTACCGTTTGTCAGTAGAGCCTAAGTAATTCTACCCATATTGTCTTAGCATCAGAAACACATTTTAATTAGAAGTAAGATTCTCAATCTTATACCTATCATAAGTCTCTCAAATACATTATGGGCTGCTCCTTCTTTTCCTTTTGAATAACATAACATAGTTAAAACTATTACTACTAATTTCCAGAAAGGCATGTCTTTCCTATTTCAAATTCTACTTTAACTAGTCAATATCTGAGCTGTGGAGACCCAGAAACTTTTGAGAAAATGATAACCTTTTTCCTTTTTTGGAGAAGGTACATAGAATCTTGACTTTAAAGGTACATAGAATCTTGACTTTCTCAATCACATAGGGCAGCGGATGCTTTTCATTTTTCCTTGATGATTGGGTCAACCAGGATAGAGGGGAGGAGAGATATGGTAAAGCATACGAAGAAATTTTTTTTTTTTGGAAACTGGTAACTTTAAAGCATACGAAGAAATTATACCAGCAGTAATAGCAAAATTTACTTTAGCGCAAAAATCGTGTATAGATATCAGAGTTCTTTCAACAAACTAAACCTCTACAAATATGCCTCACATTTGCATGGTAACATTCCATAGCATCTTTCTAACAATGCATGGTTGTAACCAGTTTCATTTCTCGAACTGAATTAGAAGAGCTGTCCAAGAGAAGTCTAAATGGAGATTTAAAACCAACTCTCTGTTACTGCCTGGTAACTATATCGAAACTTAGACGATGGAACTACCCATTCTTCCTTATTTAAATTAAAAAGAAACATCCAACCCTAAAAGAAAAAGGAAGCCTCCAACTTAATAGAGATGTTTTGGCTAACTAAGAATATTCAAACTATGCCTCAATCCCCAATTAGTTGGGGTCGGCTATATCCATTCCATTCAAGCCATGTCAATCAAATAATAAACAATTGGTTCATCAATAATCATCGTAAATTATGAATCAGCTATGTAACTAGTCATACACCACAATCAGAGCCAATCTTGAAACTGTCATCCCAAATTGAAGCAGAATCACCAATAGCTCTCTCCCACACACAAAATTGCCACTAACAAAACTATTATCAAGATTGCAAATTAACAGAAGCCAAGTAACTAAATCCATTAAAAACCAAGATTCAAAAAAATACTTGTTCTAAAAAAAGAATAAATGTCAAAGACGAGGGGACATACACTGGCTAGAGAACTCAATTGGCGAACATAATCGCGATTCCTTCGAACCCATCTCTTGTAAGCCTCCATAGAAGCAGAAAGCTTGAATCTTTATTCCAAGAACAGTGTCTTTTTGTAGCTCCTTTTTAGCAGCTCTCAATTGGATTAAAAAAAGGACCTAAATATGAAGTTTTTCAAAGATTCAGATCAAACCCAGATGGATAATACGCTGACGGAATTGCCCCTTCGGCTGAAATTTACAGCAAGATGCAGTCTGGGCCTGCAAAGAAAACCGTCTCGAACGGATGAACAACAACTGGGCAGAACAGAAAGAGCGTTGTGATGAGAGGTGTCGTTTTGTTGAGTAATGACAATTTTTTTAGTTTCCTCTTTGCATAAACCAAACATAAATAATTATAATTTTTAAAATATATTGAACTTCTTTTCCAACTAAAATTGTTATTTTATTTACTTGGAAATTGTTATTTTATGTAAAAAATATAGTAGATATATTTTTTAAATATAAAAATTACGTAGGAAATTGTTTATAATTATATCCTACGTAATTTTTATATTTAAAAAATATACATAAAAAAGGATATAAAATTTTTTCCAATCATATTGTATCACATTTTCCATAAGTTTTCTTATTGCAAATGCTTGAATGGGAGATTCATGGGCGTAAGGCAAGACACCTTTGCTATTCATAGCAACCAAACCAATGGTTGCCTTCCTTGATTCAATTTGTAATTTTACATCCATAAATAAATTAATCTCATCTTTGGACAATTTTAATTAATATTTATAACTCTCTTGAGAATTATCAAGAAGAATTTGTAAGAATTACATCAAAATATTCATTATATCCAAATAAAGCCTTTGTCACTATGTCAAGAGGGTTGATTAATTTGTTAGTAAATCTTCAAATATTTCTAGGCTTCTAAATATATTACATTATTGTATCTGTTAAATTCAAAACATTAGCAAAATTAGAAATTTTTTTATGATACTAATCTTATCATTCTACTACAAGGAAAAATCAATAATATTAGCAAGATCTTTTTAATTAATAGAGATCAATTTTTTAAAATTATTTAAGAATCATGACAGTTAAAAAACATGTGTTCTGCAATCTTATTTTCTAAATCGTATCTTTCATAGGCATTATTGACATGATTTATTTGTTTTCTAATTATATCATTTACAAATAAAATATTTTGTACACATTTTCTTAAAAAAATGTTTATGTTTTTTTTTTTCATTATTCATAAAAAATCTCAAAAAAGTTTTGAATAAATATGTTACTAGATTATGGAAAACGTTTTTCATGCATTTGAGATTTTTCTCATTCCAATTTAGATAAAATTATTAATACTTAATATTTATGAAAAAGTAAAATAATAAATAATTATAATTTTATTAAATTATTAATTTGCTTAAAAATTTAATAATCTTCTAACTCAATAACAATAAATTAATAACCTTTTTTTGGCTTTGAAGAAAAAGTGAGGAAAGAGAAAAAGATTAGGGCAATAAAGAGCTCTAAAAGGCTACCTGTTTCAACTTCCAATCCTTCTGATAAACCCTAGAACCCTAGAAAATCAAGTCATACATCCCTCTAGGGTTTGATATTCGTAAACTCAAAATTCCTTTTGATTAGAGATGCAACTGACTCTTGAATTCGGGTATTTTTTTGCATTTTTTCTTTTATATGTTACAGTCATATTCGACTAATTATCAAGATTTGATCCAATTCTGGTGTGTAATGTTTGAAAGATAAACACTGTTAGCTGAAAAACCTTTTCACATTATTTTGTATAAAAGGAATTTGGATGGATGGTTTATGAATGTTAGAAGCCTAAGTTGTAGATTCACATTTGGGACTAAACAAATTGTTGAAAGATTTAATCTTGCTTGCAATATATGCTTCTTTATTCGTTTTCCTTGTAATTCCTGGCTCTTTTATGTGTATGATTTTTATTGGAGTACCTTGTTTCGCCATGCTACTGAGAAAGTGGCAGTTGCTCTTTAAGGCTTATCAGGCCATATCAGATTTTGAGTGCTAACAAATTCTCCAAGCAAGAGAACTTAGAAATTCTTTTTCACTGCTCCAGAAGTTGATGCAATATGATTTTTGTTTTCCCGATGTTAGTGTGACGTTGGCAATCTATTGAATGAGGCAAATTCGAGATACTCATATAGTCCGTTCTCATTGTAATATCACTATGTGTTTGTTTGTGCTATATGAAAGAGGACTGTGTTTGAGTATCAGCATAATCTTTGCAAAAGATCATTTGCTTAAAGAGAGTAGTTTCAGCTGTTCATGCAAAAAATGTGATATTTGATTATCTAAGGCTCCACACAGATATTTATTTTAAAAGGTCACAAAGAGTTGCTTTTGTTGTTAGGAAGCTTTAAGTTAAAGGATCTTCTGAGTTTTATGCTAAATGCAACATTTAGCTCGTCTCTTTACTGGATGAATGTGACAAACTAGAGCACCCAGCCTCCCACATTGTCCGACTCCAAAGTTGTATCTGCCTGCAACTTTAAAAGAAGCTCCTATTGCTTCCCGTGCAAATTGTTAAGACTTTTCAGTGTTTTAAAGGTAACTTATTTCTTGCCGCGGAGGGAAATTGGGATCTTACAATTGAAGTCACTACTTCGTGAAAATGATGTAGAACATTAGTTGTGGCTATTTGATAAATAATGAGCATGTTAGTGATGGACGTTCGGTCTCTTTTCTTTTTCTCTCTCGGGTTGGTTAGCTGAACAGCCTTTAAAATCTTCTCTCTCTCTCTCTCTCTCTTTTTTTTTTTTTTTGGGGGGGGGGGGGGGGGGGTGTTGATAATTTGCACTTTGTTCTAATATGTGACATGTGGGAGAACTAATATATAACCCTTCAAGGTCTTAGACTTTTCACATTTGTGATATAGCTAGTTGCTTTTCAGCTAATGATTTTGTTCAGCCGCCTAGGAATGTTTGAAATTTTGACTCCAAAATTTATAAGACGTGATTATTACCAGAGTGGGGTCATTTACATCTTTTGCAAATGCTTGTTATATATGACATGATGGTGCAGCGACTACCATTTGTGTTCTGTAAATGTGGTGCAATTGTGAAGCTCATATATCTAGTGACATTGGTCGTTGATAAAAAAGCTTAGCATTCAAACATCTAGCACCAAACTATTACACCATCAGTTTTATGGTGGCACATAATTTTCATGACCTTATATGAAGTACGTGATAGTATTGTCAGAAATTGTCCTTTCTTGTACGCATGATTCTCAAATTAGCTTTTGTACAGTCCTTGTGTATGGCCTTTCTGCTTCTTTTTAAAATGCTATACTGTATGCATCTGATCTCTGTTGACATCTCTCAATTATGTTTTTACTTTCAAAATGCAGGGGAGGACTGGAACTTCTTTGTGATTCTGTGAAGATCCATAATATTAATGTTGACCCTCAAGATGGAGAGAAGCAGGTGCAACTTCCTCTCTAATGATTGTGTTAATACATAAAGTAGATTTGGCATATAATTTTGTTTCTATAGGAGTATTGGGATGATTTTTGTCGTTCTTTTCTTTAACCAGTTGACGATGAAAAACTTGCTCTCTTGGGTATGCACCAATGTAATCAAGGAGAGGCCTGAAATGTTCATGAAAGGAGACTCGGTGTAAGTTGGATTATCGTTTTACCAATGTCAACAACATTTACATACACATGTTCCTTAAGCTGTTGTCATGACAACCTCATCTTCTGTTAAAGTCCTCTTGTTCCCTCCTCCAGTTATGCTTACCTTACCTTATGGCATAGAAGACTATGTTAAGTAAAATGGTTGCACCATCAAATATAGTGCCAATCATGTTGAGACCTCCGTATCCTCATATTGTTTGAAAAGTACATACTTGCACAAGCCAAAGACGTAACTGAAGAGAGCATTTTATTTGTTGTATTTGTTGCAGGAGGCCTGGAGTTCTAGTCCTTGTAAATGACACTGACTGGGAGCTAAGCGGCCAAGTCGAAACTGTGCTGGAAGAGAAGGATAATGTAGTTTTTATCTCAACATTGCATGGTGGTTGACATTGATATTATACTTTGGAAGCTTCCGAAAACGCAAGTATAATAGAACTTTGGTCATTAATTATGTCATGTACTAGTCAAGAATGAAGTGTGCATTTAATGTATGATGCTAATATAAGTGCATTTTGATCACTGATTCCTTTCTGTCCTGCCAACCTGACAGAAGTAAAAATGATATAACTGATCTACGTTAATTCATTACGAAGAAACTTTTTAGTTGAGAAAAACGCATAAAGATTTCTAGTCTTACTATCAGGAATGGTATAACAAAGTGCACAGAACTTTTGCTAGTCTTTGCTCAAAACTCTAATAAAACAGATCTTAAGAAACAAATGGATATAGACCAGATGTGCATAAATCATAATGGACATGAACTGATGGAAGCAGCGGCAGATTCAAGATTCTTTAAGGGGGTTCAAAATTTTAAAAAGTTGATGTAAATGGGGTTTAACATTTATTATATAAATATAAAAATTATTTTTATCATATAAAATAGTATAATTTTTCACAGAAGGGGACCCCTGAACGGATGGAAGTTGATGGACAGAAAATAGAATGTTGAGAGTGGGATTTGAACCCACGCCCTTTCGGACCAGAACCTTAATCTGGCGCCTTAGACCAACTCGGCCATCTCAACTTTTGCTGTTTTATTCGCAATTTACTTGTTTGTAATAATAACCAACATATCTGATGTAAAAGAGGATATCATGTAATGGAGAATTTATGGATACCTCAGAGGCAGAGATTATTTCCTTTAGACTTTCCGCTTAAGCAAAATAGTCCAAGAAAAAAGTAACGAAAATGAAAGCATAACAAAACACTTTGAATCGTAACAACAAAATAAGCAATAATCAACGTATAAGAATCAACAATAACAAGCATCAAAAGTACTATCACAATTCATATTTTCCACGAGGTCTTATCTGAGCTCATGTCCTTGTTAAGTTAAAAATGTGACATGTCTTGTTTAATCAACTTGCTTCAATACTTTTTTGATCTACCTCTTCCTATTCGAAAACCCATTCACAACAAACATCTCACACATTCACACTGAGGCATCTTTACATCTCCACTTCACATACCTAAATTTTGTGAGCATCACTTCCCGCATCTTGTGCTCCACTTGGGCCACTCCCACCTTGCCCCTATAATATCTTTATTTCTAATTATCATATCTCTCACTCCCACCTCATCCCAAATATCCTCATTTCTAATCACATCTCACATAAAATGTCCACACACTCGATAAGGCATTCCCATTTTCGCAACTTTCATCTTCTGAATGTCAAAGTAACTCTCACAGGCCAACACTTACATATGTCCTAACGTTTGAGGATTTAGTAATTGATTGTGGACAAGATAAAAACACCTTGATCCTCGATAGGAAACTACAATGACAAGGTAACATGAACCTTCTCATTGTAATTCATATTGGAATAAAAATTGCTCATCTTGAAAAACTTTTAATGCTCTAATATGAATCAGTTTACATCTAAAGAGACTATTGGTCCCCCTTCCTCTACAAGTA
Source organism: Solanum clarkiae (assembly GCA_011800125.2). Taxonomy (NCBI): domain Eukaryota; kingdom Viridiplantae; phylum Streptophyta; class Magnoliopsida; order Solanales; family Solanaceae; genus Solanum; species Solanum clarkiae. Next base: position 26,790,566 of record JAABOM020000001.1, on the reverse strand, counting down.
CACTGTGAGACAAAATAACCTGACTTATTAGCTTTCTCAAAGGTATAAAAACGAAACCATCCTACATGAAAATCCTTTTGAGAAATACACAATTGTTTGTTCCAAAGAAACTTCCTAAAAAAAAAAAAAGGCGGAGAACCTTCATCACTCAAGTTGTCTGGGATTTGATTACATCTTCTGTTTGCCTTTCAGAACTTTCTCTAATTCTGCTTCAGCATCTTTCAACTGTTCTTTCAATGCAGCAACTCTAATCTTCAGCTCCTCCACAGAGCCTCGAGCAAGAGAAGGCTGGTATGGCGTTGTAAAATGATGTGAAAAATCTTTCAGGGCTTCTACACCACAAACCTATCAAAAAATAACTCTTCAGTAAGCAGAACTGGCAAAGGGTTCTTACGTTGAAGGTATGCTGCAGTATTTTTCATGTTATGGCTACTAGAGCATATTCATGAATTTATTGTCGGTACTTATTTCAGTACAGAGAAGATATCAGTGAGAAAAGGAAGAAGCAGATATACAGCTATCCACAACAGCATTTTCTTACCTCTTGTGGCAGCAAAGGCAACTTTGTAATGTTAAAGTCGTCATATAACATGTAGAACTGATCCAAGTATTTCTGTTGCATCCGCATTCTAGCCTTCAGCAGCTTGGATTCAACAACTGAAAAGTACAACACCACAAATTAGTTTATCAGTACAAGTAGAACATTCATCACTTCAAGTGGAAGAAATTAGAATTCCTTGTGTCCTATTTTTATAAAGGACCAATTGGGTACCTAAAATATCAGTTTACTATATATGTTAAGCAGTACTAGTTGAAAAACATATCGACATAGTAATTGAGCAGTTTAAAAAGTTAAAATTTGATTAGGTACATCAAATTGAGTTCTTGAAATGAGTGGAAGCGGTATAAATATCATCACTGATAGAAGGGTGTCACACTTTCGGAACTTTCCAAAACAGAAAGAATGTCAAATAGTGGACACATGGAGAATTAACAGAAGAAAAGGGAAAGAACTGCAGTAGTTAAGATGGGAACTGTACCTTCTTCGTCAAAAATCACTTGGTTAATTATAATGTTGTGCGTATCGATCTCAAATTTAGCAAGTTCCTGAACTAGTCTTTCAGTCTCATATAAGGAGAGGAATTCCGGAATGCAAACACAGACAAATGTTGTCAAGTCCTATTGAAAAAGAAAAAAAGAAAGTAGTGTTAATGCATCAGTTGAACTTGATAACAGTGAAGCGCAAGTGAAAAAAGAACACAAGGATAAATTGCATTTCAGATGTAATGGGACATATCTGTGATCGATTTTTTCCTTTTTGAAGGTAAGGTGGTAGACTCCAGCAATCAAAATACCATAAGCCACAATTATTTGAATAAACAGGCAACAAGAGCAGATTCCTCCACAGTCAAAGTAAAATAAGCAGAAAAAAGGTGTTGATTATATCTACATGTTTTTCTCCCAACTTCGAAAATACTCATCATTTCAAACTTAAAGGCACAAGGAACCAGACTGGCTAATTCTTTGCCTACTGAAACAGTCATATAATATCACCCAGCCTTGTGTTGTTGGTCATTTCACTATCAAGGTTGGGTAAATTCTTTGCTAGAAACTAATTTTGATGGCATTTCACAGGCGAAATAGATATTTGAAACAGTAATAGCATCCGGCAGATAAAATAAATGCAAGACTTGAGAAAATTTAATGAGTCCTTACTCGCTTTACTTCAGTCTTTTGGTTCTAACCTAAGTTGCTTGGACTCTTCACTTTTGATGCCGCACCCGTGTCGACACGACATGGGTGTGGGTGTGGGATCCGTGTCCGACTTGGTCAACCGGTTTCGGGTACTTTGACCAAAATCGATGGGGAAAGTTTGGACGGTTTGAACGTTTTTTGTAATCAATACAAAAGCTAAGGTGAATTTGAAGAAAATGAAATACCTTTTTTATATAGAAATTTCTATGCCACGCCTTTTTGTTTAATCTCTTTCCAGGATTTTCTTCAAGTTCTCCACATAATATCTCATAATTTAGGTTTTATCACACTAACAACAAGAACAACATTACCCCAATGCCTCAAAGGCTCCCGCCCATTGCGGGGTAAGGGGGGAGGCGGATGTACGCAGCCTGACCTCTATGTTTAAAAACATAGCGCGACTGTTTCCGGATGACCCATGATGAGCGTCGAAA
>JAABOM020000001.1:26765542-26783564 GCA_011800125.2 Solanum clarkiae | reverse complement strand
CAAAAAAATTATGTGTAAATATAAATGTAGATAGAGTAAACAATTTGCTATTAGTTGTTTTCCCAGAAAACTTAGCTTGACAAAAAAATATAAAACAACGTAAACTTCATTAGTTACAATGAACGTAATATATACTACGAGATTGGGCACGGGCTCACCACCCCTAGTTTTATACTTCCTCCGTCTCAAATTAATTGAATTTTTTAGGCTTTTTTCAAGGTTCAAAATAGTTAAATTGTTCAAAGTTCAAGATGAATATTTGAAACTTTTTCCATATTTACGCTTTCATTTATTGAAGTTTTATATTTTCTAGGAGATGAATTACCCTATATATTTATGATTTTACAAAGGGCAATAGTGGAAAGTAAGGTGTAAATTTTATCTTTGAATGTTTTTCTTAATATGTGTGCATTACTTCACATTTGGGACAGAGGGAGTAATGTATAACAATTTAAGGGAATTTAAGACATTTTGATCAAAAAAGTGCTTAACAACACTTTGGTGTCAAATACATTAACAGCTTTTTTCAGCTTAAACACTTTTATCCAAACACGTTTAAAAAGTGTTTTTGAAGAACTTTTTAAAAGCCTCTTAGAGCTTCCCTTTTGAAAGTTTTCAAATTTTGTAGTAAATAATTGACATATCTACATTATTTTGAAATAAATAACTAAAATTAATTAACATGTATTTTGGGCCTACGAGTTTCTTATTAGCCCAATTTCACTAAATTTGTGTCATCTTCTTCGCCTGAACCATTTTCCCTCTCCACTGGCGTCACTTTCCTCCATCGAACTGAGTAAAAGTTGGGATTTTCGTTCTAGTTCGAGGCCACTGCAATTTTCCCCATCTTTATTTGAATTACGACCTTGATCTCACCGAGAACATGATCTTAGATAGAAAAGAGTGGAGGTCGCGAATTAGAGTAGTAGACTAATGGTTGGTAGGATTAGGTGAATGTCTGGCTGTGGGGTATAATAGGGTAGCAGGAGGAGTCGTATTTTTATCATGTGTTGTCATTATATATCGTATATGTGTTAGTTTTATCGTATTTGCATACTGTCATGTGTTTTTCATTATTAGTCGCTCTTTATATTTTCTTTCTTTTCCTTTTTGTCATATTTAGTTTATTCTGCTTATGGGTTCTTGAGACGAGGGTTCCTACAAAACAGTCTCTCTACTTCTATAGTTAGTGGAAAGGTTTGCATACATTCTACTCTCCCCAGACCCCACTTGTCATTCCTAAAAGTCACACCCTTTACTAAAGAATAAAAAAAAAGTCGCATCTTGTCATTCCTGATTGCACCCGGTCTGTTCCTGTTCTTTTTTACTCTCAATATTTCCTGTGTTATCATTGTTTCTGCCCAATAGAAAAATACATACGATGGATTTACTGAACTACACTTCATCTTCAAGGCAAAACTTCTCTTCTAAACGACACATTTGTCCTTAATTCCCCTTTTAATTTTTGACTTTACTTTATCAAAAATGTATCAACCATCTTTGTAATCTTGACTGATTCCTACCAAATGTGCTCCTGCAGATGGGTACAATTTTTCATTTGTTTATAAATGGTCCAGTACTTCATCGAACTATACATCACCATGGTCAACTTCAACACCGAAAACTTTTACTTAACTTATCAATCTTCAATTTTTAGTTCTTAATGCTCTAGAGTAGCCCATATTGGCATTTTTTTAATGTAAATCACAAAATTAGTGGTGTTATTTTATTACTACTTTTTATTTGATTCCCAAATAACAAAAAAATTTATTCAAAGAAAATAAAAATCTCAACAACTTCTGCATTTAATTTGGTGTTGTTTTGATTTACATAGGCCGCACCAGTAACAAATGGCAGCCAAAGTTCACGAGCACTTGATTCGATGATTACTTCTATTCTGACGGTGGTGATTGCTTCTACATACGTGTAATTTCTCGATTTTCTCTCCAATAAATATTTCTACGGTAACTTTCAGTTTGCATCTTACTGATTTTATGACTAATTTCTCTCTCACAAGTTTCTTCTCTTTTGTGGATATTGAAATTATGTTATGGTCCATGGAGAGGAGACTCACAAAAAAAAAGCATAGGAGGCATATGAAAAACTTGAAAGCTTCTGTCGTTGGAATTGAACTTATGGGGTAATGCTTCTTCTTTCAGTATGTGTTCAAGTTGCATAGTACAACCAACTTAGGTAGATCCTTTTTAATACTTGGTGCTTATCATCCAAGACAATCGAGCTCTTACTGCTCTAGATCCCCCCTGCCTCTTTTCCCAACCCCTTTATGTATCTGTTAACACGTTCATAAGCCAATTGAAACTCTATGGACTAACTTATTAGTGGTGTTATTAAAGGGATTTGTTTTAAGGAGCATGTCTCTTTTTTTAGTTACGGCTATGCTTTGTTTGTTCACATTTGTAAAGTTCCTAATCGAAAGCATTCAAGATCATTTTCCATGAGTAAAGTCACTCTCGACTCATCCGTGTCACAGACTTCTCTTGCTCTAGATTGAAGTGCTTCAGGTAGAAAGTTCTTTTTAAAAGAATCAGCGCAGACAGGTTGTCATGAAGAATTGCAATGACTCATTAAATGGTCTAGAAAATGAGAATCACTCGGCTGATACTTATACTAAGGCTAAGCCATCTTCAAAGAAGCAAGTCAACTCGATAAAGATAATGCCTGAATCAATCAGAAAAATAGCAGATATTAGGCTTCAAATACATCCCATTAGGCAACCAACAAGAAAGTTGACATTTGAAGATTCACGTGCGAATATATCGTATTATAATTCTATCTGTTCAGCCAGGGTTGTATAATCAACACAAGAAAATTATTCAGATATACGGGAATTGGAATCTGAGAACACAGAAAATAAAATCTCTGAAGCCATTTTAAAGTATTTGTCTAGCATCTTATTAAAATTGAGCACATCTAAAGGGAAGCAAGATATTAATGAATACAAATATATACTCAATATAGATGCTAACTCTATCAATCTAAACCAGAAAATGAATGCTCCGTTTCTTATTTACAAATGTAAATAAGTTCCAATCTTTCTATAAATTTTCTAATAATTATGATCAAGGAATCTATACACGTATTTGCATGTCCTTATTGTGTTTAATATACTTTTATAGGATAGTTTAATGGATATGAATTCATACGTGTATTCAGTAACAATATCTTCGATACTTTAAAATTATCAAGTTGTCACTTCAGAAGACTCATGAGCTAATTTTAAATAATAAATAACCTATTTAAGGTTGTTCATCTACGCAAAGAGCAGGCAATTTATCTAGTTAATTATTAAATTAAATAAGCTAAAAAAATTTCATGTGCGAGCAGAATCAAATATATCTAAACTATGCAAATATGCTCCTATATAAATTTTTTTAATTAAAAAATATATATTTTTTTCACTTCGGTATATATCTTGGCATTAGTGCAACAATAAAGATGCACGTGAATCACTTTTTTAAGTGTACTTTAAATGGCAAAGGTAAAAAATATATCTGATTCTTTTCCGTTCTAACTAATTGTAACAAATTAATAAGTGTATCTATTTTTCGAGTTATTAATTCTCATTATCTCAAAGTGAGAGATAAACATACATTCAATTGAGGAAAATAAGATTTAATTCTCCCATTCAACCACTCATTCTCCTATCACTTGAAATTGATTGAAATAGAGATTTTTAAATTCATAATATAACTTTAAATTGGTAGTTTTCAAGTTAGATAATTATCTTACATGTAGCTACTATATACAAGAGCCACAGAATTAAAGGTGATGTTAATTAATACATAGAATTGTAAGTAAAGCAAGTGGCTATGATGGAGAAGATGCAGATAAATAGTGAAGGTAGCAATGTGACATTCAAAAGCCTACTCATTCCCCAGTATCCTGCCAAGGTTATTGTACTATCTGCAAATACTCGCGCTAAAGTTCCGGCTTCTGTTGAAAGTAGTCCACCATTATAGGTTCCTTTAGAAAGCCTTGAAGACATGACTCGAGATAGAAGGTTAAGGTTAATGCCTGCACGTTTGAAGAAACAAATGTGTTATTATACATTGTTGACTATGATTAGTTATGTTTGTTGCATTTGAAGTCACGAATTACCTTCGAGTACCTCAGCAGCTACGAATGTGATCAGAGCTGAACAGACATATTGTGGTACAGAATAAGGGATTACAACATGGAAACTCAGAACTATTCCCAAGCATACCAAGATTTCTGATGCAAGCAAAACTTGTCTGCAGCAAATCATTGAAACTTGGTATCAGCACCAGATAATAGACAAACTTGTCTGCTCTTTTTGGACAAAGCAAAATTCATTTTGCTGTCAGTTTATGACAAACTAGTGGCTGCTGATGGATAACCCTTGGTACTATGTATAGACTCGTTCAAATTGGATGAGGGAAAGGGGGAAGACAACAATTAACCAATTATACGATGGAAAAGAATATCATGCATATTAAGCTTTGTTCCGTGATGGTTACTTTCTTTTTAACGTCAATGCATGAGTTATTGACGAAAATGCCAGGAAATTAGAGATAAGATAGCTTCTGTGTTTACCTCTCCTCAAATATGTTGCTGAGGTAGCTTCCAACAAGAATGTTCACTGGAAGGACGGTCAACCCAAGACATGCAAGAAAGATGGCCACATTGCTTGTTGACCATATAAAGTAGTACGTGGTGATAACACTTGATTCAGAAAGTAAAATCTCCATCGCATACTTGAGCATAAAGTATATGAGCAATTGAACCTGTTCAGAAAGTCATGAGTACATAAACAGTTGATCTCGTTAAAAAAGACAGAGAAAGAGACAAGTAAGCAATTTCAGTCTGCACAGCTCTCAGAAAGATGCAGAGGCACCAATGTGTTCCTAAGGCTACCAACTTGTGTACAAGATTGAGTCTAGAGAATTTAATGGATACAACCAACTTAGATCGACTATCTAACATAATCAATCTTGCACAATAGTCTTGTGTTTTTCATTTCATCTGAACCTAACAATTCCATTTACCAAGAAATCCATAATTAAGATATTCACAATGCTATGCTTAAGTCTGACACAAAATGGTTCAATGTCAGAACACAAACCGTCATCATTTTGACGTGTGTCAATAGATGTCAACATACCATATGCCATTTATTAAAATTTCTTATCGAGGTTTGGTTAACCCTCTACTCTTTCGCATAAGCTATCATACTTGATGCAATGAACTGACATTCAAACCTTCACTGATGGGGTAAGCAACTTATATGCAGAGGTGATGGAAGTAACAGGTTTTTGGATCTCCTCTGCAGATTCTTCACTATTATCGCAATCTTGGTCTTCATCTTCGTCTTGTTTCATCTCCTCTGCACTTAAAAGCAGAGGCTGGGTAATACCTTTCTGCACTAAGCCATTTTCAATCTTCCCTGAAACTTAAAAAACAGTTCTTTCAGATGGAATTCTGATTACAGAAGATGTTAAATTTCTGGAGCGAAATTCATAAACGGCGAGCAAGGAGTTGTTGCATATAATGTGCCTTCATCTTTCATAGATATTGGGTAAGAGTAAAACTGTTGAATGCAGTATTCCAAATTTAGCAAGGATTACTTGAAAGTAAAAATAAGCACACGCGAAAGACAAGATTAGATAACATATAGTTATTGATGTTTCTACATGTGGAGCTACCATTAGGTGGAGTTTGGTTTCGGTGCTCTGACTCGAATGTCTACCTAATGGCAAGCAGTTAAATGGATAGATAATCTATTACACTAGTAAGCCAGGCAAGAAAAGAGATTTGAGCCATTTACAAGTTTGTATCATATAATCATGTGCATACTGTCACCCCAGCAATTTGGCAGCAAAGAATAGGCTTGAGACCTTATGGAAGAAACAAAAGAACCGAATAGAAATATTACTAGGTTTCAAAAGATCATAAGAGTAGGAAATGTATACCGCGAGATCATGACTTCTCTATTGTTATTCACAGGTGGCAACAGTCATTCTACTAAATGAGGTGCATGGAAAAGAGGACTTAAAAAATGTCTTGCTCCACGATTGTGTTCGTGAAGTAATGAATATCACAAATTCACTTGTGCATACTGCATAGAATAATTACCGCAGGTAGATCCCACTGACAATCTTGTGACTTCTCTATCAAACAGATTCTCCATTAAACTTGTCTATGCATATAAATTGGGAATACTCAAGACTAGATACGCAACAATTAATTTTCAAGTAGCTAGGAGGCACCTGGTGCAGCAATTTATACAAGGTTCTCAAGAAGTTAATAATGAATCAAATGAAAGAGCCCCAAAAAGAAGATTATCTTAGCAAAGATGACATACCACTATTGGCTTTTGGTAGCAGAGCATCCTCTATTTCTTCTTTTGGAGGCTCTCTGAAGGTAGTCCACAAGCATAACAGGTAAAGAAACCATGCAAGAGCCATTATCCATCCTGGTAAAGTGTCTTGGTTAAAAGTGATCTTCAGGAACTTAAAGTTAGTTTGAAGCAAGCAGGCAACAGCTGGACCACATGCCATTCCAAGTGCACTTGCACTTACAAAACCAGCTGAAGCCTTCATTCGCAAGTGCTGAGGAACACAATCAGTGATATAGCGCCTATTAACTGCCCTTGCTGAACCAAGCCTGAAATAGTAAAAAGCTATCTAATGATAAAGACTTACTGGTCCTGAATATGCAATTGAACTAATTAATTGAAAATTTAATCTCGATGAAGTGGAAAACAAGCACGCATCGCATCAAAAACTAGATGATTCCAACTGAATGAACAGCATTAGAACCAATTGGTACTCAGATTAATTTTTATCCCCCGGAAAACAAGAATAGAATAGATACTTAGAGCTATTCCCCTCTTTTGTCTTTTCCTGATATTGACAAAATCTCTATTTTGGAAACCAAGAAGAAATTATTATCCTGGTGATGGATATACTAATGAGACTCCAACAAAGAGAACACAAGAGTTTCTTCCAATTCCTTTTATGTTTTTGCTGAATTATTGCTACGATCTTCTGCTGTCTCATCCAAAATACACAGATTCTTAAATAAATTTAAGATATCGAAGGCCCTAGCTTATTAGGGGAACAGATCATTTCTATAACTCCAACTATATGCCGACTAATATTGTTTATACCCAACAAAGTGCAAGTCAGACTTGTCAAAATGTATATTACTGTATAACTTATGAACAGGAGGATACATCCTCCTTCGGTGAATAAGGATATCCTTAAAGTAATTACTATCAGGGAAGAAAATGCTAAGACCAAAAGCTAAAAATTTTATTGTACAATAAGGGATACGGAATTACAGATTACTACTTAAGCAGCACTGTAGTGAGTGTAACACTTACCCACAAAATAGACGTCCAATTAGAAGCAAGTATATCGAGTTGAAATCATAAGCCAGTGCGTATAAAGTATTCCCGACAAGAAGGACAATGCTGCTGAACAATAGAGGCTTCATGTAGGATTTATTTGACCATGCACTAAAATACACTGAAGAGAACACCTGAGCAACAGCCATAGACCCAATCACAGCCCCACAAAGAGTTGCCGCGGCTCCAAGACTCAAAGAGTAGTCATCTGCTGTTGGGACTATTATGTATGTGTTAACCATATACAAGAATGCATTGGCCAAGTTCAGCAAAAGTGACATGAAGTGATATCTCTCATTGGCAGCCTGATCCTCAGAAGGAGTTGGTAGTTCTTCTGGTAAAATAAGTGCATGTTTCCCCAGATAGTGAAGGAAATCAGTTGAATTTGTTAGTCTATTTACTGCTTGATTAATAGAATCAATGATCGGGTCCTGTATGGCAGCAATAAGATTTTTCACAAACAAAATTAGGATGACTAGAACTACAGGTAAGTGATGTTTATATTAGCTCATGCTTCCTATGAATATTTCACTTCTCGTGGCGTTGGTCAATTTACAAGGAGGAAATTTCCTTTCTGGTACCACAAACCTTCACAGATTTCTACAGTTCTCACTTCCATATGAGAAGTGCAACTACACCCTGAACAAGAGTCTGACACAAGACTGGTTTTAACACAAGAAGTTCGAAATTTCCACTTAAATCACTAGAACTAATTGAAATTGCCTAAAAAACTGGAGTTATCACAGAATATAAACTATTGGGTGGCATAAATATTGTCGAGTAGAGTTACTTCATGTATTTTCTTAAAGTAGTGTCATCCATGGGAAATAAACAACAAGAATTATCCTTCATGACTTTTTTCATGGGGTTTACTTTGTAGAACCAAACTAGTTTTAATTACAGACAAATTAAACTAAAGGTTTAATGATAGAGATGTCGTGCAGTTGTATCACACATGAATTTGTGTGGGAAAACAAAGAGGATTGATATGTTATCTTTCTATCTGGTCAAAACTCATAAGTTACAGAGAAGAATAGCTGAAAATTATGTAATTGCAGTGAAATAACAGAAGAAATTTACAATCTGCTGTGCCAACTAATTTAAGATAATTAAGAAGTGATAACGTAATCTGAATTGGTGAATTACAATCTGCTGTGCCAACTAATTTAAGATAATTAAGAAGTGATAACGTAACCTGAATTGGTGAAATAAAGGACAAGAGAGAACCTGAAAGGGCAGACCCGGGTGATCATATATTGAAGTAAAGTTCCCCTTGTTGTCTTGGAGATCCGCAAGATTGCGAGATATGGTTCCAACTACAGCTGAAACACCCTGCATGTGACTTGCATGGCTGTAAGCTAGTTATGTTTTTGATTCATGTTAAAGATTACAGAAATTATGTCTCAGCTAATTCTGTTGAAAGCTGGTATATCCTAAAAGTTGCATTTTAAAGTAATTTAGAGAAAACAGAATAAGTTACTAAAGAACACAAGAAAACTACTGAGAACGGAAAATTAGAAAAGTTGAGTTCAGTTGTCAACTTGTCATACCACATGCTTAAATATTTGTCTCAGCTGGGAATAAGGATGATTTGCTCGAGTCTTGACGTAGTAATTGGTGAATCTATAACCACATCTCTTGTCAAACTTTTTCAGTATCTTGCGCAGACCAATGGCGTTCATTTCAACGAAAAAGAGAAGCTGTACAAGTTCTCTCCCTACATCTCTATATGAATCTTGAAGTTCAGATAATTTTGAACCATCTTGTTGCTGTACTAGGACATCATGCTCTTGCCCAAGCATAAATAACCTTCTTGCCAGTTCTCCTTCTTGTTCCAACAGGAACAAGACAATCTTTTCAATCTGAAATCATAAAGATACGGATCAAAGTGCAGACAATTAATTAGTCAAAAATATAATGGTGGAGTAAAACATTAAGGGGGTTAAATAGCAGAGAAGAACACAATCGTAGGGCTATAGTGACTACTCAAGTGGTGTCATGTAAACAAAGTGACATGGCCATTGACTTGTGTATGGAAAGGATATGTTAGCTCAAGTCTCAACAGGTAATGAAGCATTTTGAAATACATCCACAAGGTGCCGCAATAACAAAGTTCCCAAGTATACTTTCTGAAAACAGGAGAATGGAGGTCTCACATATTTCTTGACATGGCTGTTTATTATAGGCACCATATGAAAGAGTTCAGGATTGCGTATTCAAGAACTTTGCTGGTTCGCTGATTTCACCCCAAAATAAGCACAAATGAAATACAAAAGAACCGCATGGAGTGGTCTTAGATTTTGGAAGCAAGTAAAAGTAAAATTGACTATATGGACTCGAATGAACTCTAAATAACAAGGTCACTGAGAAAACAAATCATCTCAGGATTTGATTCATAAGATAACAGAAATTGGATTCAGAATATGTAATCAAGTGCAACTCTTTCAGATTAAGTAGACTTCCCTTACTTAAAGCTTGTCCTTTGATCTTAAAACATTTAAAAGGATGTTTCATGACGAGATCAGTGATAATTTGCGTCTAACTATTAACAGCAACAGCAATTGTATTACACAGTTCATTTGCACTTCTCTTGTGAGTACTCCTTCTCTTATCCTTAAAATTAGAATCTAAAATTTTTGCATAAATTAGATACTTTATGTTTGTGTTTGTACCTGCTTATCTAGAATCCTCGAGAAATCCTTGAGAACATACTCGCGACTTTGTTCAGAAACTTCAATCTGCTGCACATAGTTCTTTACTTTCTTCTTCATCAACTTGTAGTTAATGTAATATCTGAAATGAGTCAGTCTAACCATCAGCATTAAAGCCACTCTGCGGGATAATACTGTTTGGAAAGAAAATGGTCAACTCTTTTACAGTTAGTTAAGTTGTGACATCTAGGCTGGGGGAATAGTCGTTACAAGTGTACATGATCCTGTTTCGGCATAGAAAGTAACGTAAAAGAGCAAAAAAAGTATTGGATAAAAAGAATACAATAGTAAATCCTAATATTCATTTGGTAATAGTCTACCAGACATAAACAATGAACAGCAGAAGCATGATATCAGAGCCTCTTAGGGGTCGTTTGGTAGGACATATCGGAGAAAATAATACATGTATTAGCCTTAGTACTAAATAATACCAGTTTCCATAGATATATAACTAATACATGCTACTCCCTCCGTTTCACAAAGAATGATCTAGCTTGGTTTGACAAAAAATTTAAGAAAATAAAGACGACTTTTGATTTAGTGGTTATAAATTAAAGTTAATGTCAAATGTACCAAAATACCCTTTAATGTTGTGGCCGGAAAGACTTAAATAAAAAGTAGATCCTTGGTGAAATGGTTCATGCATGTTTGTTGCCAGGAGCAACAAGATCAAGTTGGTAAGGATTAACGCTTCATTTCTATTTTTATGGTCGATGATCATAGATCATTCTTTTATAAATGGAGGGAATATTAAGTATTATTAGCAACCTATAGTATTAGCAAATAGCAATACCAAGAACTATGGTTGACGACATAACTATCCCTGAATACACCAACCAAACCAAACAGGATAAGAAATAAACCCGCATAATTAATCTCATCATTACTGATACTATTCTTATACACTCTACTAAACGACCCCAGCAAATGGGATGGTAGTTACTAATAGTAACAAATAATTTTCTAAAAGACAAATAAAGCATCGGAACATCAAACGTAACATGAAAGATGAATAAAGTATAAATGTACCCTTGCCATTCTTGAATTTGAGTTTCTTTCAACTTTTTCCCGAAAGCAACCATCTTTCAGAAGCAGGGGAATATATGTTAATCTGACAATATGAAGAAAAGACAAATAAATACACTAAAGTGAAAATCATGTGATACAGACTTCATAAACTCCTAGTGTTCTGAATAAAAATAAACTTATGATTGTCTCGAACATTGATCCCATATTCCCATTCATAACATATCAAAATCTTGATTCAGAGTCCTACAACAGAAACTTTAAAAACTATAAATGGGATGTGAACGTTTTAGTGTGTATGTTTCAAACATGTTTTTTTTTTTTTTTTTGGACAACATGTGGCAAACATGCATGATTACAAATTTTACAGAAACGCCAAACTTAAACCTCAAAATATGGAAAAAAAAAATATGTTCTCTGATGATTTAGGACAGAGGAATTTTGCACATCCGTTGAGTAGTAAAATACTCAAAACAACTTAGTCTCATAAATTTCGCCTTATTTTCTCCCCTTATTATAATAGTACACGACCAAAAAAAACATTATTAAAATATTTACTTAGTATAATTAAATAATTACAAGTGTGAAATCATGCTTACCTATAGGTAATAGGATGTTACCTCTAAAATAGAGTAATAACAATTTCTATACTTCTCTATTTTGTTTCAAACTTCTATTTCACGGAAATATAGTTTATCTTATAATTTGCTTAAATTAAGTTCAGTTTATTTTTTCTTTATATTTTTGTAAGTGTGAAATATTCTTTGAAAAAGTTGAATGCTTCATCCATTTATATGTTGTTTGTCTTGTGGCTATAGCTTCTAAGGCCCCGTCCGGACATGTTTTTTCTCCTCAAAGGTATTTTTCAACATAATGTTTGGTTATATAATACTTCTACATAAAAAGAATTAATTATTACTTATTTATTCTTTATCACTAAATAATATTTTTGAAACCCGAGATAAATTATTTGTAACCATGAAGGTCTGAATTATTTTTTAAAAATCTTTCAACATTTATTTATTTGTTTCAACATTGAATATGTTTCTCTTTTTATTCCTTCATGACAGTGGATTTAATTCTCATATTTTATGTGAAATCATAAACAATAAAATCAATTTCGAAGTCCCTTCCCATGCATAGGGAAGGGAATGATTTATTAATTTTATTAATATTAAATTAGTCATTGTCAAGACTTTACTTTTCTTGAAAGATACAGCCACCTTTGGAGTTTTTGTATATTCAGTTTATGACTTACACGTGGTGCTTGCAAGTTGCAAGTGGGACATAATCCTCCCTTTTTTTTTTCTTCTTTTGTCTCCTTCCTGGATTCTTGATGTTGATTTTATAGTTTTTTATAGCCTCAACAAAACTAACTCCTTTAAAAAATAAAAGTAAATGGAGTAGTATTTTTTTATTTAGGACATCCTTATGAAATAATTTATTTCTAAACAAAAAACTAAGTAGTTTTATAATTACGTGAAACATCACTTATTTTTTTAAAGTAGAAAAATAGCTTGTAGTGGAGTTAGTTTTATTTGGACTTTGGAGTTCGAGTTCTATTAGATACGAAATTATTTCTATTAAAAAATATTTTATTTATAAATATGAGACTTTTAGTTCAAATTTAAATTTAAAGGTTTCAATGCATGTATCGAACACTAAGTTTTTTTTCAAAAAAAAAAAAGCAAACAACTTTATTAAATATATTCAAGATTTACTACATATTCGATCTGCTTACTTTTATTAGTCACATTTTATTTCTAAAGAATCAAATTATATAAATTTAATAAATATTTTAAAATATAATTTTCTTTAATTATATTTTAATATTTACAAATAGTATAGTTAACGCAATAAATATTTATACTTACTTTTATTAATCGTGCTGCCTCTGCCCCCCACTTGTACCTTTTTATATTCTGTAATGTAATAAATATCGTTTCTCTTTTTGGTGTTATTCGCTTCTCTGAAAAGTAGGGAGGCACACTGCGCCAAAAATAATCTTAAGGTACCAACGAAAAATAAAATCCCGAATCACCAATGGATGCCACGTAAGTTTCACTTAACAATTTCACAATTTTTTTATACAAATTTAAATTTTTAATTTGTTTTCTATTTAAGTGATTTTATTTAATTTGTAAATGATCAGAAATTTTAATACTATAACTTATATCATCAAACCGCAGGGTGGAAACTCAATCAACCTATCCCTTCTCTACTTTTATGTTGTCCACTTCCACTGAGAAAGAAATAATGACAAGGTAAAAAATAAAGAAGCAGGTCCACTCACTAATTAATTACTCTAAGAACTGGATTTTTGCTTATATTCAAAGTGGTCAAGCAGAAAAAAAATGTACTATAAAGTTATTATAAATTAAACTATAATAAAGCTACTGTCGATAAGAAGATCGACACCGGCTCCCTTTCATGTTTCTGCCATATTACTCTTTTAATAGTCCATATCAGAAAACGATAGTATATTTTTATATTCACATAAATATAATAAAATCATATGTTTCAAAAATCTCACGATCACAAGTTTAATTTGTTCTCCTTTTTAATTAAAAAAAATTGTATCAAATAAAACTATAAAAAAAGAAATCGAAGATAAGTCGTGCTTTTCAACATTCTAGACATAACTACAGAAAATATGTAAATGCAGGCTGCAGAAAACTATGATCATGAACAAGAATTAATGTTAGAATATGGATATTTACACAAATTTATTGTTTACTTTTTAACTGATATTTGTTGATTATACACTCATTATAGATGATCAGAACACCATTATATATAAATTATACATAGTTTGGTCCGTATTTCTAGTTTAAAAGACAGAGCTGTTGGTTTCCAAGGGCATTGTATGGAAATTAAAACTAATAGCACTAAAATCAACCATATAATGAAGAAATGCATGGAGATGATATATGAAGAGACATAATACACAAAAATAGAAGTGCTTACATTTTTAAAGCTGCTTGAGAAGAGTGCTTCTACGTTGTTGATGCAGTCTCTTTTACTAAAATGGATAATGCTATTAAAGTAGGGTAAAGTGAGTGAGCAGAACAAGAATTTGAAGAATCTTTGTAAGCAAAATTAAAGAGAAGAGTTGGGGGTGGGGTGGTTGAGGCCTTTTGGGATTTCAAGGGCCATATGTAAAGTAGGAACACTTCCAACCAAGTAACTCATTAATCTCTAAGAATTTGACACGTTTTACACTATGGACTAGTTAAATAACACTAGCTACTAATAGTAAACAAATGAAAGAAGCCATTTGTTTTCATCTAGTTTAACTGAAAATGAAGTTTAAATTTTTTAATTAAATATGTATATTATTTGTGTGATTATAGTTTTTGTAATAATTTATGGTCTTAAAATCTCTATAAAAATTTCTTATCAAAAGGAAAAATGGAAAGTTTGAAGTTAGTTGTTTCTAAAGAGAATATACTCTAAATATATTGTCTTTTTCTCTTACCATAATTTATAGCTTTTTCTTGTTTTCCACTTGGTGTTTGGTTGAGGCCCGACTATTCTGAATTGGTGCCCCGTAGGGTCGCACTTGGAAAAAACACCTCTTACCAAAAATTTTTTTCATACCTAAAGCTTTAACCCGAAATCTCTAATTAAGGAAGAGCAACATCATCCATTGTATCAAATCCTCTGATATTGTAATTTATACCTACACATGAAGGATTCTACCTTTATCCTCTGATACTGTAATTTATACCTATGCATGAAGGATTCCACCTTTATCCTCTAATATTGTAATTTATACCTACACATGAAGGATTCCACCTTTCTGCATATATTTCGTCCTCATGTCGCCAAAATGAAAGCACATTGATCATGTCACATTACGGTATACGGGGAAATGAAAGGAATAATACAACTATGCTCATTTGGTAAATAATGGAAAAAAGAGTGCCAAAACCATATAACATTAAGGGTGTGTTTGGTACGATTAAGGAAAATATTTTTTACGCGAAATGATCTTCTAGAAAATATT
The DNA here is from genome assembly GCA_011800125.2 of Solanum clarkiae. Lineage (NCBI taxonomy): Eukaryota > Viridiplantae > Streptophyta > Magnoliopsida > Solanales > Solanaceae > Solanum > Solanum clarkiae. The sequence goes on along the minus strand of JAABOM020000001.1, from coordinate 26,768,428 downwards.
TTTTTTGAAAAATAAGTTGATCTCTTATTTTTTTAATATTTGATAAGTAAGCAAAAAAATATTATCTCAAAAACATAATATATATTATGTAGCAAAATGTTATGGAGGTGGATAAGGATAGGGTTCGGAGTGGGGGTTGGGGGGTGAGTGGGATGGTCAAGGGATGAGGGTTAGATGGGTGAAGAGAAGTAGACAATAAACTATTAAAATGTCACTTATATATGCAACTCGTTGTCTCTACTTTCATTACAGAAGCTATTTTCCTCCTATTTTAAAAAATATTTTCCTCCATTCTAAACACACTTTAAGTACTATACCATTTACCACGCATAAAGTTTGTCGTGTAAATATTGAATATATTATATCCTTTCATCTTTAGCAATATGTCTTGTTCGAGAAATTGGGTATTATGGAAAAATTCTATTAAAGCGTATTTCTTTCTTAAATGTTTTTATATGATGCAAATTCAATTAATTAGTATATCCGATGCAGATAACAACTACAAGGTAAATTTATTTTATTTTTCGTGTTACCACCATTTTGAGGTGTTTCATCATTTTGATCGTACGTATTATTTCTTATACATGTACATACAAGTAGGGCCAGACCTAGCTATCTCATGGTTAAGGGTTTATTCGATTTCTTTTTGGTGAAAAATTATACTATTTATACATAATTAAAATAATTTTTTATGTATATATTATAGATGTTGAACCCCTTTGACTAATTCATATGTTTACTTCTTCAAATTTTAAACCTATTAATAAAATTTCTGATTTCGTCACAATGTACGAGCGGTACGTGAACTATAAATATATCGATCGAGTGTGTGGATATATTTCTAGTGGAAAGCAACATCATAATTGACATATAAGATGTTAACAACTGGACGACTCTTATGAATTGGTCATGAACTACACATTCCATTGGTTCTTAAATTTCAAATATTATATGATGACTGTGATATGTATCCATTAAAAGGTGAAAAGAATATACCCTCTTTTTACCCAACCTAATGTTAAGAAAATAAATAAAAGAAAAAGGAAATGTAATCCCAAAATGTGCCCAAAGCATTGGAAGAATGAGAAAATGGAATAGAAAGATTTATTTAAAAAAAATCAATGAAGTGACATAAAAGTGAGATCATTTATCACCTATAAAAATAAGGAATAAAAAAAGTTAAAAAGTAAAATAATAAAGTAAAAACATGTGCAAGCCAATGGAATACAATAAATGCACCTGAGATACATTAAGTGGAAGCAAAAAAAAAAGTAAAATAAAAATAAAAACGGATAAAAAGTATATGTAATCATTTGTAACCAAGAAATGCTAATAGGAGAGAGATAAATGAAAAAATATAAAAAAAATGTATAATATATGGGATCAGTCAATGTTATAGATTCTTGTACTTTATTTTGGGAGAAGTGCAGAAAGTATATTAAATATTTGGTAACTTTTATATTATACATAGTGTAATGAGTGAGATAAAAATATTACAAAAATATGGAATATGTGAGACGTCTTATTTTTAGTCCATTAGTTGTTTTTGATAAAGAAAATTTAGTTAATGAAAGGTTGTTCAAAGTAACGAAAAAACAAAGATTCTTACAAAAAAGATATATACACATTAAGGTTTTGGTTGGTCCAATTTGAGTATGGATTGTGTCTCCATTTTGATTCACCATAACGGAACATGGGATGCATCGGGTTTGATTTCCTTATTCATGCAAAAATATAATTGTTGATTATTTTTTTAGTACTCGTTTTAGTAATAAATGCAAAGTAGGAAAAAATAAAAAAAAACGAAAACATATGTAATCAAATCAACCTAATAAATGCAATGAGTTTTTTTTTATTGGGAAGTGCCAAAAAGAATTTTATTTTTCTTTTTTTTTACATAATTTTTTAATAATATTGTATTTTAATTTTTCTAGGTAAGTTACGATTCATTTAGAAAAGTTGTCAAACTACAAAGGTACAACATATTAACCTATATTATTTTGGATTAGTGTTGTAATTTTTTTTCTGGTTCTATTAGGGAACATAACACTTTGATGTTGGCAAGTGTGGTAAATTATTGGGTGAACTATTCAGTTAGTTGGTGTAAATTTGGGTTACCAATTTGGTTATCTATTGGTTCAGTGAAAGCACATTACACTTCGATATTGGTTAGTGTTATAAGAGTGTTGATTTTTTTTCAATTGGAAGTGATTATTAAAATAAATGTGTTAAAAATGTGATTATTTGTTGGTAAGATATAGTTGATTTAGAAAAATTATTGGATTTACATTCACTCTGGGGTATAACTAACTTATCCCGATCAATAGTGTCACTGAGTGGAATATAGTCGCGTACAACTTTAGGGGTTCCTATCCGACTCACAAATTTTTTCGTCACTTCACTCTTACTGACTGCCTCATCCTCTATCTTCCGTGTTTCATATTGACAAAGCAGAGCATCATACCTCAATCTGAATAGATACGGATTTATAAAACACGAAGAAATTTTGACTTGACCTTGCGAATAGTATTCAACGAAAGCATAGGTGTATAACTTCAAATCCCATACTAAAAATAAAGGATGAAATCATGAAGTTCAATACAAATTAAATATATTAGATATCACCAATTGTATACACATTTCACCAAAAATCTACATACTTAAAAGCTTGAAAGAGTGGCATCCAAAATAGATAAATAAAAAATAACCAACAATCATACTAACTGCACACAAAAATTACAGGTAAAAATTTATTTGTGAACATTTAACCAACAAATTCACCAATTGCATAACCAACTTAGTAGGATAACCCAAATCATGAAAAAATAACTGTTGACACCCAATTTTTACCCTCTACGGTGTCAAATTAATTATCGGGGGCTTTAT
>JAABOM020000001.1:26736118-26765442 GCA_011800125.2 Solanum clarkiae | reverse complement strand
CAACAAGCCATTTATGTTGTTTATTCCAATTTTATTTTTATGTTAAAAGATGTGTTTTGAATAAAAAATAATAATAAAAAAATATAAAAAGGTGATTTTATCAAACTTAGTAAATTTTTTGAGTTTAGTCAATTTTTTTTTTAACTTTATTTAGTTTCAAGTTGAGTTAATTTTTTTTTTTATCTAACCAAATTCTTTCAAGTTTAATCAAAAGTGTTTCAAAAATTAATTAATTTAAATCAATTATTTTTTTTTAAAAAAAATCAAAGTTAGTCAAATTTTCCTAATTGCCGGATAACCGCATTTAGCGGCCATTTTGAGTGCCTAAACCTTCTCAAAGTGGAAATATGAACCCGAACCTTTTTCTCTAAATTTTAGAAGATCTTCTGTTAATCTTTTAAAATATTTTAATGGTTTCCTAATTATCCGTAAAATTAGGTGGCGACTCTGTGTATTTTCGAATTTTGAGAATTAGTTTTGCTCAAATTAATCGAGTTTAGATTGGTTCTCGATTTTCGAAACAAATTTTCAAACTTTATTTTAAGAGTCGGTCATTTTTCGGCGTAACAACAACACTATTACAACACATAACCAACATCAATTTGTTATGTGCTCCCATAAAACCAAACAATAATCAATAATTACATAATTTTCCTGAAAGGTTTAACCCACAAAGTATAATTTCAAATTCCATACTAAAAAAAAAGGTTGAAATCATAAAATTCTATACAGATTAAATATATTAAATATCACTAACTGTATAAACATAATACCAAAACTTTACATATTTAAAGGCCTGAAATAATAGCATCCAAAATGCATAAATAAAAAATAACCAACAATCATACCAACTGCACATAAAGAAATTACAGTATAAGTTTATTTGTAAATATTTAACCAACAAATTCATCAATTACATAATCAACTTTGTAGGATAACTCATATCATTAAGAAACAACACCATTACAACACATAACCAACATCAATTTGTTATGTGCTCCCATAGAATCAAAAGATAATCAAAGCAGTAACCAATAATTACTCCATATTCCTGAAGGTTTAGCCTACAAATTTTTCTAAATCAATAAATTAACCAATTGCATAACTAATTTGGTAAGATAACTCAAATGATGAATAACAAAACAGAATGTTCAGACCCCCAAATTTCATGACAAAACAAGTTTTGGTACATATTTTCAATCAGAATGAATCCAACGAAATGCAATTACCAAATATAAATATTTAAATAAGATACTATAAAAGTGAACATTGGCATATATAAGTCAAAATATGGAATCAAACTAAAAAATAGAAAGGGATAACCTTGGATCTAACATTTTCGAAATTTTGTTCCTGGTTCAAGCGATATCTTTTCATGATTGGTATTTCATCTTTGAAATCATTATCATTAGTTAAATCAACTTTCCCTTTTCTCTTTAATGACTTTGAAGGACCGTCACCAGAGTCCTTCTTCTTGGAAGATCCAATAACTATGACCTTAGGAGTGCCTCCACCTTTAATTTTTCTCCGAATGGATGACGAAGTGAAGATATTAAGATTAAAAGTAGGTCTTGAATATTGGATTAGTGTGGTATCCAAATAAACAGGCTCAGAATTCAATCGAGCACTCTTACGAACTGAGATTTTCTCATTAGAACTCAGCATGGTGACGAATTCAAGAAATTAAAAAACACACCACAAAGAACAACAAAAATCGCATAAAAAAGAAAAAAAAAGAAGCAAAAATGGTGATTACACTAAACAAAGAAGGAAAGGTTGGAAGACCAAAGGGTGAATGTTTTTATTTTTCGTGTATTCAAAAAGTTTTGTTCGAAAAATTGGACAAAAATAATCTAATGTACATAGAAAAAATAAAAAATTAGTAGTGTGTTGTCAAATCAGTCCAATCAAGGACTTTTACATTGGAAAAATAATTTTTCCTTAGTCAGACCAATAAAAAAGGGAAAAGAATGTAAGTAAATGGACATATATAATATACACAAAAATAATGAAAAAAAAAAGAAAAACACAATATGACATTAATGTAAATAAAAATGACAAAAGTGTAAATATTATTAGTGGTTGACATAGGCTGTAATTAAGGCTCTAAAAGTGTATATTATTGCAATAAATATATGTTTGATGAGATTCTTTTTAAATTGAAATTTTGATGAATAAAGTTAATTTTGCAGAATGTGTATCATTAAAGTACTATTACATATTTGATGAAATAGTTAAAATGCACGTAAAATAATTTAAAGATTAAAATCGTTGAAAAAAGGAATATTCTCTTTAAAAATACCCCAACTTACCTACAATTCTCCAAACAAATCATTTTCCAACAAAAATTAACATGGATAGTTTCATCATTCAATTTAATAAAGCTCTATATTGTCTCCAATTGTTAGGGACAAAGATAGCCAACCTAAAACCAAATTTTCAGATTGGATTTTAGGTTTATAAGTTGTCAAGAAAGTATTAGTCCACTTTTTTCATGTACAATTAAGATTATTTTTTGGGGAGCTTATTGTCCAGTTCTTTGGTAAATATTAAACTTTAAAAATGACTGATAAGTGTGTTAGGTCTGATGTAAATGTATTTAAAAATTAGTGTTTAGGTGCAAGGCAAGATGTACAAAGAAATTCCAACTTTCTTAGTCAGGTATGAATGTATCAGATTAATTTAATTAATATAATCACAAGATATTTATCTACAATTAGCTTAACTTGTATTTTTAAATTCTTTTATTATGGTCGAACTTGCTTTCTTTGTTGTGAAAATAAAGTCCAAAAACCATAGGCTTCTTTCACCAATTTGTATGGACCTGCATCAAAGATTCCCTCCCACCTAGATCGATCTTATCCATTTGAATTAATTAATACATAGTACGCACATACTTCATTACTCTGCTTTCTTTGTCCGCTTTTAAAAAACTAAAAGATAATTTATCATTTTTTATCTATTTAATCCTTAAGTAATAGGAGTAGTAATTATTATAGCCTCTTGTATTCAAACCGGTAAAATCAAAGACAATCTAAGTTCATAGAATTCACTATATATCCGTAAGGACTTAATTCTCTCACTGTATCCTAGGTTATGTTGCGGATAATTTCATAAAAAAGATAGACTTTAAAGAAAAATAGTGGTATTTCAAACTTTTATTTGGGTGGTGATATATTCAACATATTTTCCCTAATTTGTTAGGGTTCCGTTTTCCTGGCCAGAATTGCGTATGATGATAGTCACCACTCATTTAATACATATGCTAAAATCAAGAACCATTAGGCACAATTTGACATTAGCAAGGGAAGAAAATCTCGTCAAATTAATGGCTCTATTGCTTTTTATTTAGCCTACTCCAGTATTCATCCTCCCATTCCTCCACTTGTTGTGTGGCCTTTATCTTTTGTTCAACAAACTCTTTAAGTTGTTGAGGATCATAAGGTGGAGGAAGTGTATAACTAGGAGATTTCTCTAATGCTTCTTCCATGAACTTTCTCCAAATACCATCTGAAGTGCATGCCAATGATTCCGAACATATTTCAACGCGCGTTAGCAGGAATTCTTGGTTAAAATTTCACAAGTTTTGCATATTCGTTCAACAAATGAAACGTGTAATCATACACATATTCCATCTTCAAATCTTCGTGAGTGAAATGGCTTCCTGCTTTCCCAATGGCTTCTGCCTGCCAACACATAAAAAGAAATTTGTTACAAATGAGCCATTCATGAATGAGTTTTAAGTCTTTATCAACTAATAAAGGTGCATTTGCCTAAGGTTTGGTGAGAAGAGTCATATTTAGTGAAATAGTCAATATGTGTACACACCATGATTATATATAAAAAAAAATAAAAATTAAAAAGAGATACCAATGAAGTTATACGTTGTGAGTATGATTGTTGCTCCATTGAACAGCAAACTTGAGAGACCTACATTTATCTGTGTCTCTAATAGGCCAATAGTGCTCCTAGGGAATCATCCCTCCACTGAAGAAATCATGGTAACGGGGTCTTATGTAAAGTGTCTCACTGACTGACCATACCGATCCTTCCATATATATTCTATATCTACAATCAACAAGGATGAAGTTAGAATTTTCGTCAAAGAGGTTCAGAAGAAGTAAATAAGCAAAAATTACAAGTGAAGAGAGGTGGATTTACGTGGAAGACAGGGAGTTAGATCTGCCCCTGGCAATCAACCCAGACAACATTTTCAAATTCTCAAATTACTCTACCATACCTGTGTGTGCATTGATCTTCAAGATTCGATTCATTATACGATTGTCCAATCCAGTCCTATGAATTTATCATTAAGCAGTGAAATGTTATCATAATTAAATATGGAGAAAATAATGGCAGTGCAAACCTGGATATGTAAAAGAGTATCAAAGTCGTCGTTCTCAGTCCAGAAAAATGACAAAAATGCTCTGTTTGTCTGTAACGTTACACTTGAAAAGATCTTCTCTAATAGGCGAAATGTAGGGATTTCCTTCCAATAAACAAAAGACCTCAGGTCAGGTTGAGTTATTCGAGTTGAAGCGTTTATATGATACAGGATAGTGATCTCTTGGACATGCATTCCATGCAGCACAACTTAATTGGTATTCCAGAGCGGGGATCTTCAACCACTGTATTCCGCCTGCATTGTCAATATATATTCTACTCCATCAGACAGTATTATTGACTTACAAGATCAAACCAATCAGTCAAAGATAAGAAAGAAACAAGGATATAGTCGATAATAAGGTTGATGTTATAGCTTTCTTCTTTAGATATCTCCATTTTGTTCTCATCACTGAATTATTTTGAGAAGCATCTAAAAAAGTATAGTATAGTACTCATAATATTACTACTTAACAATGATAATTAAGAGTATAGTACTATCCGTGTTGCTTCCCTTGCCGTTTACGTAAGTTAGTCTTTAATTAACAAATTAATCAACGCCATTAGTATCCACCGTATTAATTTCGAGATCAAAATTGTCTTGTGTTGTAGTACATGCAATATGCATATGACTTTAATTGAGGGACAATTACTGTTAATTTGGAACGCCGAAAATGAAGTAGTAAATTTTTTATTATATAAATGGAAATATAAACAAAGGAACGGCTTTTCCTAATGAATGTATTTATAGATGATTTGAAGTGAAATAAAAAAATAACCGAACTAAAATAAAAAGGAGAAATTGTTCGATTTCTTGTAAGTTTAAGGTGTAATGTGAATTGTGAAATGGAGGAAAAAAAATAATTCATTTCTCTATAGAGATCTTTTGTGATTAGAGTTGAGAAGAGGATGGTGCTGGCTTCAGCCTTGCCTAATTGAAACATAATGTGGCTGATTGATAATTTGTTGGACAATGATAATGTATCATTTTCACTAATTTTTTATATTAATATTAATTTACTAATTCATGAAAATATTTAACTTGGGATCTAAGCCATTACTTTACACTTTGTTTGGATGGTTGTTACGTATTGTTGCGTAATGTATTATATTGTATTATGTTGTAGTGTATCATATATATTGTTTAGTGAACACAATGTCTGGATAGGCTGTAAGGTATGATATACAATTATCCTGAAAAGGCAGAATAAAGAATTTAAGTGAAGACAAAAAAAAAGAAGATAATATTAAAGTAACAGCACGATCACGCCAAATCGATCGTTATACAAAATGAGATTTTTCCTTGTTACCTAACTATTATGATATAATGAAATTTAAATAATAATCAAAGCAAACGTATTATATCTAAACTAACAATATAATACAATATACAATACAGGAAGGTGTTAGTGGCCTTATATGCTTAACCAATACCAACTTTTGTAACAAGGTATCTTTTGTGATGACATAAATTAAGAGAATCCAGTTCCAAGGTAGACTATAAAATAGTACCTAATTGGCTAATTCAATTTAATTATAAAGCTCTCAAGATTCATTTTGAAATAACAAGGGGTGCATTGTTAACTTTTAAAAAGTTCAGGGTGAGACTACTTTACCTAATCACTTTATCAAGGCCCTTCACATTACAATTTTGTTTCCTTCGAACTTCGAAGAGGACACAGAAGCTTGAACAGTGTCTTCGGCAATGGCGACTCCTGAAGAAGCTAAGCTCCACCAGTTTCTTCAATGGCTAGAGGTCTCGAAATTGTTTCTTGAAAACCTGTATTTATACCCTTTACCCTGATTTTGCATAAATGGTAATGGATCACTCGCTATCACTAACTTGGACTTCAAATTCAGTTGAACAGAGCAGAACTACGTGGCAGCAGAATCGAATACAGTGATTCCAGTAAAGGGTTTGGAATTTTCTCATCTAATCATGCATCTGATGGTAAAGTTTGATTTTTTTTCCTTTTTCTTCTTGCACGAGCTGTTTAATTTTTGCAGCATTTCTTGGTTTAAAGGTTGTTTGGTTGGTTAGTAAATGTGGAATTGTCATAGGAAAGCAAGTTCAGACTAATAGATAGCTCTTTTATTTATCTTGGTTTCTGTTGTACATTTGTTTCTTGGTGAAATTTATGCTTTTTTTCTGTGGGTCTTTAGGGTGAAAAGGAGGGAGATAATGCTTTATTGCAACTCTGGTGTTTTGAGTATCAAATTTCTCGATGTTCATATAAATTTCTGTTATTTTTAGTTGAGCCTGTTAGTGTTTTGATTGATTGATTGACTCTTCCAACAACATTATTGTTCAACATGATCCTCTGCTACTGGCTAAAAGAAGAATGATCTTTTGTTTGGTTTACTGTCGTTTGGATATAAATGTCCCCAATTCTTTTTTGTATCTTTCTCTTGTAGATATACCGTTTTGTTGTTTAAACGTATAGTTGTGTTAAATGTGCAATCTTACTTATCAAAACTAGCAGAAGGAAAATCCGACTTGAATCCTGCATCGTGAGGTGTTTTTTTGCTCTATGTAAACTTTAATTATTGACGAATAGGATGGAAGTTCCTCTAGATCATGCATGCTTATTTTGCTGCATCAAATTGTATCAGGGATACTACTGGTGGTTCCATTAGATTTGGCTATAACTCCAATGAGGGTACTTCAAGATCCTCTTCTTGGACCTGAATGTAGGGCTATGTTCGAGGAAGGGGAAGTAGATGACAGACTCTTGATTACCTTATTTCTAACCGTGGAACACCTACGTGAGAACTCTTCATGGAAGCCGTAAGTATTAAATAGCCAATCTTCATTTCTGAGTAGAAAAATAAGGGAATAATTGCTGGAAGACAACAGGTACTTTGATATGCTTCCAACCACATTCGGAAATCCACTTTGGTTTACTGACGACGAGCTTTTAGAGCTTAAAGGAACCACACTGTATCGGGCTACCCAGTTGCAGGTATAGTTTCTTAATATATGGCATACTTTTAATTAGGTCTTTCTCTTTGCCCATACATAATTGCCTGGTACCTGCCATTATGCCATTGTGAGCTTAATAAAATGAGTTGGCAACATTCTTTCCTCTTGGATTTGGATAGCTAATTGTTTTACTACTTTAGCATGAATGTTAATTCATTCTTCACATTCTTTATCAAACACATATAAACTAAGGCAGGTTTCTGTTGCAGAAAAAAACATTGCAGTCTTTATTTGATGAAAAGGTGAAGAGGTTAGCTGAGAAGCTTTTAACTCTCGATGGACATCCAGAAAGGTATGTCCCATATCAATCTTTTATAACTAGTGGTGAGTGTTTAATTTACCCTGCTTGCACAGTAGCATACTGCTAAAAACAAAGTTATATACTGTAATCACCATTTTTAGTTGGAGAATACATAGTGTATTACTGAGCTTATATTAGGTGCAAAGGACATTACGTCTTGTGCTAACCTAAGTTACTGGGGCTTGGATGCGGGTGTCCGATACAGGTGCGGATCTACAGGTCAAATCTCCTATGATCTAAATTTTAAGAGTCGGGGATACGGATCCACATATGGATATGGGTGCGGGGATTCGGCTAAAAATAATTCAAATATCTAAGAATAGAGTTATAAAATCTAAATTATGAGATTATGTTGTAAACCTTAGAGAAAATATTGATTAAGAGGAGAATCCTGGAAAGAGAAAAGGAAAGAGAGTGGCAATAGAAATTTATATAATATGAGGTATTCTATTTTTTTCAATTACACCTTAGTTTTTGTTTTGATTACAAAAATCATTGAATCTGTCCTAAATTTCTCTCATGAATTTGGTCAAACTATTCAAAATCGGTTGACCAGATGGGGTACGGATCTCACACCTACATCCATGTCATGTCGACATGGGTGCGGCACCAAAATTGAAAAGTCCGAGCAACTTAAGTGCTAACCACTTCTTACCTATGCATATGAGAAAACTTAGTAGCCTCAGTTTCATTGTTGTCATTAGTAAAATCTTTTTGCTTATACTTTGAATCATGATCTTATTAGAGGTCAATATTCCTTCAGGTGGAAAATGACATAATACATACTTCCATGCCTACATGATTGGTCTCTATGCTGAATACACGACTGATGGATTGGTGGTTACTTGAACAATTCATGCTAGATAAGAAGCTATATGCTCCACTCACCAGTGTATACTGGAGAATGTATATTACATTAGTATACAGTATACTTAGAATCAGTGCAAACAGTGTTACACAAGACTCTTTTTTGGCATTTCCGCCTTTTTGAAGTTGAACAGCTCACGAGCCCAATGGGTTGGCCTTGTGGTTTTTATGATGTGTTGGACTTTAAAAGTGCATCGGTTATCTAGAAATTTTATTCTGAACTTGTTGCTTTTTGGCAGAGATGTGAAATTCGAAGACTTCCTCTGGTATGCATCTTTCTAGGAATTAAAGTCTTTCTTTTCCTAAACAGTGGCCCTCATCTTCAGAGTAAAATATTATATCAATTTTATGTAAGCTGCTGACAGTTTAATCTCATGGACGTCGTAGGGCAAACTCCATATTTTGGAGTCGAGCTCTAAATATTCCATTTCCACGCTGCTATGTATTTCCTATGGATTCAGAAGGACAAGATAGTGCCATTTCTAGCAAAAGCATCTATTCTGCAACACAAACTAATGGTTGCGGCAGTTTATCTAATGGAGAATCTGCAAAAGGTGATATCAATGTTCATTATCTTTAGTATGTTTCTTCCGACAACATCCCCTCTCCAATCGAGGAACCTTATTCTTTCTTAGTTGAATGAGATATAGTTCTGTCTATAATTTTAAATACTTACGATTTCAGTACCTGAATATGATGCACTCCAAGATAAAGCTGCTTCTACTGCTTCCGTTTCACAAGGAGAGATAGTTTGGGTGGAAGGTCTCGTCCCAGGCATTGATTTTTGCAACCATGGTAATTTAGCAGTCCTTGGTACCACCTATTCCTGGATTAGTTCACTGTGATTCTGCTCTGCGGTTCTTTATTTGAACTATTTAATAATATCTGTATGATTAGTGTGATTATATGGATGTGAGATGGAGCCTAAATGCAAATCACAAGCTAAAAGATGTCTTCCAACTTGCTTCTTCACTGGTATCTGTAATTTTAGAGGCTGTTTGTTTCGCTTGTTTCCTTTCTCCATTGGCTTCAACTATTTCAAATGTCTAAGATACAGGTATAATGCTATCTTGTATCTCCAGGACCATAAACAAAGTTATTCTTTTTCAGGAACATTAACAAAGCTATTTTAAGCATTTCTTTCAATTAGGAGAAAGTATCACAATATTGACTCCAATTGCTAGGCTTGTGCAGTTGCTGTTTACTGTCATTCTGTGTAGTTTCTGTTGAACTAGCCTTCCTTCTTCTGCAAATACCTTTCCAAGAAATTATGATTTTGGCTTTATTTTGATAGATTTAGCTTCCATTTTGAGGTGCCTCTATTATCTCCAGAAAGCTGTTTTTTACAGTAGACAGTGTCATTTTATGCTTACTACAATCAGGCACTCTCAAGTTTTTACTTGGATCTTTGTAGTTTTTCATAGACTAAGATGTTATTCCTTGTATTTTTTTTCTTCACTACTTGTTGTAATGTATAGAATGAATGAATATATATGAAGAGTGGATATTTTGGTAGAGCTATTTCAGCTTCATTTTCATGGGAAATTTCCCAGTGCATCAATTTATTTCTAGCTTTCTTGATGGTGTTCTCTGCCTTATTAAAGCTTCGTCATTTAATTTCAATTACTGGACCAAATTGGAGCTAACTGGATAGTGTGAATTCACATGCCAAACCCAATTAGCTTCGGATTAAGGCGTATGTTGTTGGACCACAAAGACTCTTCTGTTTATCTATTTCCTTTTCTGCTGAAATTTCTGTATAGATTTCAAAGCTGCAGCAACATGGGAAGTTGATGGAACAGGAGCAACAGCTGGAGTTCCTTTCTCCATGTACCTTCTTTCTGGTAGAATTCTTAACCAATTTATTAGTTTTCTTAGTATATGCTATATTTTCAATCCATACCACACACTCTTCCTAGTTAGCCAACTGACTCGTGTGCTTCCTGATTAAAAAGCTGTAGAAAATCCTTCCCTGATCAAGAAAGAGATATCAATTAGCTATGGTAACAAGGGAAATGAGGTACATTCACCTCTTATGTGAGATTTCATACACCAAATTTAGCATCAGAAACATTGCATTTCTTAATTTTGCTGATAATGCTGCCTTCTCCATTGATGAGTTATCTGGTAGCTTTACTATGTTTTCCACTGTTTGTCATCACTTATTATTAAAGAGGATCCTGCTAAGTGAGAAAGGTACATTCATAATGATGGCTGAGCTGCTGCATTAATGAGCTCTTCTGTGATGTCTATCTGGCTTTGGTGTAATGACCATGCAGTTTTAAGTCATATTGCCCTTTCCCCGGAACATAAAGCAATAGAAAAGCATTTTTGGATCTTTGTTTTGGCTAGGCTGTTTGGCAGACTACAGTCTAACTCTTCACTTGAAAACAGAAAAAGAATGACCCTTCCTGGCAGAGAAAGGTTGGAGGAAGTTTGGGGGTGGGGGGTGACAAGCAGCTTCTTAATCAACCTATGTTGTTGAAAATGATAGTCATGTTGGAGCAGAACAATGAATCTCTGATATATTTCTACTCCCTCTGTCCTTTTTTATGTGGCAGCCTTTTCCTTTAAGTTCATCCCAAAAAGAATGTCACCTTATTACAATTAGAAACAATTAACTTTAAAATTTTCTTTTTACCCTTTTAATTAAATGATCCTCAGCCACACAAATATCTGAGGATTGCTTTAGATCGCAAGTTTCAAAAGTCTTCCTTTTTTCTTGAACACCATGTCAAGTCAAATGGTGCCACACAAAAAGAGACGGAGGGAGTATTTTTTTATTTTACATGCAAACTCAAACTATGAGACCAATGTCATTTTTGTATTTGGTGTACTGTTGCTAACATAGTTGTTATCAATTGATATCCTGCCTGATTGCTTGTAACTACATTTATGAAGCATAAGCTTTATGATTTTGCATTAGGATTTTGAGACTTCCTAGCAAAGTCAATCTGTTCTTTCACAATTCTGAGAGTAGGTTTAGCTTTTTGCCCTTTATTATTCTTTTCATGTTTCATGCTAACATAGGTGGTTATCTTGTGACAGGAACTGTTGTACCTGTATGGATTCGTCGTGAATGATAATCCTGATGACTATCTCATGGTAATCTATCTAAACAAGTATTTAGTATTATCAATCATTACTGGTTGCAATGCATGCTTGATCTCGTCTTTGTCCATATTATACAAGTAGAGTTCTGTGCCGACTAAATTGTCGTATTCAAGGTCTTAAATAAGCTTTTGGGCTTCACCTAATATTGTGTATGCGTTGCTGGCATTCTTTAACAACATATCAAGCTAGGACCTTTGTTTGGTACCCTGTCCAGTCCATGTTTAATTTCAAGCCTCATAGTTACAACTGATTGTGCTTCATCAAGTCACTTTGAGTGTTATGAGGCCTTCTTTGAGTAGAATTTCATGGAGCACTGGGCATTAAGAGGTCCATATGGATCAGAATCAGGTGCCAAAGGTTCTCAGTGAAGACCTTGAACTACTTCATCATCCTCATTAATTTGTTTGGATGCTTACCTTCTTTAAGTGGTCAAATAACTGATGTCATTTATTTGGATTAAACATATGCAATCGGAAAATAAATTTCAGGTTCATTATCCTGTGGAAGCTATTCAAAACATTGATTTCTCTGAGTCCAAAGCTCAACTTCTTGAAGCACAGGTAAGCAGGCTTTCTCTTACGAATAATATCATAGAACTCTCAAACAAAGAGTCAGACTTGGTGTCTCTCTCTGTGCAGTGATAAGCTCATCTCTGTCTGCAGAAAGCTGAATTGAGATGTCTCTTACCACGAAGTTTGCTAAATCAAGGATTTTTCCCTCCGTCTAACTCATCTGTGGAAGACAAAGATAAATCCATCAGTAGTCAAGTTTGCAATTATAGTTGGAGTGGTCAGCGAAAGACGCCCTCTTACTTGCATAAGCTAGTTTTTCCTGCAGACTTTTTGAATGCATTGAGAACATTAGCAATGAAAGAAAATGAGCTTTATCGTGTTTCTTCCCTACTTGAGGAGGTAAGATCCATCTTTAGCAACATCTCTTGGTCTTTAATCTTTTTTTTTTTTTTGAAATGGAAAAGAACGGATAAAAATCCGAAATCCCCAAATATACTTCTGGTTAATAGTTCCTACAACTCCAGTTTCAGTTCTGTGATACCGGGTCGTGCAACTTTCAGGGATCTCTTATTTTTGTTAGTATTTTTCTTTAGACTTCCGCTACTATGTAGATTCATTTGCTCCATTGTTGGGAACTAGACATCGTTTAAATGCTTCTGCAATCGTGTGTAATGGATATGAACTGGGTGAAATTAGCAAGCTCTCTGCTAAAATGCTCTTTCTGAATTTGAACGTAACTGCTAATGGAGTAATCTAGAGACACGTTAAAGGATGTGTAACTACTGTGCTATAAATGAACTAAAAGCTAACGTAGAATTTAAACTGAAGAATTTACAAAGAGGCATTGAACTCTCGTATTACCGCTCTCGCTTTGGCAGTCATCTGAGCAACCAAGATGCAAACACTTCCGTGTCCTCTAATTAGATTAAAAAGAGCATACATGCTTCCTTAGTACTCCTTGTTAAGGTGTTTGATAGAGCACATATAGGAAGGTGTTATTCTTTATGGAACAGATTAAATATGAAAGTGGAGACAAAAAATGGTAGAGGGAGTAGTAGGTTTTCTCCATTGAGTTATTTTCGCCTCTTAATCTTTTTAACCGCTTAAGCAAGAAAACGCCATTTTATACAGATCACTAATTCTTCTAATATTTCTCAAAGCTTGTTGGATCTGGAGGAGAAAGGCAGCCAACTGACACAGAAGTTCAAGCAGCAATATGGGAGGCTTGTGGAGATTCTGGAGCTTTACAACTTCTTGTTGATCTGCTTAGCATGAAGTAATCTTCTTCCTAATACTATCATATGCTGCCAGTGGTAGTGTAGCACCAAAGTTATTACAAAGTGGACGTTCATCTTTAGATCCAAAATATGCTTATTTAGCCCCTGGCCCACCTCTCAAACCCTAAAAAAATGACAGATCAACAGGAATCAAAGAGTCAGCCAAAAGCTGATTCTGGTTTGTCCTCCTAAACATCCTTCTTCCTGAAAATTTTCATAAAACATCAGGAAGAGTATCTTAATACTCCCTGCAGCCAAAAGGTTGAAATTTCTTGTATCTAGTTACACTTCCTACATTTTTTACTGGTTCAAATTTTTCTGCTCAATACAATGAGAAATGAGTCAGTTGAGGTCTGTTGGTTAGGAATGCAGTTCCACACAGACAAACTAACTGGCAGCTGTTACACAATGTCAGTGATCATTAGACTTGAACGTTCACTTTGATCATTCTTAAATGGCATCGAGAAATCTACATAGAAAAAAATGGAATCTTTATGAAAAGCTGTTGCTGTGTTTTAGGAACAGTCTACTCCTTGATCCAATTCTGTAAATTCATCAAGTTTGGTGGGAAAATGAGATCAATTGAAAGACTTCCTATAGATTCTTTGTGCTACTCGTATCTAGCGACTGTTAACATATTTTTTCCCATCACTTGCTTACTCACTCTCTAAACTTTATTTTCTCCTGAAGGATGTTGGATTTGGAGGAGGGTTCCGGAACAGAGGAGAATGACACTGAATTACTTGAGAAAGCCCGCAGTGCAGAAACCCCAGAAGATTGCGGAGAGTATGATCGAAAACTACTCTCAAAACTTAAGACCTTTAAGAGCAATTTTTATTACTTCACTTACCAACATGAAAATAGCATGTGGGCTTAACTTTGTTAAAACTAACTTTATTGAGTGGTTCACTGCAGATCCAGGACCAGTGACATTGCCAAGAATTATTTGCTGAGCAGGAATAGGCAATCTAGCATAATATACCGGCGGGGTCAAAAGCAACTAACTCGTCTTTTCCTGAAGGAAGCAGAGCACGCATTGCAATTAGCGTTGACTGAGGAACTCTAGATAAGTCTAACCAATATTTTACATTTTGCAAGATAGCTATTTGAGCAAATATTGAGGTACTGGATCTCTTGCTGATTAGGAAAAGACAAGCTGAGCCTGCACTTCAGGTAGCATCGTCTGATGGAATCTAGATGTATGCCCAAGTTTGGACTATTTCAAGCAAAGATTTTGGTAATGATCTTGGTTGTAAAGAGTATCCGGTTGTGTTAAGTTTTGGTAGATAGAGCTACGTTGTACCAGAGCTGGTGGAGAGAATAGGTACTTGTTAGATTAGTCGAGATGTATGTGAGACAGACCCTAGATAGCGTCTGGTAGAAATGAATTTTTATTTAGATTGTATACTCTTTGCAGGTTTGAAATTTTGTTCACTGTGTTACATGGTAGTTCAAGTTGGTGTTCCCTGTTGTGCTGTTTGAGGTGCGAGAAAATCAACACTACTAGCATGACATTTTGAAATAATCACGAGACTAAACAAACTTTTCTGTGTTAGTGCTTCAACAATTATTCACTTTAGAATGGATCAAGTTTAAATCTTAGATCTGTCTCTGATGGAGATCAGTCTTCTAGCCCAGCAACATTCCCACGGGTCCAACCAACAGCCCCAGCAATGTGTCCATTGAAAAGGGTGATCGCCGTGGAAAGAGTACAACTCTTACCCTTAATCTTTGCCCTGCCGATCTGTACCTAATTGTGCAAGTACAACAGCAGAAAATAGAGGGACCTGTGAATTTGTGGGTCATTGTGTGTTAATGGGATCAGTACAATCAATGGCAGAAGAGGGGCACAACCACATGAAATGTAGGCAGTACATGTTATTTGCCCACTCTTCCATGGTTTCTCAACTTGGTCTTGTGGCAATGATCCTTTCGCAGTTGCCATCTTCATGTCCACCATTATCACTGTACTTGGAAAATATGTTCACCACCTTGCACCAAGAAGATAGAGATTGTTAATGGATCAAGACAGCAACTACAATCAGACCTCTCTATTATGACTATTTGTCAAGACATTTCTTGGCTACTATAGAGAAATGTTGTTATAGTGAACAATACTTTTAGAAGATGGAACAATAACTCACACTTGTAAAGGATTAGGTAAACAGTCAGAAAGGCAGAGAGTATTAGCATCAGTAACATCCACTCCATACATGATTATCCTACCAGTGTCACAGACGCCAGCATCTAACGACTCTACCCACTAGTTAGGCAAATGTGAAGAATATCAGTTTAGCGTTTTTAGTCTCAAAGATTGATGAAGGGTTCATATAAAAGAAGTCATAAACAGGATGCCATAGAGAATAACAAAAACACAGGATCTTCCTAGAATAAACGAAATTTCTCCACCTTTAATCATAAGTTTCGAATTCCAAACTTGGAAATGGCCATGTTTCCCGTGGTCCACATTAGGTGGTGAATTTGAATTGGTTGGACGAAATTTCTTTGTCCCAAATGCCGAATGAAAAAAAAGCGCGAATTTTCGCCTTGATCCCCATTACATTAGAACCTTTTAACTTAAAAGATACATTAGTCGGACAAAAAAGAAGTCATTCACTGCATAATGTTAGGACAGTAATGTTTCAAGATCATCTAGAACATGATTTTGTCATCACAAAAATGGTCAAAAGCTGGGCAATCACCAAGTTCTCTCTCTTTGCCGTGTCCCACAGATTGCTTTAGCAGCAAAACCAGTTTCAAAACAATATAGTGACAAGTGATCACTCTTCCAAGCCAGCAACATTCCTGAGTGTCCATCCAATACCATATGCAGCAGCCCCAGCAATGAGTCCATTAAAAAGGGTGATGCCTGCAGAAAGAGCATAATTCTGACCAGCAATCTTGGCCTTAGCTATCCCCAGAAGTGCAAGGGCAACTGCAGAGAACACACAGGCACCTATAAACTTATATGTGTCATTGTTTGTGAACGGGATGAGCACGATGAATGCCAGAAGTGGGGCACAACCAAATACGATGAAGGCAGCAAATGTGATTAGTCCATTCTTCCATGGCTTGTCAGCTTGATCCGGTGGCAATAATCCTTTCTGTACTGCCATCTTCTCCTCTATCATTATGTCCCTATACTTGGCAAATATGTTCACAACCTTGCACCAACAGTTTAGATTGTAAATTCCAGACAATTATATAGCACTTGAGTACTTGTCTTTTTTTTCAACTTATACATTCAGAAACATGAGGGTAACTGAAGCAAAAACTAGAGCATTTTTAAAGTTCAACTAGCAGGGTACCTCTAAAGTTGAAAATTGAACACTACAAGCATCTCTTATCCCCACCTTTTAAGAAAAGAAGGGATGAAAACACAGAACACTTACGAAGTTAGTGTTAGTATCCTGTGTTCAAAGCTGTAGACCAGAAATGTAGAAGAAATAGAGAAAATATTTCGAGCCCATAGGTTGCTTGTGTCTCCTAAAAGAATTATAACCACCTCATTGTTTCCAAGGATTCTGTTACTTCCTCCCAGGATAGAACATAAAAACGTTTCTATAATATAGTGTCAATACAAATTACAGAATTCCGGGGAAATCATATAGCGGAGCAAATTGCGACACCTATTTTTTATGAAACGAAGCATAAATAAGGCAAGAAAGTTTGCAGATTTCAGTATTGGAAAAACATGAGATGTAGAAGTGCAATTCAAAAGGTGTCTTTCTAGTGCAATCCAAAAGGTACCTTTTCTCATTTTCCGTTCACACTATAAACCCCTAACAGTTAAATTCTTAATCATCAAACCATTTAGTCATTTTCATGGCTAATAGCTAGAGTTCTTACGTGTATATCGTATTTTAGCCATAAAGAAACACTCTAGCAGGGGGGTCACTCCATCTACGGACTAAAAGATGCAGCTAGAACTTTATACTAAAAAAACAGAGGAGCATGCAATATAGGTTGAAAGAAGTATACTGTATCCGCATCAGTATCATTCATCCCAAGTTCCTGATAATGTCGAAGTAATTCCTGCTTCTGAGGCCTGTGCTGGTTAATGACATCCCACTCGGTAACTGTCCTTTCCTTAGCAGCAACATCCTTCTCCGTGCTGCTTGATACATAGTCCCCAAATCCCATAGATATTCCATCAGCAACTAAATTAGCAAAACCTAACACCAAAACATCAACTGCAATAAAAAGAAACAAACATGTACACATTAAGCTGCAATATTCTCCAATCTCCATGAACAAAGATATGGATAAACTCTAGGCATAATACATAAAATGTTTCCGTTAAGCTGGCCTTAGCTGACATCCATGCCCTCCAACTTTTAGTGTGCTAAACACTTAAACTTGTATAAAATTGATTAAATAGAGTCTTACATGGCATAATACAACTCAGTTCAAGTGTATCTCATGTGAATTGCCGCATAGGACACCTCACAGGACATATGTGTCTACTTATCTAACTTTATATAAATTTAAATATCTATGTGTGCACACACAAAATTGGAGTATCCAGAGGCTAGCTGAGGCCAAATCAAAAGGGACATTTGCCTAAACTCTATGGGTTCACCTTTGAGTTCTTATCCATGAAGCCATTGTATTTTTTGAAGTATGGGTTCGTTTATAATATTTGTTGCAATTTTGCTGATTTGTTATACATAAATTTATGCTCCACATCAAAATTACTCGGTTCAGATAGATTGGATACCACATGCTTTGTCGAAAAATACTATGTATACAGAAAATCATACTAAAAATGGGTACCAGAGGAAAGATGACCAGCAGATATGGAGGAAATAAGTGAAAAAGAAGTGACAATGGCATCAAGGCCTGCATACACAATGCTCTTCACTACTTCTCCTTTCCATGGCTCTTTCGGTCTCCCGTTCTTCCCCTTTCCTTTCTCCAATTCTCCATCTACTGATCTCAGTAATGGCGCACTAAATCCACCGTTGCTGTTCGTTGCACTCATTTTTCTCTCATCAAATCAATTCACCTCTCTCTATTTTAGTTTTTTCTATTCTACTACTGGATCATTTTATGCATTGGTATGTACACGTGCTTAGCTCTTATTTAGTGTTGTCAGGAATTTGTCATACGTGTCCATTTCCCACTTTTTAGCATCTACTAAACCGCGTGTGCCACCCACAATACCCTTCATGTAGGGTACGGACGGATAATTTCACTTGTTCTATTTGCCACCCTATCCTTTTTTTTTATCTATCTAAAAAAAATTTATTCTCATTGAAAATAATTTTTTTTATCCTAATTCTCAATCACACAAATATATAAAAATAATTTTAGATCATAAATTTTTTTTAAAAAAAAATTCTTAAATATCATATCAAGTCAAAGAATATCATATAAAATAGGGCAGAAGGAGTAATAATTTGGTTTATCAAATATAGATTTTTAAATTTATTAATCTCAATCTATAAGATATTGATTGATTCGACAACAAATTAATAATTATTAGGTGGTTATTTGTAGTGTATTGATTAACCTCTAATTTCTATAGTACTTTTTCTTCAATAAATATATAGTGACATCTTACAAAAAAAAGATGATTTTCTTTTTTCATTATTTTAAATATAGTGAGACAGTAAATAGTGAAAGAAAAAATAATAATCCTAAAAACATTTTAACACTAGTCTTACATTTTCCATTTGGGAGCTAGGACCAAAAAAAAAAACATATAATTATTCTTATATATTATGGTAAAATATTGGATAAGGCTAATATATCTTAAATAAAAATATAAGTGTGGTAACTTTTAACGAGCTAATGATTTACTCGATAAGGAAATTGAATAATCCATCTCCATATTGATAAGTCATTAATTATAAAATTGTAATCCATTTATTTAATAATTCAATATCAGTAAATCAATAATTCAATTTTATGGTTGATTTATCGATTATGGTTCAATTTTTAACACCCGTTATGGTTCCTTAATTTACTAACATTCTTAACTCGTTTTAGGCTTTATTTATTTTTTCATTTCAATGGTTATGAAAGGATGATATTCGAGAATCATATAGGAATATATATCAATCAGTTAAATATAAAGTGAGAATAATTAATGTAAATATGGAATGGCATTTTAACTCAAACCACGAGAATTCCACTCACTTTATCAATCGTTAAATCACATCCTTCAATGTTTTGACACGCCTGGATGTTACGAAGGCTTGACTTAAACAAGTTAAAGAGACTAACCAACCGTGACCGTAAACCAAACAAATGGGACAAGAAAAAGAATCAGATATTACTTTAGAAGTTGTACCTTGTAATTGTCCATTTGTACCTTGAACTTTCTACTACTAACAATATGTCTCATCTACAGAGGAACTAAATGCCCTCAGAGAAACAAATTACTTCTCACAAATGTTTACCACCTTGGATGAATTGCAAGAACACACACACACATATATCTATTAAAATAAATAAATAAAGAGCCTAGAATTTTGTTTGCCATATCACAACTATAAGCTAATCAAAATTGAAATAATAGAAGTAAAGCTAGGTTCTCTACTCTTTTGTTCTAGACAAAAGGTCTCTTCTCTTCTTCCTCTTCAGTGCCTATTTGAAATCTGTTATCTTCAGTCTCCTGTGGTTTCTCCGTTTGTTGAACAGGGATAACTATCTTTTGCGGAGGCTTGTTCTCAGGCAACATTTTTATTATGATACACATAGCCATCAACAGCAATCCAGTACAATGTTGCTCAGTTAAAGGCTTCGTGAATATCAAGTATGAAAGCAATAACGTTACAGCCTTCCTTGCAGTTGTAATCTGATAATGTCAATGCAGTTAATTATTATACAAATTCAAGCAAATTGCGAGTTCAAGTTGGAGATGTATACAGGTCATAATGTGATAATCAAAGATTTTTGCTAAAGGAGAAGTCTAAATAGAAACAAACCATTGTAGTAGTCGCAGCACCAAATATTGCTACGAGGGAAAGGACGGACACTTGCCCCACGAAAGTAGCACAGGCTTCAAACACCAAGACTCCGTAAACATAGGGATGCTGCAGGTAAATAATAAACAAGGTAAGCAGGAAACAAGGTTGAAACAAGATGCATCTTTCTAGTGATGATTACCTGAGCACATGCAGGCCATGCTATCCTCAGTTCTCCTGTTACAATCATAGCCAAGAACAAGATAGGAAAACCGACAATTGTTGAGCAATAAAGCATTTCCATCTGTTAAAGTTGAAGATTAAACAAACAATATATTGAAGGTGTGAATTAATCACAAGTTTGTCATGAACTGAACAACCATTCTCATGATTAAGCATCATACTGAATGCAAAAGCATATGAAATAAACCTGTGTTGTGTTAGGATTCGACTTGAAGATGGCCTCTTGATAATTCCCCACAAAGGAATCCATAATCAAAGCACCAGATATCATTAGCACACCAATTGAACTGAAATTTGGCGAGGTTTGTGCATCAGCCAAGGTGAAAAGAATCAGGCCTGATACCAAGAGTACTGCCGCAATATATTCATGGGGTGGATATCTTCGTCGCAGACCAGGCACAAAGGCCCCCATTACCATGACTGGCAAAACCTGGAATATTTGTAATTTGGAACATAAAATTTGTAAAATTACAACAGGAGTAATTAGCTTCAATCCCCACTAATCAATGAGAAACACAAAATTGCTATTCCACATTAATTATTTGATACCAAGATTATCATAAAATCATATTCTCTCACGAACTATGAAGAATAGAAAGTTACAAATCTAATCGGTAAAAGTCTTTTGTTAAAGGAAAGACTGTGTCAAGGTGCGCCAAAAGGAACTTGATTAACTGAAATATCATGTGTTATTTTTTCCCTTATTGTTCTTTTTGATAAGTCAAGCCAAAGAAACATCTTAAAAGTCCTTTGAGATCTATCATAAAATTGGTCTACCATATTTACCAAAGACGGGGATCAGTGGTTGGTATGATTTATGCTAATTTCATCAAGGCTGCCTCCACAATTTTAATATATTAGAGATGCAAGCTTCATCTCTCAGCAAGAAACAGAGGAGTTAGCAATTCACCTTGGCAGATTTGAACATGATTTGTGCTGGATAGTTGAGGAAAGCCAATGACCCTTTAGTTAACCCATGTGAGCCCATGAGAACGGTAGAGAGCTTAACATAATCCTTCCATGGGTTGACCATTTGCTTTGGAGTAAAACCATTGAGGAAATGAATAAGAGCCACATAAACCAATCCTTGAACAAAGGTAAAGTACCATCCATAGCTGCATTTAGTCAAATACCCACCACACAACCAAATTAATCATCTAAACGCAGATAAAACCAAAAATACTTAAGATTGAGCTCATGTTACCTGAATTGAAGCCTATTATATACATATTCCTGCAATTGAACATAAAAATTAAGGCAAACTCAGACATAGTCATAACAAGCTTATCATGAAAGAAATAGAACATGCTCTGTAACTCTACGAGAGAGAAATACTTCAGTATATAGCTTATAAGCTAAGAAAAACTGTAGTTATGTTCTAGTACGCACTCACCCATCAACATATTTGAAAGCATGGGTAGAGTGTAAGAGGTTGTTTCCTAGGAACGCTTGTCTCAAAAATACATAAGCAGAATAAACTAGATATGGAAATTTGAAGGCATTTACGCAAATTCTAAATCATGACATTGAAAAAGCTAAAATCAGCTTCACCTTTACAAAGGAGAGATACTCAAGTGCACCAGTAAAGTCCAATATAATATAACATGGAACCAGGAAAACTGTATAAACACATGGCTACACTTGCGTAATAAGGAAAAAAGCAATGGCCTTGAAGTGAAAACACAGGCAAAAGCTGGAAAACAACAATTTCTTTATCTAACAGTAAAGAGAATTACTTCTGCAAAATGGACCACAAAGGGGTCCCCGGAAAAAATGATTCAACATTTTACCGGCATTAGAAAACAACAATTATATAAATGAGTTATCATTAATGATAAAGATCTCCACAGTATGTTATAAATTTGGTGCATTCAGACTACATTGTCATACACAAATCCCTCATTAAACATTGAAAACACATAAGAACTCATAAATGAAACCAGACCCATTCCAAGCCAAAAGATTAAGCCAAAATCATAGTGCTAAACATGCAAAAAGGAAAAGAAATCAAAAACAAAACTTCCAACTACTTCTCTTTGTGAAAATTCTTGTTGACCAAGAAATCAAAACCCCTATTTCTCGGTGACCAAACACCAGACGAAAAAGGGAAATTCAATTTCATGGCAATTCTTGGTGACCAAACACAAGACAAAAAAAGTGCAGAACAAAACACAGATTCATAAAACTTGCCTCACAGACGCCATTAACTAGATACCCGAAGAAAAACCCAGAAGAACACAAGAGGAACTGTTGCCATCTGGGTCGGGTCGAAAGAGATATACCAAAGAGAAACAGCGCTTGTTCATCATTCTTCATCTTTAATTTTTTTTAGGTTCTTCCTCTTTTCAATTTGTTTCCTTTTATGCAAATGGGCACCCTCAAAAAGCGTTCTTGAACTTAGTAATAAATCAACTTAGCTGATTCAAAGCTTGCATGTTGACTTTGGGCACAGAAAATTCTTATGAATTTAAGGAAAACGTATCGGTTCCAGTACGTTAACAAAAAAAGGGACAAAAGAAAAACAAGAACTAATCGTCTATACACATGTGGGCTTCAATAAAGAATCAAGAAAATGCGATGCTTTTGAGAAAACAGAGCAGAGGAGAAGGTGGGGTGAGGTGGGTGTGGAGGGAGGGGGTGGGGTTGGGGAGAAGACTTGGGAGTCTACACAGTTTTGAGGTGACGGAGTAAAAAGAATGATTAGAGAAGAAGAAGATTATGATTATATAGAATTCTTAAATTGTCCAACAAAATAGTCCTTCCAACTTCTAATTAAAAAAACCTACACGCTCGTCTCAAATTAATTGAATTTTTAAGATTTTTTTCAATGTTTAAAATTATAAAAGAATATTTAAAATTTTTTTCATATTTGTGATTTTTTTTAATTAAAGTTCTATATTTTCTAGGAGGTAAATTGCACTACATATTATTATTCACGAAAGGCAATAATGGAAAGTATTGTGTAAATTTTATTTTGAATATTTTTCTTAATATGTGTGCATTATCTCACAAATTCAATACAAAGGGAGAGTAATAAAATTAATTCATTATTTTCTTTTTAATGGTTATGTTGCATAATTTTTTGAAAATTAATTTCACTAATACAAACAACAACAACATACCCAATAAAATCCCATAAGTGGGGGTTTGGGGAGGGTAGAATGTACGCAGACCTTACCACTACCATAGAAGTAGAGAGGTTGTTTCCTGTGAACCCTCATCTCAAAACTCGTAAGTAGAAAGAACTAGATATGACAAAAGGAAAGGAAGGGAACAGAAAGAGCGACTAATAATGAATAGCACATGGCAGTATGTAAAGAAGATAAAATTAGCACATAATACGACAGATAATGCGAACACGTGATTAAAAAAAACTAACCCTACCATTAGTCTGCTACTCTAATTCGCGACCTCCACTTCTTTCTATCTAAGGTCATGTCCTCAATGAGATCAAGTTCCGTCATATCTTGTCTAATCACCTCCCCCCAGTACTTCTTCGGTCTACCTCTACCCCTCCGAGTATCTCCCAAAACCAACCTCTCGCACCTCCTAACAGGAGCATCGGTACTCTTTTTCTGCACATGTCCAAACCATCGCAGTCTCGCTTCCCTCATCTTTTCGGCCATCGGGGCCATCTCTAGCTTCTCCCGAATGGAATCATTCCTAACCTTGTCGCTCCTGGTGTGACCACACATCTATCTCAGCATCCTCATTTCTGCGACATGCATCTTCTGAACATGTGCTTTTTTTATTGACCAACACTCCACTCTATACAGCAACGATGGTCTAACCACCACTCTGTCTAACTTACGTTTGAGTTTAGGTGATATCTTCTTGTCACACAATACTCCAGAGGCAAGCCTTCATTTAGTCCAGGCTGCCCCAATACGATGTGTGACATCATCGTCGATCTCGCCACTACTCTGGATGATGGACCCCAGATACTTAAAGTTTTCCCTCTTGGGGATAGGTTGAGTGGCAAGGCTCACATAAAAGTTTGCTGCATCCCTCTCAATACTGAATTTGCACTCCAAGTATTCAATTTTGGTCCTACTCAATTTGAATCCTTTGGACTCCAAGGCGTGTCTCGAGGCCTCCAACCTATCATTAACTTTAGTTCGAGTCTCATCAATTAGTACTATGTCATCTGCAAATAACAGACACCATGGTACCTCCTCTTGGATAGATCGCGTCAGCTCATCCATCACCAAGACAAATAAGAAAGGGCTCAGCACAGATCCTTGGTGGAGTCCTATCTCAACAGAAAAGTACTCTGAGTCTCCTCCCACCGTTCTTACCCGAGTTTTAGATCGTACATGTCCTTAATCACCCTGATATATGCCACTGAGACACCTTTAGCCTCTAGACACCTCCATAAGACATCCCTTGGGACTTTGTCATATGCCTTCTCGAGATCAATGAACACCATACGAAGGTCCTTCTTTCTTTCCCTATATTTCTCCACTAACCTCCGAACAAGATGGATTGCTTCAGTAGTCGACCGCCCCGGCATGAATCCAAACTGATTCTCCGAGATAGATACTACTCTTCGCACCCTCATCTCCACTACTCTCTCCCAGACCTTCATAGTGTGGCTCAACAACTTGATACCCCTGTAATTGTTACAGTTTTGAATATCTCTCTTATTCTTGTACAATAAAACCATTGTACTCCTCCTCCATTCGTCAGACATCTTGGCAGTCTTCATAATAGCATTGAACAGTCTAGTCAATCACTCAATGTCATCCTTTACCATTTTCTTCCAGAAGTCTACCGGAATCTCATCGGGTCCGATCGCTCTCCCCCTCTTCATCCTACTAATAGCCCGTCTTACCTCCTCAACTCTGAACCGCTTGCAATAACCAAAATCACGATGGTTTTCGGAGTGAGCCAACTCACCTAGCTCAATATCTCTATTTCCTTTTTTAATATCCTACTAATGTTTAAAATTTAATCAAATTTCACTAATTTAGAACAAAATTTAACTAAAAAATATGTTAATTTAATATCTTAAAATAATATTATAAAATATTAATCAAAATTTTTATCCATTCTTAAAAAAGAAAATAGGGAGAAGTAAACAGGAATATAAGAAGTATTTGACTATTTTTAAATGATGGTAAAATTTTTCCTTTTTTAAAGACAATATTTAGCCTAGAAATAATCAAAATCCCATTTAATTTGGAGACAAAAATTAAATGTTTTTCTTAATTGAAAATTTAAAGCGTTTTATAATATCTGCTGACAAGAGAGGTATTTATTTAATTGACAGATCAAAAGTACAATTATACCTTTCTCTTCTTGATTACCCTAATTAATGCCAATGTCAACATATTCAAACCCGTAGAAACGTCAAAAGTGGAGAAAATTGTCTTTTTATTCCGACTTAAGTATGTCTCATAAAATATGCAAATAGAATAATCAAACAGTAGTTTAATGACTTCTATCATCTTCCGCCCAATCAACCAAGCAAAGTATATAGTAAATTTTTTCTGAATTAAAAAGCAAATCAAAATTATAATTGTATCTCCTATCTCATGAATCAAGCAAAGCATAATACTTTTACCTTATTCAAATTAATTAATATTAAATTTTCTTGAATCATAATTTCCAACGCAACAATCGCTCCTCATCAATCTAATATATTCATAAAGATAAAGTATAAATAACATTGTTATATTTTAAAATTATTACTTTGTCCCTGGAGATTAGTACCTCGTATGATTCAATTGTTGTAACTCTGATGCAAATTAAAATTGAATAGTTTGTTTAATTAGCATATTATTAGTAAGCTAGTTATTGCACTCTACTTGTTTTGCATTCAAAATTGAATAAGGATTAATGAACCATTATATTGCAAATTCCAAATAAAGAAATGTATTCCTAGAGAGGATATGTGATTGGTAGCTTTAATACAAAAATAATTAGTGTTATTTATTTATATGTCTGGAGAGGATATGTGACTGGTAGGAATTTGATATAGTGAAGGATTGAAGGACTGGTAAGCTAAAATTTAGGAAAGACGAATTTGTTAACGTAAGAATTTTTGGCTCTTGAATTTTCCTTGCTACGAGTTATATGAAGTATAAAAAACATATTAGTATATTAATTTAAATTATGGGATTATATGAATCCTAATCTCAGGAATGAATTTTGGTTAAGATATTGGGTAAAGTTTAAATTTTTGAATGTGTAGTGGTTATTTTCGTGTAAAGAATTGGAGAAGTAGCTTGGGATAAATTAAGACTGACTTAGTAAATGAAAATTCTAACAAAATTCATATACCTTACATTGTTTTTTAATAAAAATTTTAAATTATAATATTCTTGTGAATTCTCTCTCGTTCCATCGTATTCTCATTCAATTTGCTCATAAGTAGAAAAATATGAATAGTATATTAATGAAATAATATGATATGTAATATTTTTGATATCTATATAAATAAAAGATAAATATAAAAACAAATTTAAAACTTTGAACATTTTAATTATTTTGAATAACGAAAAAAGTCTAAAAATTTTACTTAATATAGAATAGAAGAAGTACCATGAAGGAAAATGAAATATTCTCCCGGAAGTTTTGTCTCTTGTTAAATGTTTTGTATCTTTATTTTAACATACATGCATTGTTAGATAATTTTTTTATGTCTAATAACCCATCTTTTAAATGTACAAAACAATCAAAATAAATTGAGTATATTTTTATGAATTAGGTTCATCATTTATAATAATGCTGATAAAATTTGAAACTACTTATTCTTGGACAATAACACATAATGTGCGCAACATTTAATTGGTAAACGATTATGCTCTTCTGAGCTCTACTCTGTGTAACGAAATTTGAATATTATCATTATTATTTTCATTTTATTTTTGTACTATAACAATAATAATATATTCAGTGAAATCCCACACTATTTTTGTATTTTTTAAAATTTAATTTAATTAATTTTAAAAATTATATTAGATTACAATAATTTGATATTTTAAATATTCAAAAATATATAAAAAACACTATAAATTATAATTTCTTTTCATATCGGTATAAAACTCCCTCCACTCACATTTAGATGTAAAAAAAAATCAATTTGCTTTTTACTTTTACTTGTCAGTTTTGACAAATCAAGATAAGATAAATTTTCTTTTCCTATAATTTTTTATCATTGAGTTAATCTCCCTGAAAATATAATGAGTAAATATGTATAAAACCCTATTAATTAATGGAAGTAAAATGATAAACTTACTATATTAATAATTATTTTTTAAATAAGTTTGTCAAGTCAAAATTTAACTAGTCTCTCCGTTCCATTTTATATATCATCTTTTCCTTTTTGGTTCGTCCAAAAAACAATATCACCTTATTCAAATTGAAAATAATTTACCTTTAAAAATTTTTTTTACCCTTAATAAAATAATTCTTATCCACATAAATATGTAAAAAAAAAATTTAGACCACAAGTTTTAAAGGCTCTTTTTTTCTTAAAATATCGTATCAAAGTTAAAAGATATCACATAAAATGAAATAGAGATTATTAAAAGTGAATGGAGGGAATATATGCTTAACCAAAACATAAAAAATCTCTTTGTTGAATGATTTGGTAAAATATCTCTATCAGATATTAGTGTTAATGATTTCAAGATCGTACAATAAATTAGTTAGTTATGATAAGAGAATGATGGAACTTAAAACTAAATTAATTTCTGGTAACTACGTACTCACCTTTTGCTTCACCCTCAACACCAAGACAAAACTTTTGATGCTCTTGCTTTGGACCGACTCATCAAACTTTTCTCTAATATCACGTAGTCACAATCAATAATTTTCTACTATTTATTTTGATAAACAAAAAACTTTTTCTATTAACATTAATTTTAAATTATTATTTCTTTATTTGTGTATTTTAAATATTAAATTAAATTAAAATACACACAGTAATGATTATCAATTTGAGGAAAATGTGGCATTCTTCTTTAATTTAGAAAATTGTGTTCGATACTGATGAGATGAATCGTCATTACTCAAGGTCAAGGACAGGAGGTATGATTCCAAGTACTTGGACTCTAGGAAAATACTCCGTATATTCTATATTAATTGATAATATTTTCCTTTTATACGTATATCAAAAAATTATAGATAAAAAGATAATTTATTAATTCACTTCTTTAAAAACATTGAAAATTTTATAAATAAATATGAACATTTTTAAAAAGTTAATCACAAAAATAATATAAAAAATTTAATTAATAAAATGAACAACTAATATAGCAGAATTATTTTTCAAAAAGCAATTAATTAATATAACACGGAGGACTAGCTAATATATGACCGCGTCAATCTGAATTTCATAGAAAAGTCAAATATTAGCTGTCTCAAATCTTAATAATAGCGCACTTATAATTTTCATAAGCCCACTATACTAAAAGATATGAATCACATCATGTGATAGCAAGACTAAACATGTAATTTACTTATTTTGAGAAAAAAAAAAAGAAGAAGAAAACTTCCAATTTCGTTGCACAGTCAAAATTTTTTTTATGATAACAACATAAATAGCAAACAACAACAACAACATACTCAGTATAATCTCACAAGTGGGGTCTGGGGAGGATAAATTGTACGCAGACCTTACCGCTACTTCATGGAAGTAGAGAGACTGTTTCCTAGAACCCTCAGCTCAAAACCCATACGCAGAAGTACCTAGATATGACCAAAAGAAGATTAATTGACAGA
>JAABOM020000001.1:26686159-26725030 GCA_011800125.2 Solanum clarkiae | reverse complement strand
GAGGGATGAAGCAAACTTTGATGTGAGGCTTACCACTCAACCTATCCCCAAGAGGGAAAACTTTAAGTATTTGGGGTCCATCATCCAGAATAGTGGCGATATCGACGATGATGTCACACATCATATTGGGGCAGCATGGACTAAATAGAGGCTTGCATCTAGAGTATTGTGTGATAAGAAGATACCACATAAACTCAAAAGTAAGTTTTATAGATTGGTTGTTAGACCATTTTTGCTGTATGGAGTGGAGTGTTGGCCAATCAAAAACTCACATGTCCAGAAGATGCATGTCGCAGAGATGAAAATGTTGAGATGGATGTGTGGTCACACTAGGAGTGACAGGATTAAGAATGAGATCATTCGGGAGATGTTAGAGGTGGCTCCGGTGGCTGATAAGATGAGAGAAGCGAGACTGCGATGGTTTGGACATGTGTAGAGAAGGAGTATCGATGCTTCTGTTAGCTGGTGTGAGAGATTAGTTTTAGGAGCTACACAGAGGGGTAGAGGTAGACCGAAGAAGCATTGGGGGGGGGGGGAGGTGAACAGACATAATATGGCGGAACTTGATCTCATTGAGGACATAACTCTAGATAGAAAGAAGTGGAGGTCGCGTATTAGAGTAGTAGGCTAACTGGTTGGTAGAGTTAGGTGGTTATTTAGTCATGGGGTATAGTAGGGTAGAGGAGTAGTAGTGTCTTATAACATATGTTGTCATTATTGTTGTCTATGTGTTAATTGTATCATATTTACGTATTGTCATGTGCTTTTGGTTATTATCGTTTTTTTGCTGTTGCCTTTCTTTTATATTTTGTCATATCTAGTTTATTCTGCTTATGAGTTTTTGAGATGAGGGTTCCCAGGAAACAACCTCTCTACTTTTATGAGGTAGTGGTAAGGTCTGCGTAGATTTTACCCTCCCCAGACCTCACTTATAGAATTTTACTGGGTATGTTGTTGTTGTTGTAATATTTGTAACTCCAAATCATCTCTGATTTTACTCCAAATCATCCATGTTTTTACAAAAAATATAAAAAATAAAAACAAGTTCTAATCACACGGAAAGAAGATTACTACAACATTCCTAAAATTTACTAACAAATCATGGGCCGTCCCAGAAATTGCTAACTATTGGGCTTGTCACAACTCACAAGAAAAGAGCCCAACATTTCTCTCTCTTTTTTTAACAGTCGAAGCAACTTCACAACGGCTAAAATTCCTCTTCTTCTTCCTCTGTTTCAAGTTGTAACTCTCGTAGAAACCTTTTCAATTTCTGAATGAGGATGAAAAATGGGTGTTGGTGGAAATTTCTGGGATTTACTGAAGCCCTATGCTCGAGCAGGAGGATTTGATTTCTTGAGAAATAAACGAGTGGCTGTGGACTTGTCATATTGGATCGTTCAGCAAGAAACTGCACTCAAAGGACAAATTCGAAACCCACATATCAGACTCACTTTTTTCCGCACCATCAATCTTTTCTCCAAGGTAAGTCTATACTTACAGACACCCAACTTAGAATTTGAATTCTTGTTCCTGAGGGAAAAGTCAACCTAACAACCTAACTAACGTTTTGGATTTTGGAGTTTTCTCTGTTAGGTTAGGGGGTCGGTAGATCGTAGCTTGCTGCTTAGAAACGTTCCGGTATTTCTTTTTATTGGTTAGAAAAGAGCAAACTTGGAGAGTATCCTTAAAAGTTCTTTTTCGGGTGGTGGGGGTGGTGTGGGTATAATTGAGCATGATTAACCAATGTGTTCATGGCTTATCAATAAATTATGTATCAACTTTATTTTAGTGGAAGTTATATATCTGAATCATTTGTATCCATCGTCTCTTTTTGACATGGAATACTGGTTTTCTTTAGTTAGACAGTTTTTACACCAGCCGAAGCTTGGGACTGAATATACTTTGCTAAATTTTGATAGATGGAATTAACATAAAGACCTTTTAAACATAAGAAAAACATATTTATTGAAAAGAGTGTTTTTTTTTTCCTGTATTGGTTTTCAAATGGGAGCAAATAGGTGCTGTTCCGTGAACTTTAGTATTGAGGGAAGTGTTGTTTGATTATTTTGTAGTTTGGGGCATTTCCTGTTTTTGTCACGGATGGTACTGCATCACCACTTAAGTCTCAGGCAAGGATTGCGCGATTTTTTCGGGCCTCAGGAATTGATTTATCGAGTTTGCCTGTTGCTGAGGAGGGAATTTCAATTGAAAGGAACAAGGCATTTCAGAAATGCGAAAAAGAATGTGTTGTAAGTTTTGTTCTATCACTATCTTTGTTTTGACTCTCTTATCTTGATCTCAATATTTCTCCTTTGCAGTTTAGTATGACACTGACCTAGGGTTCTTTGATATGTAAAAGTCATTGTTATGAACAAGTTTTGATATTGTAGCAAGTATTGAGGCTATGGTAATTTGTTGGATAATTTACCACCAAGAAATTGGGTAGTAGGATTAGAAAGCTACCTTTGTTAAGGAGCTATTCATATACTACTTTATTTTGAAGAGTAAGTAAAATAAACCATCACATGCTTTTGTAGAATTGTAAGATTTGCTAATATCTCGTTTTCCACTGACCCCACATAGGGTGAAATGATGCAAATTTTAGTGTCTTTCATGTTGCTTTGATTGTTCCCCATGAGATGCAAAAGGTTATCAAGTCAAATATTTTCAGATGGCAGGAATAATATTATATGGAAAGTGAAAGAAACTGAGGGTTGTGTCGTAATAGAACTCTAACACTTTAGGTCACTATATGGTCGGTTCAAGCAAGATAATGTGTGTATGTGTAACTTCCCTGTTTAAGAGGAGAAAAGCTTATAGATTGTAATTTGTTTAGCTTGTCCTATGGAAAATGGGGAGATGTTTTTTCCTAATATCATTACTACAGACAGCAAAGTCTCTTATTATTGACTTTATTCAACTTCCCTATACTTTAAAAGTCACCACACATGGGAGTTCTGCTTTAGGTGTTTAGCGAGCTTTACCTTCTCTTATGTTGCTGCTAATACGACATGTTTCTGGTTGTTAGCTAAAAATATAAATTGTTATGTTTCATTAGGAGTTGCTTGAACTTCTTGGGGTGCCAGTTCTAAACGCAAAAGGAGAAGCTGAAGCACTCTGTGCACAGTTGAATAGAGAAGGACTAGTTGATGCTTGTATTACTTCTGACAGTGATGCATTTCTGTTTGGAGCCAATTGTATTATCAAAAATATGCAACCAAACTCCAATGTAAGTGTGCTTGGACTCTCCTTTGACATGAGGTCATGGATAAACTTGATGTTATTACTTGAGCTCTCCTTTCGCATTGGGTCGTGGTTAAAGTAGATGCTATTAGTATGCTGATCAGAAAGGGGTGTGCTAGCATAACTGTAGATAAGATTTTTCATGAATTTTGTATTGTATCAAAGATCGGTAGAGTTATTTATCTACTGCAACAAGTTGATTGAGTATCATGCTTTTAGTGGTAACTAATTGCCACAACTGTGTATGCAGACGATTTGACTGATATCACTTATTGTACATTAAGTCTAAATTCAATCTTTCCTAAGGATGCATCTCATTTTTGGTGCAGGAACCATTTGAGTGCTATCACATGTCAGATATTGAGTCTGGTCTTGGGCTGAGGAGGAATCAGTTGATAGCAATTTCGCTTTTGGTGGGAAACGACCACAACTTAGCTGGAGTACCAGGGATTGGGATTGAAACAGCAGTTCGTTTTGTCAAATCTTTTAGTGATGATGACATCTTGCATAGGTTTGTATTTCTCTTGATCTGAGTGCGCAGGTGGTCCATTGGAGAGTAAACGATGATATTTTCAAATTAAGTTGTTGCTAAAAAAACAATGAACAGTGGTTTGTGAGTATCCATTACAGTTAACTGCCCATTACTGCAGGTTGCAGGAAATAGGTGGAGGGGATCTACAGGTGTTTCAGCATGACGTCAACTTAGACAGTAGTCTTGAACCCAATTCAGATGAGAGCCCTCGGAAGACCAAAGTGCCGCATTGCTCAATCTGTGGGCATCCCGGCAGCAAGAAAGCTCACCTCAAGTTTGCTTGTCAGTACTGCAGTTCCACCGCCAATGAGGGTTGCATTCAGAAGCCACTGGGCTTCAAGTGTAATTGCTCCCCATGTGATTTGGTACAGCTGAAACACCCTGCTCCGTTGGTCTTTCACTGAAATGATATGTTATTCTGTCAGGCTTCTTATTCAGGCATTTGTTTTTCCTTCTGGTCTCATCCTTCTCTAAACGCTGGCTGTGGTATTGTATTGACAGGATAATAAAGAAAAAGAACAAAAAAGAAATGAGAATTGGAAGCTTAAAGTTTGCAGAATGATAGCCTCGGAGCAGAATTTCCCAAACAATGAGATCATAGAAATGTACCTGAACAAGCAACAGCAATATGGTGAGTGAACTGGCAATTACAATATAAGTTAATTTATAGTCTGCCAGTTTGTGGTGCTGCTTGCATATTTAGATAAAGAGACTTGAGAAAGCAAATACAATTTGTATGTGAATAATAGGCCTTTTTTTTATTTTGATTTATTTAAGTTTACCTCAGTCCCGATGGTATCTTGATTTTTATAAATGTCAACTTTATCCAGAGGGCCAGCAAATTTTTTGTTAATCACTCTGTCTGCTGTTTACTCACTAGAGCCAATGGATTTCCCTCCACCCTCGATCCTCCTTTTCTACATTTTCTGCTCTACTTGTATGATTTTTCTAGGTTCTTGTTAACAAATTGGTCCTTATGTGTAATTCAACCTGGAAAACGTGCTCTAGTAGTGAGGATATTGCACAAGACCATACAAGGAGACTACATTCCATATACTTAACTGATGTGGATTCTAACACCCTGCATGCCCAGGGCAGTACAAGTCTGAAGATATCACATATTGGTCCAACTGTAGTAGCTCGATATTAGGGATTTTAGGCCTAACTTAAACCTAAAAACCTAGCTCAAATGGTGAGGTAAATCTGCTATGTGAATTAGAGTCTTCTCTTGCATATTGTCTACAATCGATTCAAGATAAGTTCCTTTTCTTTTCTTTTTATACTTCACTCTCTCTTGTTTACCCTCGTGGCAATTTTTTTGCAGATGGTGATTATCATTTAGCATGGGGAAATCCGAAGATTGATATGATAGTTGATTATCTGGCTTATTATCAGCACTGGGAGCCATCTTATACACGTCAAAGAATGTTTCCTATGTTATCCACCATATTTCTAAGAGGCGTGGCCTCAAATTCCAATGATCAATTGCTAGGCGGACAATATAAATTTGACTCCATTCAGCGGGTGAAGAAAAGATTTGGACATCAACTTTACGTAATCAATTGGAAGAAACCAACACGTGAAACGAGCAATGTAATTTGCATCCCTTCTGAAGACTCTGATTCGGAGCAGGAGCTGGGGATAGCTGATGAGTCCACAGATTTACTTGATGAATCTGGTGGCCTGCAGATTCATGTCAAGGAGGGATGCAGCTCTCTGTCAACTGAAGAAGATATGGTGCTTGTACAGAATGCTTTTCCAGAAAAGGTGTCCCAGTATTTGAGAGACAAGGTGAAGAATGATTTACTTTTTCTGTACACTCCTTCGACCCCCCCTCCAATTCCATTCCGCTAGAATGTTTGTTTTGTTCACTAAATGCTCGCTTGTGATATCCCAGGAACTAAAAGACTCAAGGTCACGTAGAAAAAGACCAATGAAGTCTGAGAATTCAGAATCACCGAAAGGTGTTCAACTAAGCATCACCAACTTCTATCGATCATCCAAAGTCCCTTGTCATGAGAAGCCAGGGGAGGGTGAATCTGGATGTCCAAAGAGCAGCGCGGATACTTCTGGAGAGAGAGATAAAGAACCAATCCGGAACTACTCCAAGTCAGTTAGACGCAAGCTTTTGTTTGATTAGCCATTTTACAGGATTATCCAATACCTTTGCATCCTGTAAATTGGCTATCACAGTGATGGTGCATAATAATCTTTATTTTTGTTTTTGTCCCCCATTTGGTAAATGCAAGTTCACTTGTAAATGATGATGTAAATGTAGGTTAGTTTTTCTCTTAGGTAGCAATTGTCAGAATAATGTGCATATTATTCTTTTATTTGGTTTACTACCCCATTTTGTATATGCAAGCTGACTTGTAAAATGAGGTAAATAGAGATGAGTCTTTGCGACAATGGTGACATGGTGTATGCTATATACAAATGATGTAATTTTGATTGACGAGGCATGCGACAAAGTTAACAATAGGTCTGAAGTTTGGAGACAAACCTAAGTAAAAGGTTTAAGTTGAGCAAGACTAAGATAGAATACTTGGAGTGCAAATTGACCTAACTCATGCGACAAATGTGGCAGTAGTGACTAAAACACAAGTCATTCACAAGAAAAGAAGTTTGAAATATTTGGGTCAATAATTCAAGGAAATGGGGAGATTGATGATAATGTTACACATTGTATTGAAGCATGGTGGTTGGTGTTGTCATACTAATGTGTCACCAAGTGTTAAAGGTAAGTTTAATATAGTGATGGTTAGACTTGCTATGTTGGTGGCTTAAGAACCTGTAAGTCCTGATGAGAGTTAGTAAAATGAGAATGTTGATATGGATGTGTAATATACTATGAGAGCTAAGGTAGGAATGAAGGTGCTTGGGGGACTAAGGTTGAGTTACTTTTGTAGTGGACAAGATGAGAAAAACGAAATTGAGATGGTATAGACATGTGAAGAGAAAATGTATATAAATCCCAATGGAGGTGTGAGAGGTTGCAGTTGCCTATAGTGGTATAAGGGAGATATAGAGGTAGGCTGAAGAAATTTTGGAGAGGAGATTACATAGGATATGACTCACCTACTATATACCAAAGATATGACCGGTCTGCATGTTATTGAGGACATGATTCTAGATAGGAAGATATGGAGGTCAAAGATTCAGGTAGAAGGTTAGGTCACCTTCGTAGTATTGTTATTATTACGCTCCAGCTATCTTATTCTTTAATTTTAATTTTACCTGTTGTTTCCTTTGCTTTAGTTATCATAGTATTTTGTCGTTGCTATTGTTCTCCTCTTTATTTTTTCCGCATATCTTCTTAGCTATTATATTTACTTTACATACTTATGTTTTTATATGTTTTTTTTTTGAGTCAAGGATTTATCAGAATAATTCTCTATCTTTACAAAGTAGGGATAAGATTGCGTACACACCACTCTCTCTAGATCCTAGTGGAGAGAGCTATTTAAAAAGTAGTTAGTACATTATAATTAGTTTTGCAATTCAAATAATTTGATGCACAAATCATTTCGCGTTAGCAGAGTTCGAGAAAAAACTTTATTGTTCCTCAAAAGCTCTCCTAAAGGAGCGTAATTAGTATATAAGAATGTCAATAACCTCTTCAAGAAACAGAACGAAACCAAAAAGATAACTTTTTAATCTAATTACGAAAAAACCAAGTTCTTGATTCTTTTTTATTATTTAATTCCAGAACCTCAACCAAATAAACAGTCTAGCCACTCTTTCGAAAAAAAAACACCGAGTAAGCAAGAGAAAACAATAGAAATTTTCGTTTATCGTCTCTTTTTTAAGATAAATCATTTGCCAAAATAATTTATTTCTTTAGTAATTTATGATATTTAGATCATGCTATAATTTTTTTAAGCAAATAAAATCTTATGAGAAAGTTACATTACGGTCTAAGATTTTATAGACATTAGACAATAACTTAATATTTTCTCTGTTTCAAGAGTTATAATTGCACACTTTTAAAATATGTACAATCTGAATAATGATCTAAAAATGATATTTGCATAAATCAGCTGAAAATGAAAGAGTCTATAATAGTTGAACCTTTATACTCATTGGTTGGACTATATAAATTCTCACAGATCATGTTGCTTTATTTCTTAAAGTAACCTAATTATATTCTTGTAATTTGTAGATTTAATGGAGGGATGTTGGACTTAAATCAACCTAATCATACATAATAAAATGTACAAATCCTTGAATGAGGAACCGAAAGATAGAAAAAGAAAGGAAGGCATAGTTATTTATGGCAAATAATATTTGTATCAGTGTTCAAGATAATTTATAATACTAATGAAGTGAAAAATTACATTAATTAATCATGATTAAGTGAAAGAAGAGTGTGTGTAAATAAATGTTATGATTTATTAATTTGTTGGAAATAATGCGAAAAAAAGATAATCAATATCTATATTGATCTCGACTAAAATTCATAGAAATTTATGAATAAACTCATCAAGATATGAATAAACTCACCGGTTCATATCTTTGAGGAATTCTAAATTCTCTTCTTACTCTATATAAAAAATTCCCACTTCACCTTTTTTGAAGATTTACCATCCCTGTTCTCTTATATAAATCTACATAAAGGTTATTTCTTAAACTTTGAAAAGGTTCTAAATTTTATTTGACGAAATTACAGTTTAATATTTTTGGACCATTTAATTTACAAAATATATCCAATATGTATATATGATGTATACTTCATGCTAATATAAATATACCATACATATATTTCACGTATCATATATGACCGAGTATATATGTGGTGTACACTTTCGCCATATTTGATAAACTAGATGGCCGAAGGGTAAATATTAATAGCTATTCCTTTAATGGAAATAATTTGTGTAACCCGTGCTCTTACAAAATATAACATCGTATCCTTATTACCAACTTACCTCTAAATTAAACATCTTCCTTAACTTTTACATCTTTGTAAAAAAAATGGACATTGAGGGAGTTACTGCAAATTCATCTGATATGGGAACTAAAAATATCTGCATGCTTATTGTCCTTGATGATTTTACTAGTCATAGTTTTGTTTGTGATATGCTTCACAATCAAACTCATCAAGGTATGTATACTCTTAACCTTCTGTATCTTTCTTGGAATTGTTATCTTTGTTCAACATAAAGTTATTAACTTTGAACTCTTCTTGTCTTTTTTCTGTTTTATTATCAGTTTTACATGTTGGAAAAACAATGGATACTTTAAATGCTGTTTGGGAGAGAAAGAGCATCTTCAATCTTGTTCTTACAAACATCCACAGGCTTAACACAAATGGGGTTGACATCCTCCAAATCATCAAGAACAAACTCAATCTTCCTACCATTTGTAAGTGTTTTCTAGTTTATTTTATGATAATATTTGTTCTTTTGCAATCACGACGATTTGCAAAATCTTAAAAGGGGTTGCATATTTTTTCCACAGTAATGTCACCGGATGATACAAAGTATGAAAATCAAGTACAAGATTGTAGTGTTGCAGCTTATGTTGTGAGTTTCTCAGACACAAATGAGATGGACAAGTTTTGGCAAATGGTATTAGAGAAGGAAAAAGGTAGAAAAGCAACACTCAATCAAGAAGAAAATGCTTCAACATTGCCTCAGGATGTAACTGCAGAGACAAGTAGAGAAAACACATCATCTGTTGATACTGATGCAGCGATAAGGGCTCGTGATTTGAAGGGTAAGCAAAAAGCTAACACAGACAGAAGTGAAGAAAATAGAGACATCGAAAAGAAAAGAAGGGTTGTATGGACTCCAAAGATGCATCAAAACTTCTTGCAAGCTATACAGCAGTTAGGCTATGAAAGTAAAACATCCTCCCCTTCTTTCTTCTAAATTATGTAGTTCATTCATAAGAGTTGATATTCATGATGCTTTTTTTTTTTTTAATTAATTGATATCC
Organism: Solanum clarkiae; assembly: GCA_011800125.2. Taxonomy (NCBI): domain Eukaryota; kingdom Viridiplantae; phylum Streptophyta; class Magnoliopsida; order Solanales; family Solanaceae; genus Solanum; species Solanum clarkiae. The sequence continues at coordinate 26,715,315 of JAABOM020000001.1, read as the reverse complement.
AGAGGCTGTTCCGAAGAAAATAGTTGAAATTATGAATGAGCCTGGATTGACTAGAGAACATGTTGCCAGTCATTTGCAGGTGTGTTTTCATTTATATTATCAAACTCGTCTGCAAAGCGTTGAATCTCTTTACAATCACCTCTATCAAATGTTCATGAGATATGCTGTCCTGTTAACTTTTCTTTTTTCTCCATCTGGGACATTGCATTTTCTTCTCTTTTAGGGACGGAAATGTGAATCATAAAAGCGTAATTACAACAGTAAATCTCTGAAATTAATACATGAATCTCCAGTTTTATTAAGCACGTGATAAAACCATTTAATATCTAGCAAAATCTTTGCATTCAAGAGCTAGAACCTTGCACTTGTGTCACACATGTTGAATGTCTTCATTCTCAGAACCACGACATATTAAATTCTTGTGATATACTATTATGGATAAATTTTAATTGCTATTAAACAAAAAGAGCGTACTTACTTGCAGAAATATCGCATGTGCCTCAAAAGAGCTCAAGAAAGTTCAGCTGCTTCTGTCTTTGACCAAAGCCTGTCAAATGATGCTAACACAAAATGCTATCAAGTTCAATCATACCTATCTCCTCTAAATTTTGGTGCTTCGCTAGGATATTCTCATTCTATAATACAACCATTTCAGACACACTTTCAGCAAGGAAGTGGTGGCATGAACTGTCCAACTTCTGGCCAAATGGGCAGTTTCCAGCAGCAGAACAGTCTCTTGGATCTTACAAATTTGCAACAAGCAGATCATAGTGGCTTAATTGGACAGCATGCATTATTTGCACCAAGATTAGCTCATAATAGTAACTTCAGAGTATATGGCGACAAGAGAAAGAATGTGCTTTTCAGTATCGAAAGTGTCAATGAAAACCAGCCCACTAACTCAAATTCTGGTTTGGAGTTTCTTGGTTTTAGATTGAGCACAGATGGAAAATCTGTCAATTTTGGTCACAAAGGTTCCTCTTGTGCTGTAATCCCAAATAACTCTTATTCTGCTCTATGTTCCTCAATGTCAGAGGACTATACTCCCCAGCAGCAATCTTCACCACAATTCCTGGGAACTCCAATCAAAACTACCTCAATTCAATTCTCTTCGGTTCCCCCTGAGAGTCTCACATTCAATCATCCTTCTAACAGCATTTCAGAACAAGAGAGTCTTGTACTATTCGATAATGCAGTGAATAAAACATCATGTCAGGTTCCAGAAATGCCTGACAGCTTCATACCGCAAGAACAGCTTTCAGCACAGCCATCATCAGGGGATTTTGAGGATTATTCTGCAATATTATTTGGTGAGGAAGTATATGTGCCATCACTGGAGAATCATGATTCTATACAGAAAGAATATTCTGCACCAGAGTTACCACAAGTAACCCTTGAAGTCAATCGTTTAGGTACTGAAATAGACGTCAAATCTCTGCTGGAAACAACAGAACAACTATTTTGGGAGGATAATGAACTTCTTTAATCTTTGCTGATAAGTTTTTACTCATTCAAAGTTGTATAGGTAGTTTAGAGATGTAACTTTTATCTCATCATGCTTATATATAAATCTGAATTTTCATGCCATGAACCTCAAGTTGATAACTAGATGATATAGCACTACTATGTTCCTGTATTATGTTTATTTTTTAAAAAAATTTCTTGTCCTCAGTGCTTACGCATTTGGTTACCAGGCTCCCATATCAATCTGTTCGATTTGATGTTAAAGTTTATTGGTTATCGATTTGTAGATGTGCTAAACTGTTATAAAACCATTAAGATATTAACTTATCGGTTATTGATTGTTATCGGTTTAACCGTTAAAATTTGACACAATTTATTTATTAAAAATTACTTAGAAATAAGGTGACAAACAAAATGAATCATACACCTGAGTTGACAAATTATATTTTGCTCAAAAGCAACATTGTCAGAATGCAGAATAAATGAGAGTTTGAGATGATAAAAAATAAAAGTATGAAATTGTCAAATTTTATATGCCTAAGGGTACAAATATAATTATTTAGTTTACTATCAGATTATCGATTAACTCGTAAGGAAAAACCTAAAATCGTTAAGAACTAGTAATCCAATAATTAAAAAAAATTAAAATATTATCAAAACGACTAAACCAATATCCCATTATCAATAAACAATAACTTTTTTTTGGTTAGAACAATCAATTTTTGTTCAATTTAGAACGCCCTAAGCAGTTGCTTCCATAAATTCTCTTCCATAAAAAGAGCCCTTGGAAAGCTAAACAAGAAAACCAATGAGTTCATTTTTTAAAAGGGTAAACTTGTCTTTTCGTGAACATTCCCATGGATAAATCCATGAAATTAACAGACCAATAACCGCAAAAGAACTAACAATGCGTTCTTTGCTACATCCACTCTCTTCAACGCCAAAGTCTCTCCTCTCGGCAAATCCGCCGGCGTACGATGGACCCTTTGCATCCCATAGCCCAAAACCGAAACCCCTTTGTAAAGTAACTGCAATATCTAAAACTAAAAGTGAAATAAGAGTCAACAACAAGGCTGAGGACGACTACCATGCCACCCTCAAAGCTCTCAACTCTAAAGGTCGTTTTCCAAGGAAGTCACTTGGGCAGGTATTTACTGGTTCCGAACGGTAATTTCATTCTATTTCAGTAGATGGGTATTGTTCATTGGGGCATTTCATCGAACAGAGAATTGGGTATGATTGAGCGAGCTGGTGTTTGATGTTTTTGTAGTGAATTGGACAGAGAAATGGGTATGATTGAGTGAGTTTGGTGTCTTATGTTTTCTAATTGTTTTGTGAATTGTTAGCATTACATGCTGAATTCGGAGGTAAATGATCAACTTGTTGCTGCTGCTGACGTACAAGGAGGAGATTTGGTGGTTGAAATTGGGCCTGGTACCGGTTCCCTGACCAATGCTCTTGTCAGTTCTGGTGCCACTGTCCTTGCAATTGAAAAGGTTTATTCTTTTCCCCATCAATATACGTCTGATAGTTTTTCTTGGTTTTGCCATGCGAGAGTGTGTGTATGTCACTGTTAAGATAAGCTTCAGGTTTTAAGACAAACCTATTATTATTTCAATGGCATGTGTTTAAATAGAATGGAATGGCTACATCCATCTAGCTCAGGATAAAGTATTGCGTGTGCATGCCCATGTTAGTGTGTGTACATGTGTGTTGTGTAATAGAATAACCATACAACATTGGCAAACTGTTAAGACTTGACAAACTTTGAGGTTATATATCTTTAATTACACAGTTATGAGAAAAAAGAAAGCTTTTTTAGCTTTTTCTTTTCTGTTCCTTTTTATTATTGACAGAATTGTTCTATTTTGCAATGATTTAAGGATCCTTACATGGCAGCCATTGTAATGGAGAGGTTTTCCAGCCTAGATTGTGTAAAGGTAACAATTTTGGTTCAATTTCCTCCACTTTGAATACAGGATTAAAAACTAATACTTGAGAATACAGTTCCTTACCCTATATAGAGTGTTCTTCTACTGTAAAGGATATAAATGTACTTGGTTTACTGTTTACATTATGCTTCAGTGTCTTCAGTTTCAAAGACATACAGAAATGTGATAATGTGACCACTGCATCTATAGGTTTTGCAAGAGGATTTCACAAAATGTCATATACGATCCCATTTGTCCACAGTGTTGCAAAGTGGAAGAAATTCTTCAGGTGCGAAACCACAATATGCAAAGGTGAAAACCTGTTGAATCTATGTATAGGCTCTGTTGGTCCTATCCTCGACACTTTTGTGCCTTTAAATTATGTGTTCCTGGTGCAAATTATCAATGTCCTCAATATTATGCTAACAGGAGATGTACATCCCTTAACTTATTGCAGGTAGTCTCTAACCTACCTTTTAACATAAGTACAGAAGTAATTAAGCAGCTTCTTCCCATGGGTGATGTCTTCTCAGAAGTAGTTTTGTTACTCCAGGTTTGTATTGTGAGTCTAAATATGCTTCCACATTAATTGTTGATATTGGGAATGGTGGTACGATTTTCTCTTTTCTTTTCTTTGTTTTTCTCTTTTTTTTTTTTTTTTTTAACTGGACAACTTAAGTTGTGCATCATAGACTGTTGGTTGTCCTGCATATTGTCATACTATTTTACGATTTGTCTCTCCTTGATCTAGATTCGAATTCACCAATTAGATGTAAAAGATTATAGGCTGAAGCAGTAGGACTAAAACTTCTTTAACTCAGTCCGAGATTTTGCATCTCAAAATTTAACAGCTGTATGATTTAATGCAGAACGAAGCAAACTCCTTTGTAATGCCTTTGCATGCTTAAAGTGAATAATGTTGGTTTCCATAGAGGTTGCCTCAGGTCTTGACATTTTTCTTGTGCCCCATCCATTTTGTTATTGAAATGTTTCCTTGATTTCTTTTTCATTTTATATGCCCAAATTGTCATAACTGAACACCAAGTTAGTGTCAAAAAATATGTCCAAGTTATTTATATGACAACCCAAGACATCTAGGTACCTATGAAGTTTATGAACCCTCTAATACACCAGAATATTCTCTCTTTGCACCAAAAAATAATAGTGAAATAAAAAAGGATATTTCATGCTTTCCTTATCATTCTCACTGTTTTCAAAACTATGTTCGTTTTCTTCCACTCCATAAGCCCCAAAAAAAACGTAGTGGTGATACTTCAAGGATATCCCTTTCACTGCTATCCTCTTTACTCAAGGTTGCATCCTCTGTAGGCCGTGTATGTTAAAAGACGAGCATGCATGAGTCCTCTATCTTGAAGCTAACCCGAGTGCAACTAGAAATGATTAGTATTCTCTCTAGATTCTTTCTCATGCAACGTCGACTCACAAATGTTCTCCTTCTCTGTCTCAAATTCAACACACAGTCAGGGAGGCATTATGCACAGCACACCAAACAAAGAAAGCAACTCTTTTTGGAGTCTAAGTTAGGGCTTTGACGTCTGGCATAATCACATCTAGTTCTGCATCGGCGTCCTGAACCAGTTTCTCATTTCACTTAGCTAAGTTTCTAGCTTAAACCCAGTGGCTAATAGCCAAGAATTTCATGAAGGATGTCCAAACCATAAGTAATTCTTTTGAAAAATGGATGCACAAAAAAATTTTAGAATCAAACTACCAAATATTAGGAATTGACTTTTGTTTTAATGAATGAATGCATCAAAAATTTTTAAAATCAAAATGCATAATATTTAGCCACTTTAATATGAAGTGAACTGATGGAGCAAAAAAGTATGATAAACAGAGAAAAGAGTTCAATCTAGAAAGAAATTACTTTCAAGTTTTTAAGGTTTGACTGCCTCTAGGAATGGTAACGATAGCAGTGAGACATAAAGAACAAAGAGCAGATTGAGATGAGGTTTTTTTCATTTTTTTGTGTAGCATTTTCACTTTCAATTTTGGCATAGTTGTAGAATTACTTTTAAGATTTATTTGAAAATTTCTAATGAAAAGTAAAAAAAGAAGTCAGACATGTTCATTTGGAATCCAATTGGCTATTGATATATTTATTCTTTTTTTTTTTATAAATTCTTACATTGTACATCACTAATTAAGGATTTTTAAATAACAATTCTGAAATAACATATTAATTAACTATTATGATTACTTAATTAATAGATATAGAAAGTAATTAACTATCATTATTTTAAGGGGTGAGGTAGGTTGTGTGTTGCTTTACAAAAAGTAAAAGGACTGCTGCAACGTCCGGAATCGAACTTGCGTGCGCGCCCCTAGGATCTTCTTGGATGCCTTGCACCAGTGAGCTACCACATTAAGTTGTTCCAATGGTGTGTAAACCTTAATATATAATTGTATCAAGTAGCATTTTACTTATACACACAATATAATTTTCTGATGAAGGGTGTTCGCATGACCACCCTCATCGTGCTGGAGCTCTGCCCCTGCTTAAACCTATGTTGTTACTTTTGATGGTTACCGAGTAACAAACTCCTCATGCTATTTTTGTATGTTTATGGTAAAATCTATTACTACTAGTTTTGGAAAAATTACACTGTTAGATTTTCTTGGGACATAATGTAGGAGATCATTTTCACAAAGTATGCAACTTAATGGTATACATGAAACAGCCTGATGGATATCACCTGTTACAAAATCCCACCAAATTGTTCCAATTGTTGGAAGGACTACTGACGGTTAATTGTATGGAATTTCAGGAGGAAGCAGCTGTGCGCATGGTGGATTCATCCTTACGGTCCTCTGAGTATCGACCCATTAATATTTTCATCAACTTCTATTCAGGTAATTGAGAAGTCTTGTGACGGTTGAAGTAATACTTAGACTTCAATGTCTTTACCCTAGTCCTGGACTGAGGATGACAAACATTTGCTGGTGATATCTTGATAAATAACAAGCCTAATTACTCAAAAGTATATCTCTGCAGCTGTATACTGTTTGACTACAAAACAACCCTCAGTTATCTTATTTGGACTGGGATAGTACACTTAGTTTTATAATGTAGCTATGTGTAAGAATACCTACAATATATGTAAACATAGATGAAGTAAATTCTCTGTGTAGCAAAGGCGACAAATGTGCCCAAACCTCCTCATTTGCCAAGTTTTATTCGGTTCCAGCTATCCTTACACCAGGTTATAGATACATGTTTGGCTACCTGGTCCCGGGGACCCAAACAAAAAAAAAAAAGCACTCTTCCAAAATTCTGCTGTTAAATTACAAAATTCCACTTCTAATTATCTGATATATCAACTTCTATTTGCAGTGGATTTGCCATCTTTTGTATCTGATCCTTAGTACCTCAAATTAGTGTTTAGTTGAATGCTGGCAGTCCATATTCTTCAAGTCTTAAAGATATACTAGACTAATTAAAATTACATCTTTAGTATCAATGACATTTTCACATCTTTGTAAAATAAATAGCTCCAAAAAATTTTGGATGCGTTAATTATCTCAAGCTTTTGCATTTTATATGTATGTATCTTTGCAGATCCTGAATACAAATTTCATGTGCCAAGGACAAATTTCTTCCCACAACCTAAAGTAAGTGCTCCCCCTCCCTTTTATATTTTCCTGTTTGAACACTTATTTGTTACCAAGAAAGATTATACAGAATTATTTTTTAACTTAAATATTAGTGGTGTAGAATTAGACTCTTCCAGGAACGGTCATTTGTCACTACAGTAAATTGAACATACGCCCCTGGACAGCTTCAAGATGTGATGCTCTGTCCAGTATCAAATACTTTGAACTATGGTAGAATCAAAATTTACTTTAGTGGCTACACGTCTTTCCTTTACTAAAAGATATCTTCTAAGCCTGTTTATTTAATACCTTCCTTAATCTCTTTGACGAATAGTATTATTTGAAGAATACAGTTCCCAAATCATGTACGGATCTTTGCTGGTGGTACAGCTTTTCTATGTCCATATGATGGTGTCTAATAGGTAATTATTATGTTTCTCGTTCTTCAGGTTGATGCAGCTGTAGTTTCCTTCAGACTGAAGCAGCCTGTAGATTATCCTCCCGTTTCTTCAGCGAAAAGCTTCTTTTCAATGGTTCTCACAGCGTACCCTTGCACTTTCCTTTTTTTTCCGTGTGTTCCAAGTGTGATGTAACAATTGGAAGTGTAGAACTACTTTATAAACTTAAAACAAAACAGCATCTGCAATCTGTGGTTAGGCCAATGTTTGGTTATAAAACTAATTTGGAAATTTAGGGTTAAATATGGTGAGTAGTTTATCTTTCTCATGTCATTGTTGATAGCTGACATTCTATTCCTCATTGATGGTCAAGGTCAACTGTGCATTTAATGGGAAACGGAAGATGTTAAGAAAGACACTACAACATATATGCTCTTCTCTTGAGATTGAAGAAGCTCTTGTTAGTGCTGGTCTTCCATCCACGGTATTACTGATGTAGTTTCTCATTTATCCAGTCAAATGTAACTCCAGCAACTGGTCTATCTAAATCAGTTCTCACATTTAGTTTTTCATTTCTTTTCTTCTTTCAGTCAAGGCCCGAGGAGCTTTCCCTAAATGATTTTGTAAGGCTGCATAATTTGATTGTTAAAGCCTAGGATCTTCTGGTGTCATTTGGTCTGAGGTTACTTGAGCTTAACAGAGGGAGTCTACAAGCTGCCTGGAGCAATATGGTGAGCTGGGAGTTCAAACAGCTTTAGTTGACAGCAGAAAGAGACACTTGATTTGAGCCTCCCTTGCTCTACTATTGTCAATTTCATCAAAGCCTTAATCCATTCAACACAGCATAAGTTAAGGCTTCAGACAGATCTGAGTGTAAATATTTTATCGCATATCTTACTTCATTAGTAGAGTATTAATGCATAATCGATAGATCATCTTCTATAATTCATGAATATGAACACTCGAAATTGGCCAGGTATTGAGGTGTGGTTCTTGTTATTCCATCTCCTTCCTTCAAAGTGCTTGACACTTGATATTAAGCAATATATTCATAACAAATTTGCATTAATCAATATATCCCTAACAAAATGATTAAAACGAGAAAATGACTTGTATATCGATGGGATTATGAGAATACATTTGAAATAACCAATAATTCATCCACTCCCAGAAAGTAGCTATAATTTCAAACCAAAATCATCAAAGAATTGTTCAAGAATGAAACTGATAAATAAGATCCAAGGACCTCAACTTGGTCCCATGAGGATCAAATTCGAAATCAGGGCCGTCATTGTCATAGCGGAGGTCAGCCGCAGCGGAGACAGGGGAAAGGGGTCTTTTAGGTCTCTTATTCTGAATGAAACAAACCCTCATCCTTTCCTCAACTCTGTCAACACTAGTCTTGGAGGTTTCATTAACATCATCTTCGTCATCCCCAAGTTGCATCGGCTCACCGGCTACGGCGGAGGAGAGGGAATTCTCGGGAGCCGGAGGTGGTGGATGCTGGTGGGTTTGGGATTTGGAAAGGAAGAGGGAGAGGTGTTGGTGAGCAGAGTGAAGGGAAGAGTATATTTGTTGGAGTTGAGAAGAATCAGCAGTGACGGGAAGTTGTTTAGCCATTAGGGTTGCTTGGTCAAGTGCTTGTATCAGCTCAGCTATGCCTCCTGTCTCCCCTGAAACCATCTCCATTTCCATCTCTAACTGTTGTGCGTCTCTATGTTGATGGCTCTATCCGACCTAAACCCGATAAACAAAACCCATTTGAAAATATTTGGCATTTTAATTCCAGCATTTCTATAAGACTATAACAATGCATATGGTCAATAATTAAGACTAATTCAGTCAAATATTTCCACTTCAAGGAAAAAGTCAATGCTTATTACTCCCTCCGTCCCAGTTTTACATGTCACCTTGACGACATGATGTTTAAATTTTTTTAAAAAGAAAATTATGTATAATTGTTTTCAGAATAAGACGATATTATTTTTTGGACAGATTAAAAAAAAAGAATATCAAATAAGAAGGGACTGAGGGAGTATTACTCTCCATTTTATTGAAAATAATTGTTTTAGCATATCAAGACAAAATACAATTTTATTTTCATATTTTACATTTAATATTATGTAACTATTAATTTCTCGAATTACTTTCAAGATATTTTTTTAAATGCTAATAGTCATAGATATTATGGTAAAACCAGTCAATATGTATGTCTTCCACGTGGTCTTAAGAATCATACAACAATAGCATATCAAGCATAGTTTCAGTGGAGTTCTGAAATAGGGTATATGTAAATTTTACTGCTACCTTGACAAGTAGAGACGATTTTCGATGAACTTTCAACTGAGGAAAGCAAAAATACAATATTCATGCAGACATAAGAAGTAACATCAAGAAGATAGTAAGGGAAATAGAGGCATAAGAGAAACCAAACAGAAATAGAAAACTAAAAATGAGAAGTACAAAAATAGTAAGATAATAAAAATACCAAAAATAATACTAATACTACTTATCAGGAGAGACAACGCGCAAAATTATTTATTACTAGTCTTGTATCCAAATTATCAACCTTCACTCCCTATTGTCTAGAAGATTATGTCCTTAACAAGCAAAATGTTTACCATGTCATGATCACCCTTTATCGATACTTTTTCAGCCTACCTTTACCTCTCGTCAGACCCCCCGATGTCAATAGCATACCTGGTGAAATTTGCATTTTCTGACCTATCCTAGGCTAACCATCTTTTGAAGTTCCTTCTCTATTCTTGGTTACCCTAGTATATAAAGCAAATAATCTTATCATGGATGAAATAGATTTGGCCTCCATCAACTTCCAGTTTTATTTCTCAGTTTATAATGTATATATTCACTCGAAATAGATGAAAAATGTTACTCTTCAGCCCAAGAAACTTTGGTCTCTTTACGTTGTGAAACTTACATAAGTGGCATTATTAGGAGCATCAAGCTGATCATACAAACATGTATTTAGAACAGTTGTAACATATACAAACGGCTATTCAAAATGGCCACAGATAGAGAAGGCAAAAGCTTTACATGTACAAGAAAATGAGGTGAATGAGGAAAAAAAAATAGTATCTAGACATTGAGCATCCGTAGATAGTCATCAATTATGGACATTGCAGAAGATCGGTAACCCGATCCAAACAAGTTATAGTGATTGAGGTAGTGATACAGCATGTACAAATCTCTCCTTTCTTCAAAACCAGGTTGTTTAGGCATCACCTGAAAAATACACGGAAACGAATAAAGAGTAAATACCAAGAGTATGAAGCAAATGTCAGACAAAGACCACCATCCAGCGGCAAGTTGACTGTCTGGTTAACAAGCAAATATGGCTATGGATTGCAAAATCTAATGTGATGCTAATACTAAACTCATTATAAGAGAGTACAGATTATCTATTTATGAACAGCAGGCACAAAGATTTCCTAGTCAACCCCCCACAAGATTAAATATCGAAGACAAGTGAAACGAAAGTGAATACTGGAAATGTGAAATAGCAGCACCTCAAAGTAAGCCTTGTAGAAATCTCCTCCAAATCCAGCACACCATGACATTCCAAATTCTGCCTCATTATGTCCATCTACAGAAGACGGGATTCATAATATTAGTGCATCTGGAGCCATTAATTCGTATACCAAAAATCAAGCACCTGACAGGCAGAATATAAATATTGCACAGATCATTTCACTCGAGTATATTCCTTTAACCATCTATATTAAAATGTGTAGATGATATTGGCACAAAGAACAATGAGGAGAAAGGGATTCATATTACAATAGGCATTAACATGAATTATATAAACCAGGCTGTACATTTGGAAGTAAATCAAACCCAATGTCCACTCTACCAATTTATATGAAGTTTGGCACAATTCAAGAGGCAATGTCATTTTTTAAGTGTTGACTTCCCATTTAACAGTAATCCCAATTCCTAACTGAATGTTTGCGAGTATAAGGACGAATATCCAATAGAGATAAAAATCTTATCGCTCAAACTCATTATAAATACAGACAAGTGCATGTTGGATTCTCCATAGTGCATCTTCGGAGGATCCGACCCGGGTTCTAGCAACACTTTTTAAAGAGTGTGAGCAGCATAGGGCAAGATGACACCATTATGTATTTGTGGACTTTGGTGATGCATTTATAGAAACATTTAAGCAATTTGAGAAATTTCAAAGTCATTCGTATTTCTCATATAGTTTATTCTTTCGCCATTTCACCATAAAAGTTTCGGAAATTGTCTTAAATGGGATCAAAATGCAGAGTTTGACCATTGAAAGCAAACGTCAGGCAATTGGGAAGGTCGGAGTATCTAATTTCAGTCTTACTCTGAAAAGTAGAAAAAGAAGAAAATATTCACTTTATTCGCATCCTACATTACAATATATAAGTGTCTTATTGTCACTAGACATTATTCATCAGGATCTTAATCATTTACATTAACTATCTAATCTTCTAACGCTTATGCTAGATTAATCTTTATGGCTATGTCTGGTTATGTTAATGGCTCTAACAAAAAAGGTGGTTACATTAAAAGGAGCCATAAGGAGTTTCCACAATAATAAAACCTGCAGCAAACACGCTTGCCTCGATAATGCAATGTTCAGGTGCTCGAAAGAGATGTAATTCATATATGAAGTAGTGAATTATGAAGCAAAAACAATATTTTTTTGTACCAACATTGAAACTGAAACCTAGGACTTACAGTAACATGCAGGGTCAAGAATCACAGGTTCTCCATTCTTGTCATATGTGATGTTCCCGCTCCATAAATCTCCATGCAGCAAACTTGGCTCTATCACAACATTTTTGAATAAAGGTGCCAGGTTCCTTGCTAGCCTTTGCCCTAAGAGTAGATCAATTTGATAGAACAAAATAAATTAAACATGTCAAATATTGAATAACAAAGTAACATCCTTGAGTTGTTTAAAAATAGTTACTTAATTAGACGTTTAAAGTCAGGTTGTAGAAACTGCCAAGCCTCAAATTTCAGGAAAAAATATTATCACAAGAACGTAGGCTTTGACATTATTCAGTTCTTCAGAGTATGATATTGCCCATAATTACGTTTCTGTGGATGATGTCTCATTGTCCAATGAAAATACTAGGTTGTAGAAGTTAAATTAAACACTATCTACATTAGAATGAAGACGGAAGATAGATATGATTATAAATCACTCGAATTCAGATTAAAAGATAAGTGGACATTGGTTTGTGCCGAAAAAGAAGAAAGCAAGCTACTTTGGCTGTTTGAATAAATTTAAGAAGTAACAATCCCCTCTCTGCTACAACAGTAAGTTGGTTCAAATTGCAACTTAAAAGAAGCCTGAAGCAACTTCAAATTCAGAATGAAGGACAAGGATGTACACATTTCTACATTGCATTTATCAGGATAAAATAAATCAAATTCCATAAATGGAGTCAAAGTTTTCTTTTCCAGTATAATGATGATTTTAAACCTCTTTCATAAATGGTTGGATCTCCATACTGTTCACGAGCCATCTTCAACTGGTATGCCAATCTGTGTTCCGCATAAAACTCAACCCAGTCTGACGTCCATGTGTTTATCTGTGGAGTACTATACATAAGCACAAATATTCAGCCCTTGATATGTCCGATCTGTTTATGCCTTAATATATATAGAGAGATACAAATTGATGAGAAACTCAAACTTCAACTACTACACATTAAATTGAATATTTCTCATTTCACTTTTTTTTTGGCCTAATATTATAAAAGCTACACATGATCCTTCCATTTAAACAAAGAGTACAATTGTGCAGGTGTGCAATTCTGTCACAATGGAAGAATTTTGATATGACCCTGGCATGATACCTGCCAATAGTATTGTCAACGTGAAAGCCAAACCCCTTCTCAGATTTTGCTGCTTTATGCATTTCTGCAAGCTTCCTTCCTAATGCATACTGAAAAGCAGAAAATATATGAAATATCTGAATGTTGTCACCAAATTAACAAAGAAAAGGATATGAAGGAAATAGTAATTATGGGAAAACAAGATGAACAATCACTATTACCTGATTGCCTCTAGATGCACCAAACTCAATAAATTCCATAATTATATACGAGCCACCTGTTGGCAGAGATCCAACCTACACGACGCATCAACCAACAACCTCTAGGATACAATTACGAACTTTCTTTTCAGATGAGAGAGGGAAATCTTCTACAAAGTTTAGATATACGAGAAAAAAATTGTCATCCTTACTTTATATGGTTTCGGTACACGGATTGACCCTGTTTCGTACATAGCATTTAAACCCAATGCCTCTCCCTCAAACATTGATGGTCCAATACTCCTGATTAGAATTTTTAAGTACTATATTAAGCAACTATCCACCCCTTTTGGTAATACCATATTAAGCAAGCATCTACTACATCTTTTTAACGTTTTGACAAGAGTACATAATCAAAACACCTGTTTGTTTTAACAAAAAAGGAACCGGCATCAGTGTCATAACGAGTCGCCCGATTTATGCACCCACCACCAATTGGACTGATTCCTTTGATCTGTGTTGCCTTTCCTTCTGAAAGGATCCATTCACGAACTGGATCATCACTCATTGCAACCACTGTGGAATTCAAAGGAGTGAATACGCTTGATATGGAAAATAAAATCTTCTTAATGACTGCATATAGCACATAATTTGGATCAAAACCATAAAAGTTCATTTAATTGCCATAACTTCATGTGGCTGTGAAATGAACCAGAAATAAAATATTACTACCAATTTTCAGTTACCTAAATGAACAACCATTTAGAAGAAATGCTTACAGAAAACTCCATGTACAATGTTAAAAGCTGGAACAAAATCCTGAAAGGATCACGAAGTTACTGAATAGGCAGTTAGGCACTCTTATCTATTTTTTACCCACCGAACTGGGATTTTGATTAGTCAAGACTAAGGAATAATCTTTGCTAGGACAACTTTAAAAACTTACATTGTCCAAAAGGGGTAACTCAAGCAATTTTTATACTTATTTTCATCATTCAACTAAAGCAATGGGTGCACGAGATATTACTTCCTTTCTTTTCAACAATGGTGGTTCTCAGACCAGCTTGTGCCACCTCTACTATTTCATCGAGTACCTAGTACCTCCCATCAGCATAGGTACCAGGTGACTCCGAAGAAAATCAAATTCTTCGACATCAATGAGTATGATTTCCTTTCTTCATTCAGTGAATAGAACTTAGATCTTTGTATCATAAAACCATTCATCAAAACGGAGCCTCCCAGCAATTGATACAGAGAGACAGTGATATAGAGAACAAAAATAATTATTGAATTCATCTAATTTGCTAGGCGTATCGCTAATCCTTACAGATTAAACTCAATATGCCCCATAAATACGCCTCCAAGTTAACCCCAAACCCCTAAACTTCAAATTAACAGGAGGAAAAGAATTGCGTGGGCAACTGAAAAAAAGTTCCACATTACAGTAAAAGGTTAACAAGAAAGTTCGAAGTACCAGTAAAAGAAATAGATATACACAAAAAGTTGAAATCTTTAAGCAGAATATCTTCATTACATAAACTAAATGAGCAAAATTGTGAAGAGCATGAAACTAATAAATGGTTCAATTTGTAAAGAGACATACCAATTAGAGGTTTGTTCTTGTTGAAGTTGAAGGGGTGGATGAGAGAAGGGCAAGAAATAGAAGGCATGGAGGAAGTAAAGGAAATAGCCCCAAAGTGTGCTCCAGCCATTTTTGCTGTCTCTTTTTGGCTGGAGATATTTGCCCACTTTTAATTGGTTCTTATTTTTTCTTCACATTTCTTTTTTACCTTTCAGCAGGTAAAGTTCTAAGTGTAAAAATGAATGGAGAAAGTAATAGATAGGTTATATTTCATTTTCAAATTTGAAAAAAATACTGTAGTTTTTATATATAGAGTAAAACGAAAAATGTTATTTGAAAGTTGGAGTTTAGATTTTATCATAAATATAAAATACAGCTTATTTTTTATTCTTTTGTTGATTAATTTGTAGTGAAAATATTTTTATTTATTTATTCAAATTCTTAAATATTCTACATGTTTTCTAGAGTGAACTCCGGGGAAAAAAATTCATATACAAATACCTCTGAACCTTTAGAGGAATCATACGGATTAACATTCAATGTGGATTGTGTGTCTTCATTCCTCATTATATTGTATAACTGTATTGTTACTTCAAATACAAATGTTTGTGTTAGGTTACTTAAAAGGTTTTGCGTTATATTACTAATACATAGTTATGTAACAATCGAAATACGTATTTCTTATGTTATTTCTATATTTCGTTTCGTCCTACCATACGATGTATACGTCGGCAAGCATAAATCTATTTTATTTTATTTGAAAGAGAATTAAGGACATGTGATACAACCAGCAAAAGACAATAAAAATTTCTTAATTCGTATTTCTGACATCGCCATTGCATTTTAATACTTCAAAAGAGAATACTGCGTATTTGTTTTGTAATTAAAAAATTTTTAGTCGAATTTTGTTAAATAAAATTATGAAAGTTGTGATGAAAGTAGTAAATGGTATAATATGTGTCCTTCCTTGTGAGTTGCTGGTTTTAAAGAGCCTGTGATGACCTGATTTTTGCCATCTAACAGTCTAAAAGGTACACAAAATCACAGTACGACAAATCAATAGATCCATGACATGCATTTGCATTTAAAAAAAAACTCCATTAACCATGGTAAGTGCATTTATCCAAAATTGTTTCATCACATTCTGGATAGTGTATATCAGAAACCAGAAGTGCAGTGAGGGTAAAAACTTATACCTTGACCGTCAATTACTAAAAGAGGTATATGGAGCCTTATATTCTTACAGTATATGACCCTCAAATGAGCCAATTCTAGAGCATTTTCAACAGGACTTCAGTTAGTTGGTGATGTCTATGATGAAAAACGGACACTCTAACCGCCTTCTCTACGACGATATTACAGAGGATTTGACATTGTACAACATGATAAAAGATGCACCATATTTTGATAGGATAACCAGTGTACCATAAACTTAGTCCGTGATCTCGGAATGTTAAAAGAGTGCAACTAGAACTTCTAACTGGTTAAATGCAACATTCATCTACAGAAGTTTCTGTGTCCTTCCTCCGTGTTTTCAGATTCTCCTTGTTCAGATCAATCAGTCCCATTTCTCAGTCTCCAATAGGATAGGTTTGATGCAAGGAAAGATCTGAATGCTAACAGAAGGTGTAATTTCTTATGGTACCTCTGTGTTTGCATTTTGTCATGACCTTGCTTCTGCTTCGCGAGAGACCTCAGATTCAGGGTTGATTGAAACAGAAACAGCTTCATTGCTGTTAGTACCTTGGGACCTTCCAGCAGTTCGTAGCAGCCACTGCCTTGAATGCTCCAATGAAATCTCAGAACTGTCAGCGTTTTGATCCCTGCTAAGCATTGCAGGGCGCCTTTGTTTGTTTTCAATGGATTCCTGAACGGAAAGACGGCAAACTGGACAAGTAGACTGTTTTCTTAGCCATATATCAATGCATAAAAGATGGAAACTATGGCCACATTTGGGCATAATTCTCAGAACTTCATTCTCCTGGTACTCTGATAAGCATATACTGCACCTGAAATTCAAATTGCATGACCTCATCAATGGACAAATCTATCAAACTTAGGTATACAAATCAGAAAACACTTTAATTTAGTTTTAAAGAAAAGACCAGGAGGAAAGATGAGAAAATAGCAGTGTGGACGGTACAATTAGATTTATTATAACCTCAATGAGCAATCAGACCTAGGGTTTCCTCAATCCCCTGTTTGGAATTTCAACATAGACAAGAGGGCGCCCCATAAAACACGACGGAGTATGTTCTTTTATCCTTAGTGATACCTATTTCTGCTAGCTTACACAAATAGTACATCAGAACATCCATCGCATTTCTCTATCCAAATGCATGAGGTGATAGTTAATTGCCAAATATTTCACATAGCACATAGCTCAAAGAAATTGTATGGTGCCGCACTTACTGTGTATCTTCTTCCGAGGAGGTGAAAGCTTCATTGTGAAATTTCATTGTTGGAATTGCCGCAACCACAACTGAGTCAAGCCCATTAATTCGATGCTCTGGCTGCCAGAATAGGTTTACACATTAGTGAATCTGTCGGGAAGTTGTAGGAATAACAAGTTAAATCACAATTCATTCACTTAACAGCTTAGAAGAGATATATCACAAATTCCAGGGGAATAATATGTGGAAAGAACAAAATGCCAATAGCAGAAAGTTTTCACAGACCAGCAGCTGCGAAATACCATCCTGAAACTAATAGCCTGTTTGTCCAAGTTGTCTAAAATCAGCTCATTTTGAGAAGTGCTTTCCCTAAAACTGATTTTCTACGCAGTTTGTGTTTGACCAATAAATTTAAAAAACACTTTTGAGCATCAATTAGTTCCCTATAAACTACTTTTTATGAGCTTTCGAGTAAAACAACTTCTGCTACTCCCCTATAACACTTATTTTCTCCCAAGAACTTGGTCAAACATGTTGTAATTGTTCAGGATAGTCAAGTTCATTCAGAATGCAGCCAAAGAAACAACAAATTCTGAAAGCAAAAACATGCAATCCTGATTAGCACTCATACAAGCTCTCCACATTGAATAATCAGTCTTGATTTTTGGTGATCTTTTGTCTTTTCTGTAGCTCCATCGATACTCAAATAGGGTAATAGACTGTAATCTCATTTTCCCACCTTTTGTTTCCATGATCACAAAAATCTAATTTTTTTGGTAAATCTTTGTCAAAACCAGCAAGTCAAACTAGAACGAAGTTAAGCCATCAAATCCTAAATCATTCTACACAAATCCAAAATACCATAAACAAATGGACCAGTACTAAACAGTTGTAGGTCTAACACAAAGCTTCAATATCATGATGATTAAACAAACATAAGAAAAATCATCAACAATCATTGATTAAGAAATAAGGAAAAATCAGTAATTTAAGCAAAGCTTACCTGTTCAAGATCAATCCCTGATTCAATTTCGAACATTTGCCTTGATTGCCTCCTGCTTATTCTTCCACAAATCAGTCTAGTACACACAAACACAATAAAAGTTGCACTCATCCCAAAACCAATTATTGTGGTTATCAAATTTATGCCAGACCCAAACATCCCAACCCCACTTTGATTTTTCCTCTTCAACTAATTTTCCCTTTCTCAATACAATAAATTTTCAATTCAAGAATGAGGGGAGAAGCAAAATGAAGAACATCTGGTCAAAGAAAGACCCAAAATGAACAGAAAAAGAAAAGAGATTATATTTTTACAAAGAGCAATTATTAGAATAGATCCACCTGAATACAACAAAGAAAAGGCAGTAGAGATGGACTTAACAACTAATGAAAGGAGTACAAATACCAACACCCCAGAATGAGATTCACCTTAAAAATTCAAGATTTATTATTTTTTTATTTTGAATAACAAAAAGGAAAAAAATACTTTTTTTAGAAAAGAATCCCATCTAACATTGAATCCTAATCTCTTTGGGTGGACTCTAAGTTAAAAGAATTAAGACCAAGAATAGGGCAATAAATGGATAGTGTGGATGAGAAAAGATGTAGACTCTTTCTTTTCCTTTGGCTTTGCTTCCTTGGACTTGGAGTGACCCCACCCCCACAATGACCCTGCTCTGTTGATACTCTAGCCCTTTCATTTCATTTTACGTGATATCTTTTGATTTAATACGATATTTTAAAAAAGAAAAATTTTTAAAATGTGTGTTTAAAATCATGTTTAGATATTTGTTTGGTTCAAAATCATTTCATTAAGAATAAAAAGATAAAGTAAATTATTTTCAATTAGTGTAAAGTAATATTTTTCCGAGGACGAATAAAAAAGAAAAAATGTTACGCAGAGTATTTAATAACAGTACATCAAAGGGTTGAGGAGATTTTGTGAACTTTTGGTGGCCTAAAAGGGTATAAACTTTTATGTGAAATGATGGATTGAAAGTTCTAAATTGCTGTACAAAAAGAAAGTGGATTCTTAAAGATTCCTTAGTGAAAGAATGACAAAGATTCTGAATTGTCTAGGTGATTTGTTCTCTGCTTTAACATTCAGCCTTAAATAGGTGCTAATTGTGTTACTAATTTAGGATAATGCTTTCTCTTTTTTATGTCACTCTTAATGCTCTATCTTTTTTATGTCACTCTTATGTCTTTTTTATGTTACTCTTTTGTTTATTGTGGGCGATTTCAATACTGAGAGTCACATCTGAATTGGGTTGGGCTCTCAAGAAGAAGAATGTTTATTCATTTATGGACTCAGTTGTTTGCCCATTACTAACTTTTCCACTACCTTGTCTGCTGAAATATCTTCCTTAGTTTTCTCAAAAGACGAACACAATCATGCCGAGTCATATTATGTACTATACTTGTCAATCTTCAAATTTATCCTTACATTTTCAGCTTGGTCTAGTGAAAAATAAAGGTGATTTTTTGAAGATACAAATATCTTAGTTATTTGGTAGAATTTTCTAACCTTTGATATTTGTAACTAGAAAAAATTTTGATAGTCAATAACATTAGATATTTTAGGAAGATATTTGTGGTAATTTATAAAAAAATCCAAAATTTTATTAGATAGTTAATATATAAAGTTACCTAGATATTTCTTGTAGATATATCTAGAATCATCCCTGTACAACTATTAATAGGGGTGATATTAGGCATTTTGTAATCAACCCAAAATATAATTGAATCCAATTCAAGTAGTCTTCTTTCGTAACAAAGTTTTCCTTTCCAAAATGTTTCTTTTCCTATTTAGCTTCCCTTTCTTTAGTTGAATCTTCCGATCTTAGTTAACCATTTTGGATTAGCAGAAGGTCTCTCAATTATATTTTTCTTCTGTTATATTTCTCCACATGGTATCAGAATCATAGTCATATATTGGCTTCTGAATTTATTTCAAGATTGGGTTAAGCGGTTGATTCAATTAGTTTATGAGGTTGGACTTTAGTGGTCGTGTTAATGGATTGGGGATAGAGTTGTTGAACCGGTCCAATTACAAAAGGTATAGAAAACATGTATGGAAGCATACCTTATGGGTGAGAATTTGTGAGATATTGTGAATGGAAGTAACACAAGTCCTCCCGATGACGGACCAGAGAATACTAGTGCATACAAGAAGTCGAAGCAGATTAATGTAAAGGTAGAGTTTATCTTGAAGAGGACAATCTCTTCCAATTTATCTAATCATATTATAAAGAGTAAATCAGCTTATGAAATATGGAGAACACTCGATCATTTGTTCAATTAGAATAATGAAGCTCGAATTGGAGAATAAATTGGCTAACACCAATCAAGGTAACCTTTTTAGTGCCGAGTACTTTTTGAAGATTAAAAACTTATGTTATGAAATATTTTTGTTAAATTCAGAGGAGGCTATTTCTGAAGCACAAATAAAAAGAATTACCATTCATGATTTGAAGACTGAATATATTCCATTTGTTACATCAATTCAAGGATGAGCTCAACAACCATCCTTAAATACTTTTATAAACTTTCTATTAATGATTTTTTATTAACTTTTTTTTTTTGAAAAAAAAATTGAGCTCATATATTTCATACTTTTATTTTATTTTAGATCAATAACAATTTTACGATAAAAAATCCTTATAGAAAAATCAGAATCCATCACTTTAAAATTTTGAATCCGCGACTTACATATATATGTAAGAGCTTATGAAGGTGCTCATCTGTCCAGACATAATTATTTATTTAAGAGCTTCATTAGGGTTTACGTTAAATGAAAGTGGATATACAAGTGCACATGGATTTAACTTTTTGTACAACTTTTTAGTCCCATAATAGCAAAACTTTGTCATTTGTATATTTTGAAGAAGAAAGTGCATGGTGGATGATTGCATCACTTATCTTCATAATCATACTCTTCAACGGACACAATATATTAGTCATGGTTGTAATTTTTAAATCCAATTAACTACCTTTCACTAATTGTTTATTTTATAATGGAATATTTAATTTGTACTTAGTTGCATAATGGAGAAGCTGACCAACATTCAACTAGGTGAATTGATCCTTTAGTTTTAATTCCTGGATATTGTGCTTTTAATTTTTAGTGATAATTCACCATGTACCATAATGATTCTGAACGTCCTTATAAGATGATGACAAATACTTAAATTACTCGATCGCGTTGGCATATATGAAAAAATCAGCTCGATAAATTAATTTCATTGTCCTACTAGGTTCCAAACCTTCTCTTGAACTATGGAATCTGATGCCTTCATTAATGGATACAATATATTGGTCAAGCTTATATTATTCAAATATAATTAACTACTTGGATTGTCACTAATTGCTCTTATAGCTGACAGATTATTTGTTGTTTGCTACATAAGAAGATTAGAAGAAGCTGACCATCATTCTACCAAGATTCTTTTTTCCCCCTCTTGGTTCTATTAGTTATGTTCTTTCATCCATTCTGCTTCAATTTATCTGTCTTACTTCTCCTTTTTAATCAGTTTACAAAAAATGTTAACTCTTTAATTTTAACTTTTTAGAACATTTCACGTTTAAGATTATAAAATTCAAAAATCTTGTCAAATTCATAATTAGACAAACAAATTGAAACGAAAGGAGTATTTAATTTTGGTTTGGCCAGGTCAGCAGTAGAGCAGGATTAATTACCCAAATTTTATTTTACTTTGCTCACAAAATTGGAATTTTCTGTTTAACTTTATTTTCCCACCTTCACAAGTTGTATCCATATTATAATGAAGCCAGAAATTGAAGGGATTAATTAATGAACCTGATGAAATAATACTTTCATCAGCATACATATTGTTGAGTTTGTTGATTAGTTTAATTGTCATGTAATGTTTGGTACTGTAGCAGTTTAACCTTGAACCATCAATTATACCTTCCATATAAAGTCTTTATAAGAAATAACCCAATTAATTACGAGAGATGCTCATAAAGTACATCCATATGTAATTTAACTGCCTGAATTAATATTAATTCTGCAATATTTGTAGTTATTAAACTAGAATATTGATCTTCTTCCTTAGAGACTCTTCTGCTTATGCTTAATTTGCAAATATTTTTCCTTTTGCTTTTTCTGTCATATTATAATGTCCCCTTTGGCCCAAAAGATCTATTTTTTGGGAATTTGACGTACCCGTTTGTAATGAGCCTGCTTAGAATTTCAATAGGTCCGGTAGCATCGAACGGCGCTTGGAGCATTTTATGACTTCGAAACTAGAAATTAAGCGATTTTGTCAATTTTTCGTGAGTGTTAATCCATAGATTCGAGGGTATCGGACTCCAAGCCTATTTTTCTAGAAAAATTTCATGTACCAGTCTGTAACGAGGCCGCTTAGAGTCCGACTAGTCATCAATTACCAGCCTCTCAACCACTTCCTTCTGGATGATAAGTTCCTCATTCGAAATAAGCTGACCTTGTTCTCACAATTAGCCAAAGCCACTTACTTCTCAAAGTTTGACCGTGCTAATTTCATCCAATATTAATCTTTTCTTCTCCTTTTTTTTCTATATAGATTTGCTTGATATGTTATATGAATACATGCTTCGTTTTTAAAAAATATTATTAATTTAGAAGTCGGTCAGTTCTTCTCTTTACTCTACTTTCAACAGTATTCCATCCTTTGTCATGAAAGTCACACTTACGAAAGGCTACAGGAGTGGTATTTTGCTTGGCTGATAATCCACCAGGCCTTGATACCTTCACAAGTGACACTAGTGTCTTTTTGTGATCAAGAGGGAAAAAAAAAACAATAATTCAACGGATCATTGATAATTGATAAGTTCAACCCCCACAAGGATAAGTCCAATGATTGCCTTTTCATCTAAAAAATGGTGGTCTCCACATATGTGACATAATATTTATTTAGTGGTGTTTATTTAGTGGTGTAATTGCCAACAAAAACAAGTTGATTTTAAGCTTGGTTATGGCAAACCTTATGCACTAGATCCCAAATGCAATGATTGAGGAACTCATGATGTTAGATGATAGAGACATTTTAGGTTTTAAGTGAATTTTAAATGTTGCTAAGTACGCTAGAAGCTATATATAAAAGATGATTCCATTCAAATGTGTAATCCTCTCAAAACGGCTAATTAAATCTTATTCTAAGCTTGTGATATTATCAAAGTACACGTAGGAAGATTAGAATATGCTACCAAACAATGATTTACTGACATTTCTTATATTTACAATGTTTCATTAAAATGAGAATATTTTTGTTCTAATTTACGTGATACTTTTTTTTAGCTTGTCAATCTCAATAGAGAATGTCATGTTTATATATTTAGTAATAATTTAATATTAAACTTCTCATTCCACTTTTATTGGTATCAAAATTTATAGATACATAAATATTTATAATTTATTTGAAATCATAAATTCTAAAAAAATAAAACTTTCAATCTTAAACTTCATGCTTAGTCAAATACCTTTTAAATCGATGCGTAACACTTGTCATGCTCCACCGCTTGGATGGATAGCCTCAAATCTTTTATAGTCCTCTTCTACACCCATTTTCCCATTGTTTATTTTACACATGTTATATAAGCGCATATAGCTTAATCCATATGAAGCATGCATAGCTAACACGCAAACTAAACATGAGGAGTCCTCTTTATGGAGGATTGATATGGAATACTCCCTCCCTTTAAAAAAAATTGTTGAAATATGTCTTAGGTCTAACTCACACCTCAAAAGCTAGCTCAAAGGGAGGAGGATTGCCTAAACCTTATAAGGAAACCACCCATCTCATTAACCACCAACGTGGGACTTTTGTGTCTCAACAAAAATGATACAATTTGATTTGACACGGAGTATAAGAGAATAAAAAAAATTCTTTTGATCTTATAGTCCTAGATTAAAGTTATGTCATTTGTACCAAAATTTCCTTTAATCTTGTGGTCTTAAATATGTGTCAGGTGGAAAGTTGAAATTAAATTGTTGCCAAAAAAAGAAATGAGTCATTCTTTTTAAAGCGGACTAAAAGATAGGTCATTCTTTTTTAAATGGAGGGAGTATAATCAATATGGACGAATGAGACAAAAATCATTAGTCACTAAATACCCCATACACCTAATTAATTAATGTGACTAACCCAAATAATAGTACTAATACTTAATTACTCCATGAAGGAATAGGAATTCTGATAAATGGCGGAAAAAGGACAGAAGAAAAAGACTAAAAGATGAGGAATTTAGAGGGCCCTTTACTAATTAATATAATTGGTGGTACCAAATCCAGCGTTACCAAAACGTTTTCTCCATTCAAAATCCCTTCACTAATTTGTCTTTTTTTTATGTTCGAAAAAATATTGTTTATTCGTTGAACTTCATGGATTTAAAAAGCGATATGAAATATTTGTAATTGGCTTTAGAATTTGATTTTTGTACATAGCTTGTAAATATAGAATTAAAATTACTCAGTTCAACCGAACAAGTATTACATTCCAAAATAATCCACTTAAGAGACAATGACTGCCTTTAATTAGTTTGTCTTCTCTTTATATGTAGAGGTTGAAAAATTCACCCTCACCTAATATTTTCACAATGCTATAAATTCAAATTGAACAAGATCAGGTGTTACTAATTAAAGAAACACTATAGCAAGAAGACAACAGAAAGGTAAGAGTTTTAAGTAGTGTGTGTAATTATAATACTTGAGTTCAATTTGAGAAGATCAAGTTGCATCATTAGCACTTCCATTATTCCCCTACACCTTACCTCTTAAGGTTAACTAATTAATTATTAGGAGTAGTTTATTTAGCTCGGCCAATCAACCAAATTATATTGCACGTCAAGTTGGTGTTTATACTTACCAATGCACCCTTGTTTCTACATGGATGATTAATGTATTAATTTTATGAGTTTAATATTCTTCTAAGAGTCTTTAATAGCTACGTCTTTGCATGTCAAGCCAAGACAATTATTCATTCTGCCAAGTATAATACATGTATAATGCAAAAGATTGATCACTAAAACTAATAGCAAAACAACAAAGGGAATAATTGAGAGACGAGGTATATGCTTTAGCCTTGGGGCCCCCTTTTTTAAAAATTAAACAACAATGATGTTCCGATATCTCAACTATTTTGTTAGGTACGTGTTACTTACTATCAATACAAGTACACGATAATTCTATCTGTCAAGTATTAAGTCAAATCAAAATAAGTCATTCTTTTTTATCGCTATTTCGATGTAAACCTTGATCTATTTCACTTATTAATTGACCGTTAGATCACTCCTAGGAAGTGCAAGAACGTTTAACAAACCTCCTTTTGTCAAAATTATTTTTATGTTATACTACATATGATACATATTAAATCATTTTAATTTTTATAGATTTTGAATCTCCTTAATGAAATCGTGATTCTGTAGTAGCCTCAATAGTTCTTTAAAGCACCCTTATTTATAGTGTAAGATTGGCAACACTACTTATGGTACAATACTTTCTTCTCTTTTGTCAACTATAGTAGTATATATTTTGTAACTTTTTCCATAATGGCTACGAGTTCACAAAACACAAAAGCCACCATCACAACCACCACCAATACCAACAACACCAAATCATCATCAACACAACCAAATTACAGATCATCAGCAACAAGAAAATTTGTAGGTGTAAGACAAAGACCCTCTGGAAGATGGGTTGCTGAGATAAAGGATTCGTCTCAACGTGTGAGGTTATGGCTAGGAACATACGATACTCCTGAAGAAGCTGCTCGTGCCTACGATGAAGCTGCCCGAGCCCTACGTGGTGAAAATGCACGAACCAATTTCGCTCCAAATAATCCCAATTCTGATTTCGATCAATCGAATATATTGCATAGTAGCAAACATGGTCTAAGTTTTTCTTCCATAAAAGCCAAGTTAAGTAAGAATTTACAAAGCATCATGGCTAGGAATTCGGAAAATAAATCGTCATCGTCGTCCAAAAGTACTAGAGTAAGTGACCATTTCACATTTGCTAGGATTTTCCACTTCAAAAATAATTATGATCACCAATACCAAAATCATCATCATCATGTGGACATGATGAATAAAGTTGTGCAACCAAGTATTAGAGTACTTCCACATGACGTAACTGATAACAACAATAATGAATCGTCTTGGGAAAATTCGAGTGTATCTGATTGTAGTAGTGAATGGGCTGCTTTTAGGCAGCTTGGACTGGAGTCTGATAATTATGGATCAGATGGAAGTGAGTATTTTGTTGGATCAGATCCATTAATGGGAGGTTGGGTTAGTAGTCCAGATATTATGAGTAGCAGTTCTACTACTACTGAAGGATCAAGAAGCAAAAGGTTTAAGGTTTCTTCTTCTGTTATAGTTCCCCCTACTTTTAGTGAATCTGACAATTATGTACCATTTTAATTAGTTTTTGTTATTTTTATTATGTCTTAAGATTAATCCAGAGTTGGATTTTTAAGAGGTCCGAAGGCTTCCTTTCCTAAGGTTAAGAAGCCAAAGAAAATACTACTTTTATTATTGTTTTTGTGTGACGTATTAGTCCTTGAAAACGTGTACATTAATGAAGGAAGAAATCAGAAAAAAGAAATCCAATGAATAAGATTATCAAACGAAATGCTTGGGATTACACATATATGTTCCTAAAATTTCAATTTTATCTTGCTTTGATAATGTTATAAAAGCTATAGTAACAAATACATAAACTGACCATTAAACATTTTTTATTTCGTCGTAAACTTTAAAAAGATAATGTAAAGTCCGAGTTATTTTCAAATTTGAATATATATTTAACCTCATTTTGAATAATATAGAGAAGCATTGACTTGTGATTAGGCATTCACTAATTACTTTCTGTCGGTAATTACTCAAAGATTTTGAACATGGTCAATATGTTAATAAAATTCGCAGCTTCAGATTTAGAATTTTTTTTAAAGGGGTTCAAAATTTTAAAAAGCAAACAGATAAACTAACCGAAGGGGGTTCGACATCTATTATATATACATAAAAAATTATTTTCAGTATAATTTTTCACCAAAAGAGCTTCGGATAAACCTCCGATCACTATGTGACTCCGCCACTAAAGTTCCCCATGCTAGTTATTTTAGTTTGCTTTTGACGATACATGGACCACATTCTTAAGTTAGTATACATCTTTCTTTTGTTTTTTGTTTCTTATTCAGTGTTTTGTATCTATTTTGAAGTCTAATTAATAAGTTTCACTGGAGGGTTAAAAGTCCTTCTTACGGAGTACAATTTCATACTCAAAGCTCAAACATGAAATTTGTAATTAAGAATAAAGAGATGCACTTGCCTTTCCATCACAGTTTGATGGTGAGATATAAAGTTCTTTACCATAACGGAACTGTGATTTGCACTTCAACGCTAATTAAGTCGATTTAGATGTTGACACATTGCAGATTGAATGGCTTCATAAATTTAAACAAATATTAATTATGAGATAAATAAATCAATAAGTTAATGCTCAAATGCAGGCCCTTAAATCTTGTATATTAATTAAGGAAAATGACTAATTAAAAAATAAAAATGTTGTCGATTGGCTCTTTTCATGAACTTTGGAAAGTTGGATAGTGATTTTAATTTATATGCTATTCTTTAATTGGCGCTTAGAATTGCATGAGTGATCAATTTTGATTAATTAAGTGTTCTATCCTCTTCTAATTAAATAAAATGCACTGTTCAAAATTCAAAAAGTTTGTTTATACGTAGTTGATGTTCACATCAAATCAATAAATGCATGATACATATTATTTATTGAAAATCCAATATGAAAGCTTTCCTCCTTCGAGTTGCAGTTACTCCTTAGTGCTATCCATTGGCAGTTCTGAAGAACAATATAACAATAAGAAGCAGGAAAAGGAAAGAAGAAAGATGAGGATAGGAATAAGATGGAAGAAATCTGTTCGTATTTTCTTTTTAGTACTAGTGCACAAGATTTAAAATACTTGGCATAAAGTGGCTATCTTTTAAATAAGTGCCTTAAAAATCAAATGGCCAACCGCGCAAATGTCACGCCTTTGTGCTCTAATAAAATCTTGTCGTAATAGATAATTGAGACACTATTTAACGTAAATATATTTTGCTAATATGAGAAAGATTTATATTATAAGTTATTTATTGATAAGACAAACAAAAATAGTATGCCAAATCCTACAATTCCGTAAAATATTGTGAATAATCGAACAAAAACAATTTTATCAAATAATAAGATAAATGAAATAGCATAGTATTAAGGATGGTTTGATAAAATACATTAACAAAAATAATGTATAAATTATAAAATAAGTTCAAAAAAAATACTGAAACAACAACAACAACAACATACCCAGTGATATCCCACAAGTGGGGTCTGGGGAGGGTAAAATTGTACGCAGACCTTACCACTACCTCAGAGAAGTAGAGAAGCTGTTTCCTAAAACTTTCAGCTCAAAACCCATAAGCAGAAAAACTAGATATGTCAAAATGAAATGAAATGAAATGAAATGAAAAAAAAAAGGAAATGAAATGTAAGGTAAGGGAAGGGAACAACGGGTACGAGGGAACAACGGGTACGACTAACAATGAATATCACATGACAGTAGGTAACAATGATAAACCAACATACATACACCAGATGATGCAAAGAAAAGGAATAATAATAGTAGAAATAATACAAATGCTAATAATAATAAAAAGAAGACGACGAAGAAGAGG
>JAABOM020000001.1:26657165-26675591 GCA_011800125.2 Solanum clarkiae | reverse complement strand
AGAAATATATTTTAAGATAAAATTTTAATCAAATTTTTCATTACTGCCCTTTTGTTTATTCTTAAGTTATTAATTAATAAAGGTTTAAAATATGAATTAATAATGGTAATAAAAGTTAAGATGGCTTTAGAGTTCCAACATTTATTTTTCCAACAACCACACATTAATTTTTTTAAAAAAGTTTAATTTTATTAAAGGAAAGGATAATATTGTAAAAAATTTTAAACATCTATCTTGAAGTTTGAACAATTCAAATATTTTAAACACTAAAAAATACTCTAAAAATTCAGTTATATTGAGACGGAGGGATTATCACTTTTTTATACAAAAGTGCCACTAAGCAGCACAGTGTCAGTTACACGTTCACCCACCACCATAAAAAGAAAATGTTTCTCATGGGTCCCTCCTGTTTCCACGTGGCATCTTACTGACATATCAGCCTCCTTGGTAAAATAAAACAATTCTTGTATTTAAGATTTTCAAATTTCAACAAAAAACCAACGGTCTGATTTACTGTTTTGATCCTTCAATCGCAACCGTTCATTTCACAGCATGCTCTCCTTGGCCTTGCTGTATTATTAGTGAAAAGAATCTAGGTGACAATAAGACAGGTCTGAATCTGACATTTTCTTCTTCTTATAGAGAGAGAGAAAAAGAGTGATTTGGGGGGTCTCTTTGATTTTGATTTTTGAATGAAGATTTTGTTGTTTCTCTCTATGTCTTCTGTCTTCTTTCGTTTAGGCTCCAGTACTTTTATTGGTGGTCTATTTTCAAACTAGGTGCTGTTGTAACAGCTAAATTTAGCTCCTTGCTTACTTCTTCTACTTCCAGTTCAAAAATTCGTCTCAGTTTCTTTCATAGAAAACCCAAAATTTCCTTTTGGAAGATGGCCAACATGCGTTTTCTGGTTTGTGGTCAGCATTGAGATTTGGGGTGTTTCTTGACTTATGTTTCTTGCAAAATTTTGATCAAAGTTTGTATCTTTTTGAGAAAAAGACCTTCAGCTTGAGAGGGGTTTGGAAGGAATTTAGGATCAAGCTACTTTTGGTTCCTTTCAGGGTGCTACTAATTGTTTCTGAGTCTTAAAGGTTGGTTCTTTAACTTTTTTGGTACTTGATCTTGACATTAGAAAGGGCCATTCTGCTTCTAACTATTTTTTCTTGAGCCAAGAGTTTATCGAAAACAGCCTCACTACCTCCAATGTAGGGGTAAGGTATGCGTACATTCTATCTTCTTTCCTACCTCACTTTGCAGGATTGTACCGAGTATGTTGTTGATCTTAAGATTATAGATAGGCTGCAAATGAGGGTTAAAGGGGGTCTTTTTCTTCGGTAGGTCTGGACTTTTCAAATGAAGGTGATTACTGAGTGGACATTATTTTTTGGGATTTATTTTCTTGATTGTGATATTTGCTTATAGAAACAGTAATGCAAGTCTTTAAGTGGCTGATAAAGCTTTGAGTGACTTGGATGATAGCCAAAAGACTAGTCAATTAGAGGTATGATATGCAATGAAATTTCTTTTATTGTTATTTATTGCAGAAAATTTGGTGAACATTCTTATAGTGGGAGCTAGGTCCCATTTCAAAACAATGTATGTACAACTGGAGATTTAAAAAAAAATCCTACCTTCTCTTCAAAGCAAAGAGTCTTCCTTTCAATACTATACCAGCAATGGATATCCATATATATGGGGACAAAGTTGGAATTAAGTTACAAATTGAACTAGTGGACCTGTCCTTTCTTGGAATTTTGGCCATTAGATTTAGATCTACTCCATGTTATGCCTTTTGTTATGTAGTAGTTGAATACTTTTCTATTCATCTAGAATCAATGTCCTATTCCGTAGCTGAAAGGTAAAGTTATGAAGTTCCATTTTTTCTTACCAACTTGCCCCTATCTTTTCCCCAAATACCCTGTTGATATGTGGGGCATTTTGGTCATGGTGTAAAACATCAGCCGACATTTTTTAATGGCTACTTGTGGAGTATCTGTAGAAGAGTTCTATCATTTCACTTTCATCAGCTGTCAATGAATGTTTAAGCTTTGGTTTTACTTGAGATTTACATGGTGATTTTTCTGTCTAGTTGAAAAAACTTTTGAGTGAACTCGTGTGGGGACTGCTTTATTAGGTGCTTAGTAATTGTCTGTCGGCTTTCATTTTCAGCAAACCAGATTTCTGTGATCATGCAAGATACTCGAACCCTCTAATGTTTGGCCTTCCTGTCCTATTTATTTATTGAAGTTTTCGTTTTGCTGATGATTCCCCTATAATTTAATGTTTTGTGATTGTAACTGCTCCCACAACTTTAACTTTTCTAGGAGAAAGGATGGTATTTTTTATGCTTTTCTGAAACTAGCCCACCATTTTGATGGTTTTGGTTTGTCTGAAGTTTACTTTTCCATCTGAATGACATCTTGGTGCTTAGCTGACACATTTTCTTTCTTAAAAATCATTTCTTTGTGGATTCTCTTCTTCTTTGACACCAAACTCTCAAAATGGGTTGTCGTCTAGAAAATTGATCCATGTTTAGATCAATTCATGTGAGAGATTGGATATCTTCCTGTAAATCTTATCAATATCAGTATTATTGAGGTTCTTTGTTTTTCTGAATTGCAGTTCTACTCAAGTGTGGTATAGAATCTGATCTTTCACACCTACTTCATATCATGGTGGATGATAGTGGCAACTTGTCGGTTGAAGAGTGGCTCTCGCGTGCACTAGAACTTGTGCCTGTTGCACTAGAGAAGGCAAGAGAGGTTAAAGGATTCCCCGGAAGATGGCTGATGATTATCTCAAAATTGGAGCAGATCCCAAATCGACTGTATGATTTATCTAGCCATCCTTTCTTCTCAAAGAATGTTCTCTGTAAGGAGCAATTGCAGGCTGTGTCAAATACGTTGAAAGAATCTGTTGAATTGGCAGAGAAGTGCACGAAAGAGAAGTATGAGGGAAAACTTCGGATGCAAAGTGATTTAGATGCATTGTCAGGGAGATTGGATTTGAACTTGCGTGATTGTGGGCTCTTAATCAAGTCTGGAGTGCTTGGTGAGGTTACTTTGCCTTCATCTGTTGCAAGCACATCTGCAGCACCTGAGGTAGTAGTACATGGAAATTTACGAGAATTGCTTGCTCGGCTTCAGATTGGCCACTTGGAAGCTAAACATAAGGCCCTTGATAACCTTCTTGAAGTCATGAAAGAAGATGAGAAAAATGTTTTGGCTGTCCTAGGTCGAAGCAATATTGCTGCTCTAGTCCAATTGTTAACTGCCACTTCTCCTCGAATGAGGGAGAAGACAGTAACTATAATTTGCTCGCTTGCAGAATCTGGGATCTGTGAGAATTGGCTTGTTTCAGAAGGTGTTCTCCCTCCTCTTATACGTCTTGTTGAATCTGGTACAACTGTGAGCAAAGAGAAGGCCACCATTTCTCTCCAGAGATTGTCAATGACAGCAGAAACAGCTCGTTCTATTGTTGGACATGGTGGGATTAGGCCTCTAATCGAGATCTGCCGAACTGGTGATTCTGTTTCTCAGGCAGCTGCTGCTTGTACCCTGAAAAATATATCTGCAGTTCCTGAAGTTCGAAAAGCTCTAGCTGAAGAAGGTATCATAAAAGTTATGATGAATCTCCTAGATTGTGGAATACTATTGGGATCTAAAGAGTATGCAGCTGAGTGCTTGCAAAATCTAACATCTGGAAATGATGATCTCCGAAGATCAGTTGTGTCAGAGGGTGGAATCAGAAGCCTGTTGGCATACTTGGATGGTCCACTGCCCCAAGAATCAGCTGTAGGGGCCTTGCGGAATTTGGTTGGGTCTGTGTCAATGGACGTTTTAGTCTCTCTTGGCCTCCTCCCAAGGTTGGTCCATGTCCTTAAGTCAGGATCACTTGGTGCACAACAGGCTGCAGCATCAGCAGTCTGTCGAATTTGCTCCTCAACTGAGATGAAGAGACTTTTGGGTGAAGCTGGATGCATTCCTCTCCTTATTAAGATGCTGGAGGCTAAAGCAAATGGGGTGAAGGAGGTTGCTGCTCAAGCAATTGCTAGCCTAATGTCCCTTCCGCATAATTGCAGGGAAGTCAAGAGAGATGATAAAAGCGTGCCAAATTTGGTTCAGCTGCTTGATCCAGCTCCTCAAAACACTGCTAAGAAGTATGCTGTTGCTTGTCTTTCCTTGCTTTCCTCGAGCAAGAAATGCAAGAAACTGATGATTTCCTATGGAGCAATTGGCTATCTAAAGAAGCTTACTGAGATGGATATTCCAGGTGCAAAGAAGCTGCTCGAACGCTTGGATAGAGGGAAATTGAGAAGCTTGTTTAGCAGAAAATAGGTAGGCCAAAAAATCAATGTCCTTGTACAATGTGAAATCTTACTCTTAATCCAATCTATGATCATAATATCATATGTAGGGAGGGGGGGGGGGGATTTAGTAGGTAAAAGCCTGTTGTACTATGCAGGTCAAGGGTTTAAATAAAACCTGACCATTAGTAATAACTTCTCTCGAGTTCTATTTATCAGTTTCTTATCGACTAAAAGCAAGATGGTTATGCTGTCATCTGTTACTTCTCTTTTGTTTTGTTTCGCTCTTGAATGTTGGAGATCTTTATACAAAAAATCGTACGATGACAACTGCTGGTGAGAAGCTCATCGTTATCAGCTCCTTCACCGACTACTCTGCTATGAGCAATTGGCAGGTCTTTTGATACTGCCAAGGTGAGTTGCACCAATTTCATCATGCTCTTGTATCTCCTTTAACATATCTACTATTTGAAGGCATAAGAAAGGAAAACGTTACTGCTGTTCCCGATCCATGACTTTTTGATGCTGCAGCTCTCTATACTAACATCGTTTGTCTAGATATCTTTTTGTTACTATAGCAAAATGTTGTTATAGAAAATATACTATGTAATATAACATGAAAAATTGGTTCCAAAGGAACGTGTCCTTGATGAATTGAATTGGGATATGAACGAAATATAATGAAACAGAGCCACTGTGAGATTCTCTCTGAAATGAGGCACCACTGCCAAGAAAGTGTAAGGAGTTTTGAAGAAGCTTTGAGCTCATATTGGGAATGTGAAAATGTATGAGATCGAATCTCCTGTTGTTCCTTAGACCGTAGGCTAGTGATTGGATTTACTATGGTCTTTTTTTCCCATTTATCTTATTTCTGGTTAAAAACCCTTTTTGAAAAGCGTTAATGTTGAGTAGTATCCTTTAATGAAATGTTGTTACAGAAAGGTTTGAGCTTTTGTTGTGTCCTTCTGACCCTTCAGTTTATTATCAAGGCATTTTGATGTATGAAGGCAATAGTTGTGACTGACGTAGGTACTTTTCGACCACCTACAAAACTCCAAAATCATATCTTTACCCTTCCAAAAGTAGTGGAAAGTGTATCACAAGAAGATTGAGTTTGTTGTGCATCAAAATCAGCACATTGAGGGGTTGGCAAGTAGCCCCACAACAAATTTGGCTTTGCTTTGACATTTAAGTAACCATTAGTATCAAGTTAAGCTATGAAACTAACCCCTGAAAATGATCAATATCTTCAGCCCCTGGTAAATAGAAATATAATATATTTTGAAATCAGCAAATTTGGTGAGATCGAATTTACTAAGTTCAAATCTTGCAAGACAAAAGTGCAATCCTATGGCTGCAACTTCAGCTTTTCGAGCAACTAAATTGCAACTATGATCTTTTAAAAAAAAACAAATAAATGAAATTTGGAAGATAAATCCTAATCAAAATTCACATGTCCCTAGAGATCTTAAATTTGGATTGAAGTGTCATTCGCCATGCATTTACCAACTCATTACTAATATTTTTC
The DNA here is from genome assembly GCA_011800125.2 of Solanum clarkiae. Classification (NCBI taxonomy): domain Eukaryota; kingdom Viridiplantae; phylum Streptophyta; class Magnoliopsida; order Solanales; family Solanaceae; genus Solanum; species Solanum clarkiae. Next base: position 26,669,760 of record JAABOM020000001.1, on the reverse strand, counting down.
TAGTACAATTTCTTTCGTATTAAATGAAAATGAGGTAAACTATCAATTCATATCTTTAATATATCTCTATAATCATTACTGTTCATAATTAGTAGGGTCTGAGCTATAACTAAATTAAAAGGAGAAAAATAATAATTCCATAGAAAGAAAAAAGATATTTTGGATTGCAATTTGTGACATTAACAAAATTAAATAGATGAAACATGGAGAGGAAACATGTATTTGGATGAATGGGTGATGTTTGGTCTTAGTTTCTTTCTTTTTAATAATGCTTTCCTTTTCCTACATATTATTACATCATGTGTATTGTCATTTGATTGATCTTTTAATTTTTTACTTGCATCTCAGTGGAGTCCACAAGAAGAAAAACAGACCTTAGCTGACGCCCTCACCCTGAACTTATCCTTACATGGTTAGGAATTTTTCTATTAATCAATTGCCCCTTGTTTATAGGGTTGTTGTATTATTAGTTTAAATAAAATATTTATTTTGATTATTATTTAAATTTTATTATATTATATTATTTAAATTCATTATTAGGTAATGACGAAAAGATCTATTTTATTTAATGATCGATTTGGTATTGTTGCATTGTTTACTTTAATAATATATCTTCTTATTTTTTATTTTATTTATTATTTAATAATTCTATTTTATCATTTACTCTGTCTTTTTATTATATCTACCACATACCGTATAATTTTTTGTAAGTTTATATTCAAATTATTAATGTATGACATTATGTGACAGTAGAGAACAATACAATCAATCTAAACATTATATTCATTGAAATAATATATAGTTCATAATTTCTTATAAGTTTATTATTTAAATTATGGATGTATGACATGATGTGATAATGGAGAATAATACAATCAATCTAAACATTATATTCATTAAAATAATGCAGTTTATGATATATCTACCACATACCCTATAATTTCTTGTAAGTTTATTATTCAAATTATGGATGTATTACATTATGCGACAACGAAGAATAGTACAATCAATCCAAACATTATATTTATTCAAACAATACAATATATTACAGCATAATATATAAGAATCCTCCAAATAAAGTGCTACTTATAAATAATAAATATATGAACAATATGGATCCCCAATTAAGTCGGATCTATTTAAGAAAATAATTCAGTAAGATATATTTTTTCTGATCTTGACTCAGGACTTCTTACTAAATATGATTACAGTTGATTTGCGTATATTATTATTAATTTTTGAGGACCAATCAAGGCCTTATCAACAAGACCGCCTCTCCCTTTCCATAGTGAACCAACATTACAAGATTGGACAAACAGCTCAGACTTTTTTAGATTGTTGTAAATTTCAAGGCTAAAGGCTGTGGCACAAATCCCCGTAAGCCCTTTTCTCTCTCTCTCCCTCTCTCTTTATATGAATTTTCTTAGTAAATCGCTTCTTTGTTGTTCAATTCACCAACCCTATCTCAATCAGGTATCAAAAGTGATGCTTTTCATTTCTATAGATTACTTTTTTCAATCGGGAAATGCTCTTTTTATTGCTTTTGTTTGGTCCGTGTTGCGAATCGTAATTAATTCTGGTTCTACTCTATTCAATCTTTAATTCATGGGTTTCGGTGGATCCTTGATTCTTGCTTTTTAGTTTAATTTTCTTTCTGGTTACTCTGTTGGATTTTTAGTCACTGGGTTTTAGTTTTGTATTCTATCTGATTCTTTAATTACTGGGGCGTGCTTAAAAAGATTGAATTTTTAATTAATTATTAGTTTTTTTAGTGTGTATATATATCCTGATGACAGTTTTCCCTTATACAATCCAATGCTTTTGTTTGTTGGTTGGAAGTCATGGTGGTTGAGTTTAGGATTTTCCAGTTTCATTTTGTTCTTGAGCATCTTTGAGCTGAACTTGTAGTGTCGTCGGATGTATGATAAAATATGTGAGCTGGTGAGAGTTTTTCTTAAGTATCTAGATTTAGAAGGAGGTCAAGGATTTGGGTTGTATTTATGAATTAATTCAACATGTCTAATGATTCCCTCTTTTTTGTTCTTCTTTGATCTTGTGAGTCTGCTCTTCTGCCATCCTGTCTGGCTTTGTGTCTGTATCCTGAGATAATCTATTCGTATGTCAAGGATATTGGGTGAAGAGTATGCAGTTGATGGCTTTTGCCAAACCAGCAAAAAGAATTGTGCTACTGAGACAAAATACTGGGGTTGTGAGGAGGGATTATCAATGAAATATATTTACAATAGCCTTTAAAAAATTGGATTCAATCCCATTGAAACCTGATTGTTGTTAGATAAAAACAAGAAACCTGATTGTTATAAACAAATGCGATGTGCGGGAGTTGATAAAAAGAGCCCTCTACAACTACTGACAGTCTAAATCGACATTGTTTCAGCATTCTTTTGTGTCTTAGAGTAATAATTTCTGTGATGAAAAAGGGGCTATCTTGAAGGGCCCGGAGACAGAGAATAAACACTTTCCCGTTTCTGCTAAACTTTTCACTTCCAGGGAAAGGAAAGGTGGACGTACTGAACTACTTATGTCCTATGTATTGAAACCTGGTTTAGGCACTAAAATCATGTTTCAAATGCATGAGGGAAATCCTAAACTTGAGATATGCAAAACAAAAGGACACTGTAGATGGTATTCATTGTTAAATTGCTATAAAGGCTATCTTCTTCCAGATAGTTTAATGGAAGAACCGTGGTTTGCTTATCTCATAGAATGTGCTTCTTCCTCTCTTACCATGCGAATATTATGAAGGAATTGAGATGTGTCTGCTTTGTCATCATCATCATTGATGTAATATTTGGTTATCAGAGTTATTTGACGTCTTGGTTTCGAACTCTTTTTAGTTTCTTTTGTATTTAAGATGTCGAGTCGGTCTCTCAAGTAGCTTTTTTATCCCCCCCCCCCCCAAAAAAAAAATTGTTATTTTCTTTTCTTCCTATCTATTGATTTTTGAAAGGGAAACTTATAAGCAATGGACATACACTTGCTCGGAGTAATCTAGACACCCAGAATTAAAGGCACATTATAGGGAATCATTATAGTTTGTTACATGTCTTTGCAACAAATATTTAATGATTGTTTATTAGAGAAGTTCTTTGTTTGCTTTTGAGAAATGGCCAAAGCATATCAAGGGCTGTATCTTGTCTTCCTATCACATATCCGGTTCCCTTAATATATTAACCTTGTGCAATTCGTATGTTGCAGTATTTATAGAGTAAAATGAGTGCCCTAGATGCAGCCAGAGCAGAGCTTGCCCTTGCAGTCTTGTACTTAAACAAAGCAGAGGCAAGGGACAAGATATGCAGGGCAATACAGTATGGTTCGAAATTCCTGAGTAATGGAGAACCTGGCACTGCGCAAAATGTTGACAAATCAACTAGCTTAGCAAGGAAAGTGTTCCGTCTTTTCAAGGTTTGGTTACAATGGATTTTGCGTATTCATATCAAAGACGTTTCTGTATTCAAATAGTGGTGCTTAGTATAATATAGCATTTATTTTCACCATTTGCTATTATGTTTTTGAGTCTTCTGTCCTTTACTGCTACAGTTTATCAATGATCTGCATGGGCTTATCAGCCCACCTGCCCCTGGAACCCCACTTCCGCTCATCTTGCTGGGAAAGGTAAATACTGACCGTCTCTTCCTTGGATTTCTTTTTATTCTTGTGTTGCCTGTCTAACAATGCTGGGATTTCAGTCAAAAAATGCATTGCTATCGACTTTCTTGTTTCTGGATCAATTTGTGTGGCTTGGAAGGACAGGCATTTACAAGGTACTATATCTCTTGTATTATGTAATTGTTCTGTCTCTCTAGAGATGAGACAATGAAGGAAATGTTCTAAGATTCTTGTTTTTTTTTACGCAGAACAAAGAACGCACCGAGTTACTTGGCAGGATCTCTCTCTTTTGTTGGATGGGTTCCTCGATATGTACTACCTTAGTGGAGGTTACTGCCAAACCTTGCTATTCAGCATGTGAAATTAGTGTTTGATCATTGCTCCTCATTCTTGCTTTTATACCAAAAGATTGTCTCATTTTTTATTATCCCAGATTGGGGAGATCGGGAGACTTTCAGCATCAATGAAAAAGCTGGAGAAGGAACTCAAGAATAGCAACAAATACAAGGTTTGTCAATTCCAAGCATAATGTGTTATTGTTATTTGGTAGCACTTGGAATTTTGCTTTGAGGATTATTCTACATGAGTAATGTTTGGTGGATTCTGCATTATAGAATGAGGAGTACTGCAGTAAGCTTCAGAAGTCAAATGAGAGGTCTCTAGCCCTGATTAAAGCAGCCATTGATATAGTAGTTGCTGTTGGATTGCTCCAATTGGCACCTAAGAAAGTCACTCCTCGCGTAACAGGAGCCTTTGGATTTGCTAGCTCCTTGATATCATGTTATCAGGTACATAACACTTACGTATTCATCTTCTCCTGGTCTACTTAAGCTATATGCTGATACCATCAACTACAGCGGAAAATGATTTATACTAAAAGTTGTAAAGCATGGTGAATCAAGGAGAAATTTCTTATGCCTTAGGTTAACCTAACAACAAGAGCTTATCTAGACTTGTATTCTCTGTGTATTGAGATGCCTTATTTTCCTTGTGCAGTTGCTCCCAGCACCGCCAAAGGCCAAGACATCATGAAAGGCTCTGATGCCGTTGATGATTTCCCAACTAGAATAATTATTTATGTATGCTGTGCATACTGCTTATGAGGCCTCAGCAGTTTGTCGACATGTTACAGTATTTTACGTTGCTTACTGCATCTTTCATTTTGGTTAATAATGACAGCAGGTGTCGTAGATGTACTACGTTTGAATGGTATGGTATTTGAAGGCCAGGTATTATACTGCAAAAAGATTTGTAGATCACAGTCAACAGTAAATCAATTTGTCTTTAGTGGTAAGGACTAGGAGTGAGAATCTCCCTGATAATGGACTACATTTTTTGTTTTTACAAGATACGAGAGGCTGAATGCCACTTCCCCTTTCGAGAGTAAATAAAGTTGATATGATTTCTGTTAAAAATAAGAAAAATATTCACCTGAGATGAGCGTATTCATCTGTGGTAGTAATCTTTCTCTAAAATAAAGTTAAAAGGGCTCAAATTTTTGAAATGCTACTTAATTAGCTCGTGCTTTTTAGCCCATTGCATGGAGGCACAAGGCAAAATGTTAAAATGTAATTGTCTTGTTCACTGCTTGGATGCGTAAAGGGTGGCAAAATTAAACTCAAACTATCTAATCGGTTGAATTTTGGCAGGTTCATAACCTGCTCGCGCATTCATTAGGTTGATATACAACCCGAAGTAAGTTGAGAAAGATTGTCAAAATTATTTAAAATACTTTTTAAAAAAATTTGATATGTTTTATATAGCCATAATAAAGAAAAATATAATTTAATTAAATAATAAAATATTGAAAAAGAACAAATAAAATAGGGAAAATTTAGTAAAAATTGGATTGAAAAAATAAAAAACCTGCTATACCAAGTGCTGATGAATTTTCATGAGAGAGTATTATTTCTTGAAACATTTACCATCTTTGCATTCTCACTTAAACGATTAGGTTGAACCAAGTGAGAGAAAAATACACAAGCAGGACAATTCATTTACCAAGAACTTGTGTAAAGACTATGTACTAACCAGACCATCTGAGATATTTACTTGGAAAGTACTGCAGAAAACTAAATGCAAAGAAAATCATAACCTAGTTACAAAGGGTGTTTGGAATGGAGGAACTTATTTTCCAGAAGAAACTCCACGTCTCACTTCCAATACTTTGCAAAATTTTAGAACTATTTCTTATCAAACACACCAAATTTCTTTTAGGTCCATTTAATTGCATTATCATTCCACTTCATAGGTCCAAAATCCGGCAGGCACAACTAGTTGGAATATTTTACTGGAATCTTGGATGAATCCAATTAGACAAGCTTCGCAACATGGATTAGAGAACCTCTCTGTTGTACGTGAGCACAAAGTCTCCAGAAAGTTCGATGTTCTGTACACCAAAGGCAGGACTGAGCGGTCGTCCTCTCACTTCAACATGCCTAACGCTGCACATACGAATCAACAATTTTCAGATCACATACGAAAAGAACAAGCACTGACATTTGAAATTATATCTGATAATCTTAGTTCTCCATCTCCCCTTCATGTTTCATTTTTCTGCTTTCAGTAATATTACATTCAAGAAGGATAGAATAATTTCCCTTTTCCTTGATGACTAGTAAATTTATGCTTACCAGCGTAAATCTTGAGATTTTAATACCTTGGAGTAATGCCAGGAGCACTTCTTTTTTTCTCTTTCCTCCTAGTCTGTTTCATGTTTCCTAACTAATTAGAAAGTTTTCTTAAATCTAAATTCAGTAATTTGGTTGTAAATAAACTGGGAAGTAGTGAATAGTGATCGTCACTATGGAAAACAAAAAGTTCCTCCACAATGCCATACAGAGGAATGAGGGGAAATAGAAGAATGCATAGTATAAACGAAAAAGATGAGCCTTTTGTATAAAAGAAAGAAGTTCGTGAGTGGTAAACATGGGCCTGATTAGGAAGACTGGAAAAAGGAACATTTCTTGAGTTAGAAATATACGTTTTGAAGAGAAAATATGGATTTCAATTTCTTTGCAACAAAATCTTGCTGATGCATAGACCAATAAATACGAAAAATAACTTCAAGACAGGAAAGTTTTGAACACCAACCATATGTAAAACTTCTTGTCAAAATCATATCTCTGAGCTCTGACAAACAGTCAATCTGCAGATGTCCACCAATGCAAAGCACTGGTTCTGGAAACTTGAACTGCTGCAAGCAGTAACCCTGCCCATCAAAGTTCGATATGTTAATTTTCCTATGCAAATTACTCTGACACTCCTTTAGAGGGCGTGATAGATAATGTTTAATCTAGTTCACTTTGGACTTATGACAAGACTTAGAAGCCTTGGCTCCCCATCAGTGGTGAACTCTTCCACCTATTTTATGCCTTGACCAGAATAAACTTAGTGCCTCCACCAGTAAAATGACAATTTCGCCACTATCACCTGAGCTAGGAAAAGTAAAGTTAACAGCAGCACCTGGCTCATATGGAATTCTTCCGAGGTATATGTCCATACAAACTCGTCATCTGCAGGCTGTAGCTGGGGAAAGTGCAGGAGATTACTCTTATTTCTTGAGGATTTGCGATGTCCTAATCGAAATCGAACAGATTTTGCGGAGCATACGGTCGATTTTGCAACACATTAGTAAAAGAAAGCCAAAAACTTTGGAAGTCAGATCATGAGTAGTCAAGAGGGCATCTAGTGCCCCAAGGTGATGATAAGAGAGAATGAACAATCACCTTCAAAAGGTTGTAAGCTAATTTCAGTGATACAACAAAGATCAGCTTTCAACTTGTAAATTAGTGTCTCAGAAGCATTGGGATCACTGGGCCATATAATTGACCAGTATGAAGGCATATTTTGATGTCTGTCTGATGGAGCTAGAGTATTCACGGGATAATGGTCCATACTTGTAGCCCGGACTGCATTACCTATGCAATCACTTGGGCATGATTTGATTTTTCAATATATTGAAGTAGAGATGCATAAGCATTATGGTCTCTATTTAGTGCCTCCCAACTGGAATTGCTAGACTTGTCTTCTCTTTCTGCTCCTCTCAAATCGGGTTCTATTATACGTGCAATGCTAGAAAGCTGCGGACACTTTCTCAGGCATAGTTGCTTGGAAATTCCATTTGTAGCCACTGCAAACAAATAAGTAGACCTTCAACACATTCGTTCTCCCAAATGCTTAAAACCTTCAATGACATTCGGGTAGCCAAAAATGGCATTCCTAGATTTCTTGAATAAATGCTCAATATAGCATCAGTTTTCTGTGTGAAAGAAATTCTAAGAAATTGATGCCCCATCAAAAAGGAGGAGGAAGTGATGAAATTGGAAGGCTAACAGTTCAAGATGCAGTCACTAAGTTCCCAACTTAAACATAAATTAGTTACACCACACACCAGGCACAGAAGTAAAATATAAATGCAGTATAGTGTCTCCAAGTAGTAATTTATCAAAGTAAGTTTTGCAAAAAAATACCACCGCCAATTATTTAATTACTGGATACAAAGTCAAAAGAAAATTTACAACATGGAACCGGACAAGCTACTCTCTACTAGATAGACCAGGAGGCATTTGAGGACGAACAAACAGATTGTATTTCTAGAGAGAATCATCATTCTAGTGATCCAAAAAATGATGGTGTTTGTTTACAAAGCAGAATAAATTGTTTTTGTTTCTGAAGCAAACATATCAATGTTTCTAGAGGACTAGAAACCGGGAAATAAGTATTTTGAGATGGAAACAATGGAGCCTCAAGCAGGGGTACCCTTTCAGCTTTTGCAGAATCACATTGTTCCAAAAGAATTCTTTTCTTTTTTCTTTTTTTTCCAGGAACAATCTTTTCCCTTCAACTGAAAAAGAATCTCTTATTGAAAAACATGTTAAGTCAAGAAACAGTGGGTATATAAGAGGTCTTCACAGCCAAGGTTGGAAAAATATTGCAGTACTTCAACCTACATAAAATTTTACAATTGTACTTGACATTATATTTGTAGATATCAGGATAAACAAAGGGGATCAGGTAATATGGTCAACTTGACATCATATTTGTAGATATCAGAATAAACAAAGGGGATCAGGTAACTTGGTCAAGGTCTAACCTTACGTTTTGAACCTCAAGAGGTTCTCATATACAGTGTTCTTTGTCACATGCGTTAATTAATTTTCACTTGGTATTTCGAGAACAAATCAAAGAAATTTGATCATGATTGGGTTAGCTGTGCCCTTGAGATGATTCTCCTTCCTCTTTCTGAGGCTCCACTTATTTGCACTCATTCCAAGCATATTCAAATTGCGGGTTTAGTGTCAATGCTCATAGTAAGTGTAGATGCAAAGAAAGAAAATGTTATCAATGCAGAAAGGCTCTTTACTTAAGTATCTATAATGATGAAATAAAATAAGATAGGCAACCATGAGATCTTAGGCACAATAAATATAGCAAGCATAGGGAAAAGGCTAGAAGAGAATGGAAATAGGAATGCAATCTATGACAATCATTTGTGAAACATAACATTGTTAAGAGTGTAGTATTATGAGGATGAGATGAAAAAAAAAGAGTACTCAACAAGGCAATATCTGCTTTAAAGGAAAAACTGAAGCTTGAATGACTCACCAAATTGGAGCCAAAGGCGTGAAACAGAGGCAGCACGGATGACATCAGCTGGATCATTCAAACGCATCAGAATGTTCAGAGACATGTCAGTTTCAAGCCATTGCACAAAATCATGTGTCTCCATACCAAAGAAAATTCACTCAAAGTGCCAAACCCTGAATCATCACAAAACACATAATTCATGCAATCAGCAAGATTATTTATATTGGAAAAGACAGAGAGTAAATAAAATAGATAAAATTAAAGCCAGTATAGGTTTGTGCTTGGGGCTACTGAAAAGGCTCACGAGAATGACTTCTCTTAAGATGCTCTCAAGGAATGAAACTACCGCATCAAGTCAAAATTCACATAAAAATTCTCATCCTTCTAACATCAACAAATTTTCCAATTCAAAACACCAAAAGAAAAATCTGGAAAACCATCTAATGAATGAAATGAGAAAGCAAAAATGAGGCAAGAAAAACAATCACAGGGCAGCTACAGCCCAGAAAATTGCTCAAATGGGAAACAAGCAAATCAATTAGCAGACAATAAGCTTCGCAGAATTTATTTAGGTATCTCTTAAAATTACATTATCCAAAAATTGAAACCTTAATATACATATACTAGACTGAAATCATGTTCGTAAACAAGACAGTAGAAATTAAAAGAAAAATGAGAAACTGATCAAAAATATTGGAGTGAAGGGATTAACAAATACTTATAAGAATGAAATTCCTTTATAGATGAAAACTAACAGGCGAAACCCAGATGAAGAAAGAGGAGAAAACGCTAACCTTAGAGAAGGGCAAGTCTACAGTCTACTCGACAGAAAACAATACACAAAGGCGACCGGACAACATTGCTTTTTTCATCAAACACTAATATTCTGTTGTTGTATCCCATGTTATTTTAATAAATATAATATTTAGATAGGCATTGTCATGTTTTGACTTAATATGATGTTTAAGATAAAATGAGGGCTTTTAAAATTTGTGTGTAAAATTATTTTTGGATATTCGTGTGGCTGAAAATCACTTCGTTAGAATAAAAAAAAAATTTAAAAATAAATTGTTTCTATTATAATAAGATGTTTTTTTTTTAAAATAAACCAAAAAAAGAAGGGTACTACATACAATGGGACAGAGAGAGTATTATTTTTCACGGCATATATCTGCTCTCACACTTTAATTATTTATCGGATAAAATCTATAAAAAAAGTAAAGTACAAATAGTATGATTAATGATAAAATAAAATTATTAAATAAAATGAGAAAAAGAATATAAGTTACTAATGACAATTGACTCTGACTTGCATGCCAATCTCTTTGTTTGTTGAAAAATTAATCCTTTGATAACGATGAAAATCAATTTTGATGTGTTGCGTTATTAATTTTTTTTCCGTTGCTTATTATTTAAATTATTTTATTCTTTACTTTATTTTTTAAAAATTATAAACAATTCAATGTCTGAACTTGTGGCAGTATTACTATTTCCTCATCAATTCTATATTTTTTGTTTGCTTTTTTTTTTTAATTTTTTTGGTAGAAATTACCTTTAGGTCATTTCCTTCTCTTTCCCTTTTTTTATAGTCAGTTTTCTTTTAAAAATTACACAGTTGAAATAAGCTTCTGAAAAACAGAGGCAAGATCATGAATCAAAAAGAAGAAGACAATCTATCTGTATATCAATAAAGATTACGCTATTTGAAACAGAGGTTTTCCCACTGCAAATAAAAGGAAAATTGTGTTACACAATATGATTTTTCCATCTCATTCTCACCGACCAGCTTCACTGGGTATGTTGTTGTTGTATTCTCACCGAACAGCTTACCAGTGAAACATTTGGTGAAAAATAGATTCTCCATGAAGTACTTTGAATAGCCACTAAAAAAAATTTTCTCATCATCATTGATATTACTACTTCTTTGGTTATCAGAGTTTAACATTTTGGTTATGAAAAAAACTGGTGATTTCCTTTCCTCCTATTTATTGCTTTTTGAAAGGGAAACTTACAAGCAATGGACATACACTTGCTCGGAGTAATATAGACACCCAGAGTAAAAGGCACATAAGGGGATCATTGTAGTTTGTTACATTTCTTTACTTGGAAAGTTATGTAAAAAACTAAATGAAAAGGAAATCATAATGTTAACTTACAAAAGAGTATTTGGTATGAACTCATATTCTCCAGAAGAAACTTCACATCTCACTATCCAATACTTCGTAAAATTTTGAAACTATTTCATATCAAACACAACAAATTTCTTTTAGGTCCATTTAATTGCTTCCTCATTCCACTTCATAGGTCCGAAATCCAGCAGGTAATTTCAAGTACTACTTGTTCGAAAGTTTTATTGGGATCTTGGATGAATCCAATTAGACAAGCTTTGCAACATGGATTAGAGAAAATCTCTGTTGTACGTGAGCACAAAGTCTCCAGACAGTTCGATGTTCTGTACACCAAAGGCAAGACTGGGTGGTCCTCCTCTCACTTTCACATGGTTAATGCTGCACACATGAATCAACTGTTTTCAGATCACACACGAAAAGGACAAGCACTGACATGTGATACTATATCTGATGATCTTACTTCTCCATTTCCCCTTCGTGTTTCTTTTTTCTGCTTTCTGTAATATTACATTAAAGCAGGATAGAATAATTTCCCTTTTCCTTGATGATGACCGATTTTTATGCTTACCAGTGTAAATCTTGACATTTTAATACCTTGGAGTAATGCCAGGAGCACTTCTTTTTTTTTTTTTCCTCCTAGACTATTTCATGTTTCATAGCTAATTAGAAAGTTTTCTTAAAACTAAATTCAGTAATTTAGTTGTAAATAAACAGGGAAGTAGTGAATATTGATCGTCACTACGGAAAACAAAAGAGTTCCTCCACAATCTTGCTGAGTCATAAACAGACAGCAACAAAATCTTGCAGATGGATAGACCAATAAATACGAAACAGAACTTAAAGACAGGAAAGTTTCGAACACTAACCATACGTAAAACAAGTTGTCAATATCATATCTCTCGGCTATGCCCAACAGTTCAATCTGCAGATATCCACCAATGCAAAGCACCGGTTCTGGAAACTTGAAATGCTGCAAGCAGTTTTCCTGGCCATCAAAATTTGATATGTTAATTTTGCTATGCAAATTACCATGACACTCCTTTAAAGACATGTAGATAATGTTTTTAATCTAATTTACTTTTTACTTATGACAAGACTTCGAAGCCTTGGCTCCCCATCAGTGGTGAACTCTTCCCCACCTACTTTGTACCTTGACCAGAATAAACTTGTTCGTGACTCCAACTGTCCAACAGTAAAACGACTCTAACAGAATGAACCTAGACCATTTCCTTGGAACTTACATACCATAT
>JAABOM020000001.1:26637475-26649019 GCA_011800125.2 Solanum clarkiae | reverse complement strand
AAACTGAATTTCACTTGACGATGAGAGTCCATCACTAATCATTGCACAAGTATGAACCCTCAGGGGTTGGCCTGGTGGTAATAGACTTGAGCCTTGGGTTTTGCTCCCTTTCAAGGTCTCAAGATCGAAACTCACTACGTGCAAACAATTTCTGAGAGCCATCGGACTGATTAAAACCTGAATTAACCGTGGTGCACTTGCGGGAAACTCTTTGCCGAGGGCTTGTGTACCCCCGGGATTAGTCGGGACTCTAAGAGACTCAGACATCCGGGGCAAATCCAAAAAAAAAAAAACCATTGTACAAGTATGCATGCATTCAACTACTTAAGGACTGAGACAACTCATATCCATTTAATTCATCAAATTCACTAAAACAATAAATGATGTGTTCTCTATACATTCAGAGGCAAGTAACTTGTCAAATTATCTGACAAGCTGCCAGATTTGACGTCTCCATGCATTCTTATAATCATGCTAAAGTATTTAAGAAACTCTTTTAGTCAACTGCCTTCTACTTTTTTTTCCTAACTTTTTCCATAGGGCAGGGAAAAATAATGAATGATGTGTTCTCTATGCATCCGGATGCAAATAATGTTGCGAATCAACCAAGAGGCTGCCTCACTGGACTTCTCATGAATGTCCTGTAATCACAAAATGCTAGGTAGAAAAAAAAATAGCAATATTTGGCAAAAATTTGATCTTAATTTTTGAAACTCAATAAATCAGACAGTGTTTCTCATCAAAGACATCACTTCATTGTGTGATTGTTAGTTGACTCTTTCATGAAATTAACCAGATCTGATTATGATTGAGTTTAATGTACTCTTTAAAGGATCTGTCTCTCCTTTCGTCTTTCCAAGACTTCACTTATTTTGTACTCATTGCAGATAATTTATCAAGATATAATCAAACTGAGGATAGAGCTTCATTGCTTAAATAATTCTAGATGCCAATAATGAGATGAAGAGTAGAAGAGTTTTGTTACGGAAACAAGGAAACCTCTGCGGTTTATAAAATCTAACAACACGAGAAATGATGTAATATACAACAACAACATACCCAGTATAATCCTACAAAATGGGATCCGGAGGTTAGTGTGAACACAGACCTTACCTCGACCTCAAAGGTAGAGAGATTGTTTCTAATGGACCCTCGGCTCACAAAAATTGTCCAAAGCAGTCGAGGAAAAATGTAACAGACGTACAGGCAATTGCAGGATAGTAATAGGAAAGTAACTACAACTAAATAATATGATAGTGGAAGTACACACAGCAACAAATAATAACAAGAATAGAAGGGCAAGAAACTACCAAGCAATACTATTATTACTGTTTTTACGGAAGAAGGAAAGCTTGATTAGCTTACCAAATTGGCGCCAAAGGCGTGAAACAGAGCCAGCATGGACCACATCAGCTGGATCATTCAAACGCATCATAATGTCCAGAGACACGTCAGTGTCCAGCCATTGCACGAAATCAATACGTGTCTCCATGGAACAACCAAAGAGTAATCCCCTAGATAAATTCGAAGTTCCAAAACCTAAAATCGTCCACAAACACAAACAAAATGATGCAATAAGCAAAAAATCTTTACAAAGAGAGGAAAGTAAACGACAAGGTTATCAGCACTAATATAGGTAATTCGGAGTTATATCAGCAAACATATCCGACGTAAGATAAATGTCTGAACTTAAATACCAGTTTATACTTGTGCTCTGTTTCAAAATGGATCATGTAAGATGTCTTCTCTTACTTCCACATTAATTCCATCAATTAACTACACCTTGATACCAAACTACTTGGGGTCGGCTATTTGAATCTTCTATATACAATCCCCTCTGTTTCAGGTCCTCTTAAGTCAATACTCACATAAAAATCTCATCTTTCACAAAATTAACCTTTTTTTTTCAATCGACGAAAAACAGAAAGAAAAAGTATACTGCATATGAAAAGGCCAGTTACCAACTAAAATGGGAAAGCCGAAAAGAGGCAAGAACAATAAACATCTAAAATATTTAACATCTGGGACTCCAAAAAACGCAAAGAAAAGTAGCATACAACTCGACAACAATCTAAAATTCTGGGATTGACCCAGTTTGCATTGAACAAAAATGTCAACCAACAGAAAGAGTGAAAAGCAAGAAACTTTATACCTTGTGAATTGAAGAAAGAGGAGAAAACCCTAGAAAGAAGAGCAGAAATGCATAAAGAAATCTAGAAATGGAAACTGTTGCGGACAGATAAAACTATTGTGGAAACGGATTTGGTCATTACAATAGCTTCAATCACCCATACATTTTCTCTAAAAGCTTCCAAATTTAATTGGCGGATGAAATTAGTTGTACAGTTTTCTTCAAGCGCTACAATTTGCTGTACATTTAAATAATTAATTTCATCGATTTGGTTCCTGGGCCGGACCTATAATGCAAGATCTATTTTGTGCAAACATTGATGAGACGATGGAAAAAAGTACCAACACTTTGCCGCATTTGGCATAGCTAGTATTTCTACTACTTATAATTAAGTCGGGATAAGTTTAGAAAATTTTTATTTCATTTCAAATGATAAATTTTATTTTAGAATATATTTTCGTTATATTTTTATTAAGGTGGGTATAGTTTGCGTCAAATTAAAAGTTTGAACTTTTAAATAATTTGATTTGAATTTTTGAATTATAATTTGGACTTTGAATTTAGTTTAAAATTTATGAGTTTTGAATTGAATATTAAATTTAATACTACTTTGGATATTTTTTAAAATTTAATATTTTATTATTAAATCTATTCATACCATATGTGTTCAATTCTAATAAATTCAACATAGAATTATGTAATGTGGGTGAAAGGATAGCCTCTACTTTTGTCAACTATAGAAAGCTTCAAAGCTATTGCATGTTCTTTCTTAAAGGCTTAAAAATCGAACTCGAAAATTTAAATTATCTAAAAAGATTAATCCAAAGTCAAATTTAAAAAATTAAATTCAATATGAGCTTATTTAGATGTGAACTATAATTTTTTTGATTTTTTAATCAAATTTTTCATAAATCTGAATTATTGAAATATTCATTTCTATTTTTTTAAAATTTGTGTGTTTAAATTTAACTTCGTTCTTGCTTGATATAAGTTATGTGAGGTGAAGTTATACAAAATAACTTGTCATGTCTTTTATGATAAACTTGTAAGATATTATGCCACACAAATTTAAATTCATGCTTGCAAAAAAGTATTTATATATAATGAATATTTTCAATTATTTTTTATTACAAAAAAATAAAACATAGGTATTTAAGGGACAAAAATGAAATACCACATCAAAATATGCAATATTTGTGCAAAAGACCCCAAAAATGATGGACCATGCAGCCTCATAAATAGAATAGTTGATATGGATTGGTCTAACTCATCAAAATTAGTCCATATGAATTTTGAAATTTGACGAGTTAAATTAATTAATTTATTATTTTAATGAGCCAAAAAAATATTAAACTTAACTCATCACTAGTGAACTGGTGGCTGCTCTCGGTAAGCCCACTATTTACAAAAATATATTTTTTTTTAATTTTAAATTTCACTTGAAAATCTTAACACAAATATCTACAAGAGGATACTTGTAGTGTGACTATATAAATATCTTGGTATAGGAAAATAATCTTCATTGATATAAAATTTTTATGAAATTATATAACTTTTGACATTCTTGAAATTATAGAGATATTCTTTAGCAAATTAAATAGTTAAGGAGTAACAATATAACTAGCTGAATAAGAATATTAATTTCTAATGTTTATCTATGATGGTTTAAGTAGAGTTTGAATTTGGATTCCTTTTATAATTTACATATTTTTTTATTTTAATTTGACTTATAAGATGACTCGATTTATATTGCTCAAACCTTATGGACTGATAGATTTATTTAGTTCAGATCAAATAATCATCTTTCTACATAAACTTCAAAAAATTTAAATTTAAATTTTATTATATCATAATTGAAGAATCGATCCAACAAAGCTAGCTCGTCTTGATAGTTTTATGCATAAATTACATATTAATAGGACAAAGGATCCTGTCTATTCTGCTATCCTGCATCCGAAATATGTAAGATTTATCTGTTACAAGAAGATATTTCTCTTTCACTTATTGTGACAATTCAAAATAATTGAACCATTTATCATTGGTAGGAAATTTCCTTTGACAAGCCACGAGTACATGACTGTAAAATTCAATTGATGATTAATGATAAGAGTGGATTTCTTATAAGGTTTGAATAATTTTTTTTTATTGGAGCTAGTTTTTAAAGTATAAGTTATGTTTAAGATCTAATTTTATATGATCGTAATAAATCAAGATTCGTCTCACTCAATATTTAGCCCCTGAAAATTAAAACTTCTCACGCACAAGATATTAAGAATTGGGACGTAATAGAATGACAAAAGCCACATTTTGATAATTAATGAAATGGATGAATTTCTTATAAGATTTGGACAATCCTCTCTTTTAACTAACTTTTAGAACGTACGTTGAGGCAAGACCTAATTTTACAATGACAAAAAAATTATGTTGATACTTTTATTTCATCTTTATTTCTCAAAGCCTAAATATAAATTAATCATTTTTTTTCAAATTGAGAAAAATTGATATTCTTTACTTTTGTATAATACAATTTATTCTGACAGCTTTCTAATTTCGAGATTCAAATAACAATTTTTAAATACTTTGAATTTTCAATTGATGATATGATTTATAGTAATTTTGTGTTGAAACGTATAAATCATTTAAAAAAATAAAAATTTTGTATCTAAATTTATGATCAAACTTAAATTATTTGATTTTACGTAATGCCAACCTTTTTTAACTAGTGGAGCCAATATATGTAAAATCCATGTCCTATTCACCGTGGTGTTCTTCATGATGATTCACATGTATAGTTACTTAACGATATCATTTAATTGGAAGTTGGAACAATAAGGATATTTAACTACAAAACAAAATTAAATCTATAATTTTTTTTCAAAATCTTAAATTTTTAAAAGTAAATTAATTTGCTAAAAGGATTATGTTTCACCGTGGTGTTCTTCATGATGATTCACATGTATAGTTAACGATATTATTTAATTGGAAGTTGGAACAATAAGGATATTTAACTACAAAACAAAATTAATTCTGTATTTTTTTTTCAAAACCTTAAATTTTTAAAAATAAATTAATTTGCTAAAAGGATTATGTTTTCCCCCTCGCATAGTTAAGTCTCCAACCTCAAAACGAATTAAGAAAAAGAGAAATTAACGTGAATAACCATCGATCGAAATAATTGTTAAGTGTGTCTAATGTAGATGTATTATATGTGTTCTAATATGTATTAGACTTGTTTTGATTAAAAAAGTATGTATTATGTATTAAAAGTGAATTATATATGCAATATAAATATATTTTAAAAGTTATATAGTTGTAAATGATAAATATTTTTAAAACATAATATTGTAGACATTGAAATTTTGTAAGATTCTACAAAATGGTCTTTCTTAAATTAGGATTTCTTGAAGGCTACTCTACCATAAACCTTAATTCATGCCTAAAGGTATTTTATTCACTTAAAAAAGGCACCTCAAATATATAGCTCAAGGAGGTCAAAATGTTCGAGAAATATGCTATTAACAGTTCTCGAATCGTGGAGAAATCTAAAGAGAGAAAATCAAGAAGGAACAGATTTGTACCCACATTATAATATAATACCTTTTATATATGCATCAATTAAGGTTTAAGACAGATTAAACTCCAAGAAACTCTAACTGAAATAGGACTAATTTTGTAGAAATCCTACAAAAATTTTAATGTCATTTGTCGGAGTATAATCTTGATGAAACTCAAAGACTTGAAGTACTCATATTTTTTGTTTTAGCTGCTTTGCGACTTCATATTTGTAGATTTATTTATGAGATGCAAGATGAAGGTAGAATTGTTCTCATTAGACGTGTCAGTTTGTTTACGACAAATTTTAAAGTGATAGAAAATAAATTGCTATCACCAATAAAATATGAAAAGTTATAATTTTATTCATAAACAATGTGAAAATAAACCTGTTACTCTTTTGATTCTTTTCTCATAAGATTTTTTCGTTATTTGAGAATTGTTAGTAGTGTATTTCTCGAATTAAGATAATTTGAACTTGATCTCCATAAAAGAATTTACGTGAATCTTTTAAAATAGTTAATTATCAAAAAGAATCTGATATATTTTAATTTCTTTATTAATATCTCAAGAGCTTTTGGGATTTCTCAAATGCCTTAAAGAAACTTGAATAGGAATTAGGAATTTTGCCCTGCGATGTCCATATTTGGACCTTTAAGCTGAGAATTAGTTTAGATATTTTGACAAACAACTATGCTCTTTTCCACATGGTACTTCAAGACTTTGTTGTGTCCTTTTCACGTTATATTGCCACCAATAATTTATCGCCATTATAGAAGAAATTACTGGTCTTTACATGTAAAAAAATGTTATAATGGTTATTTATTTTAATATATTATTGCTTATTCAAAACTTTCAATTGTTTCGGTTCTTACGCAAGCTTCTAAAAGATTATTATTAGTCACAATCTTAAAATAAAATACTAAGAAAATTGCAATAGTCTTCTTCAAACGTTCTGGTAACTTTCTTTACAATCAAGTCAATGGCCTTATCCAAATTGGTCTTTTAAGTCTTTGACTAACCTGAACAACCAAAAGTATTAGTCCTATAACAGTTTCGTCCAATTTTCTAGAATTTTCCATGAGTTGGTGGTGAATCATGCCGCTTTCAAGTCACAAGTCATCAGTAATTCTGTGTCAGTTTATGTCTCTGTTTTCAAACTGTCTTTGCTATCTTTGATGGAATCAGCTCTTAGAACAAAATCCGAAATCATAAAATAGCTCTGCTTTGATTTTTCAATATATTTATATCAATATATTGACCTCTTTAGCTTCTTGTGTGTTGTATAGTTTTATATTTTGTCTCAGCTACTGTTTTAGAGAAGAGAAATTGAGTCAAAAAGGAAAAGTAAGAGAAAAGTATCATCATCTAAGCTCAAAATCAACTACTGTACTAACGTACAAAAAGAACTGAAGCTATTAGGTGCTAAATAGAAACTACTAGAAAACAGAAGGGACTCTTGAGGAGAAAAAACTAACTACATATAAAGCAATTAATATTCAACAAGAACTCAATTGTTTAGCTAAGCTACTAGGGCATATTAACACAGAATCAACACACAGACCACCTTTTGTATGTGTACAATCTATCTGTGTCAATGAAAATCTGATCTTTGTAGGAACAGTTGCATCCTTAACAACAAAATCTCCCACATGGTGCTGCATCCAAGTTCCTACATTGTCCAGATAACACCGGGATGTCACACGACAATCATCCTGTGTTGTTAACTGAAACTGGACAGGTTTCAAGTCCCAGCCGTGAACGTGCTCATAGTTATAGGTACGACGTTTGTGCCTCTTTGTCGCCTTACCAAGCTGCAGTCTAAAGAATAGGCTATATGTCCCTTCTGGGAATTGGAACTCGAGGTCCCCATCGACTTCAAGCCACCAGATTTGTTGAAGATAAGCTACAGTTCGGAATCTGCATGAAAAATGAGAGTTTCAGTATACATTGCTGGACAAGCGAAAGAGCAAACAGATCATAAAATGTATGAAACAAATGAACGGAAGTCATAAGCTAATACATCTACGATACAAAAATCTTCTTTTGGCGTTCTTATCTTATACAACCACAATTCCACATAATAATGGAAATCAATCTCTTCGAAGATTCGCTCTCACGGAATAACAAAAGAATGTAACGCAACAACACCACCCTTCCCTCCCCTGTTTTATTTTTTCCCATAGAAGCATAAATCCACCCACCACCCACACAAAATTATGCAGTAGCATTTGATTTTGAGAGGATGATTGGCTGCCCCGATTGATCATCAGGTCAGCTCAACTTTGTGAGTGGCCCTGAAGGAGCTGCTCTCATTAGGATGAAATCTTGAGGATTCACACACTAGGAACTTGATCACCAGCCTCAACATCACTTGACCAATTTATACTGATCTTAGTTTAATAAGTGATCTTGCATTCTCGAAAAGGGGTTGATTATTTTACACAAAAAGGTTAATTATAATACTGCAAAAGTATGCGTTGGTAGATTAATATAGAAAAGAGGTTAAGTAATCTGATATAGCATGTTAAACCATCAGTTAACTTAAAGTTCCTATACATGACTTAAATCCTAGTAACTAAAAATAACCTCAAAAGGAATTTAGTAGCCTTGTTTGAAATTTCCTTTCATGGTGATTACTTAAAGTTGAGAGTTCAGACACAGGGGATCAGCCTGCAAATAGAAGGCACATCTCTCTCTTAAACAAAAACATATTGTGCTAAAACTGAAACTTTATTCAAGCCTTGTCATTTTTGTTTCAAAAAACATGTAATAAACCCACCTTGATTCATCAGTTGGAATGTGATTCCAATATCTGCGATCATCTATGCCGGTAATTGCCATTCCTTTAGATGAAATTGCCAAGCAAACACCTCCATTCTTCTTATCAATCCATACTTCCTGTAACCAAAATCAGAATCATCAACCCAAATTTTCAAAAAAGAACTGGAAAAACAAATAAAGAAGATGAGAAGAGGAATAAAGTTAGCATTTTTAATACAAAATGTAAAAAAAGAACAAACCTTTGTGCCACCATCAAAGGACCTGGGACAAGAAAGCTTAGCAAAAAGGTCCTTTTTACACATGCCATCAACTTTAATGCCAAGCAATTCCTGAAGAATATAGTTATAATTGGAGGGCAATTTGGGTTCCCATACAAAATCAGCAGATGAAGCAGCACGAAATGCCCTGTTAATACGCGCCAAGCTGCAGATCTCATGTGGATCAAGGTAAGAAAGTACGAGAGCAACACAAGCCTCTGGTATATCATCAAGCTTGGGTTTTAATGGCAGATACATCAACCCATCATCAGATTTTGTGTCAATGGAAGATGCATTAGCACCCATACTGACATACGAGGAAAAAAACCAAGAAACAGAGAAATGAAATGAAAAAGAGAAAGGGTGGAGGTTTTTGGAGGGGATTAAGGCCTCATATAATATGTCTCTGTCTGGTGGAACAAGAAAAGAAATTGTGGATTTTGATGTTTTGTAGAGAGAGGGATGTTGGAAAAGGCTTTTTGGACTGTATGACGAGGAGGAGAGAAACGGCATTCTTATCCACAACCATCCAAACCTCTTTACGCGCTCATTTACAGCGTCAATTACACGTACACACACATTAGGATAAGGGGTCCTTTGGTCATATTAAAATTAATCTCATATATATTTAAAAATTAATTGATTAATTATAAATTAAAATATAGCAGAAGCTAGTATGATCTACTGAATGAAACCAAAAGCCATACTCTTTGATTAACTCTATATGTATTCTATTTATCATATAAATTAATTTTTGATATATTTCATATTAAATAATTTACTTCAGCAGAATATTGATATATCAAATTTATTAGGCTTTGAATTTATGGGAATTTTTTTAAATGCAAGAGAAAAAGAATAGAAGATTAGTAAATTAATTAAGAAATGTTTTTAATTGGGGGTAATATTGTAATTTAATGCTTCAATTAGAAGGTTCGTGTTTTTTAAGATAATATTATTTTTTAAGATAATATTATTATAGATATAGGTTAACATAATTTTATATACTCCTATATTTTAGGTATAAAAATGGAAAAAGATATTCTCCACATAAAATCTAGCATAAATTATATGTTTAATTGGTAATTTTTCTCCTGTTCATATAAAATATAGCATCTCTAATTTTATATTGATAATGTTTGGTGAATACTTTTTTCCTGCATAACTAATATACGTATAAGCTATAAAATATTATATATTAATTTTATGTAATATAAAAAATAAATACAATATAATTAATAATATAATCATTCATAACTAAGGTTTGTATTATTAATGAATATATAAATGTCATTTGACCATAAGAATTATTTATTTCCTTGGCAATAATTTGTCATTTCATTTCAAATGTTAGGATTAAAAATTTTAAAAAATTGACTTAGAGTTGAATTTCAAGTTTGATGAAACCTCATCTTCATTGTTTTTTTAAAAAAATATTTTCTTTTCAATTGTAACTTTATAAATTTCAAATAAAATAAAAATATTTAAGATTTTATTAATCAAATACTATAATTAATTTTTATATATTAATTAATATCAACGTAATTCTAAAAATAAAATCCAAAGAATCCATTGATGATAAGTTGTATGGTCTTATCAGGTGTTCTGCAGTGTACTAAATGATGGTGGAGATTCTCGACCATAGAGTTATTAAACCAACTTAGAGCCCCAATTTTTAGGGCGCTTCTACTTTCTTCTGAATAAATACGTAAGACTTTTTAAAAATAAAAAATAAATAAAATTCATCTTATTTAAATAGTGATTATTATAACAATTGAGAAATAAAATAATATTTAATTAATTATAATATTATGTAGCAGTCTCTATTTTATGGTCTTATTTATATTTTGACAGTTATTATTAATCAACTATTATTATTTTTTATTTCTCTTTCATTATTTTTATTCCTCATATTATTAAATGTTCTATAGTCTCTTAAATTGTCAAACCTATTATATTGTGCAAAATTATTATTGTGTAGTTAAAAAAAGATTAAATTTATTTTTTTCGTGTCTTTCTTTAAATTTCATTCACCAAAACTAATTAATACTATTTAATATCTTTATATCAACTTATCAAATTCAATATAAGAGTATTTCGATATTATTATATAAATTTTTTATTTTTGAATCAAATTTTATTATTATAACTTTATATTATATATTTTTCATTAAAAAAATACATTATTAACGTTTTTACTTCAAATGGTCCGAAGGCCTCCTAAATTTAATAAAACCGTCCTGGTTGAGTTTTTGCCTAACAACTTGCCCTTAGAGAACTTGCTTGCCACTTGTCAAAATAAATTATTCTCAATAAATTGCTTTCTGGATAATGCATAAATGTTGCTTTTAAAAAAAAGAAGTCAATTCGAATTGAATAATTTCATCATCAGGCTTTCGTTCTCCTGTCCAATTTTATTTCCTAATAATGCGAGTTGTGAGGGTCTACTTTTTATCACGTATGAAAGTTGATTTCAGTATAAATTACATGATAATAAAGCTTTCCAATTTATAAAGTTATATATTATAAAAGTATATGACTAAATTCCTGTTACAAGTTACAGTATAAATTAAGAAGTAGGTTTAAAATTTAAAGTTTATTGGTTTTCAATATTATTTTTTTGGTTATTTATTTATTTATAAATTTATAATTTGTATTTACTGAATAGATTAACAACTATAGGGATATCAAGTTGCTAAGTCATACGATGAAGATCTGGGAGCGAGTGGTGGAAGTGAGGGTACGAGAAGGTGTATCTATCACTGAGAATCAATTTGGATTCATGCCGGGGAGGTCGACGATTGAGGCGATCCATCTTGT
>JAABOM020000001.1:26624316-26637375 GCA_011800125.2 Solanum clarkiae | reverse complement strand
TAAGTTGTGTTCTAGAAATATAAAATTTTAATAAATAAAAAAATAAATACAAAACATTTTTTAAAAATATTGATGTTGAATTTTTAAATAATTCGACTAATTAGAACATTTAAAAAGTTTCAAAAATTAAGTTAATTCAGAAGAGAGGGAGTAATTTATATATCTTTTTTTTTTTAGTTTTCCACTTGGTGTCCGTGCCCTTTGGAGCCTGACTATATTCGCATACGTACCGTCTAGGGCCCTATTTGAAGAAAACACTTTCTATCAAGAATTTTTTTCATTTTCAGCTCTCGTAATTTAAACTCAAAATCTTTAATTAAGGAAAAAGCATCATCATTCATTGCACCACATCTATTTCAGCACATGCTTTGATGATATTTACATATCTTGTTTTGCTAAATTCTATTTTGTCCATTTGTTTTTGTTTTTGTTTCTCACACGGTTAGTAGCATAATTTGAAGTATAAATCAAGGACCTTTTTGGTATCACAAATATTTCCTTGGAAACATAATCATCATCTTCGAATTAAGAGCACTAATTTTCAACTTTGACATTTTTATGATGCAAATTTAAGTTAATGAAGTCATTAAATTTCAACCATCAAATAACAATAGAATATTTTTTATTGTCATTTTCCAAAGAGTATACTATGACACCGTAAGCAATTTGGAAAAGAAAGGATTAATATAAACAAGAGTTATATTATCCGATGACTTAACCAAAAAATAAAGCAAATAATTATTTTCTTAATAAAATTATTGTATAACCTTATAAAATTGAAGAACAATTACCCTATAATATATAAGGATATTTTCACACTCATATGAGTATTAACTTTAAACTCTTTCTGTAAATCGAATTAAAATTTTAAAAAAAGAAAAAGGAAAAGAAATCCGAAACTCCAAATTCTTACCAAAAAATAAAAATAAATTCTTACACACACTCATCCATAAATATACTTGCCCTTCCTTATGGCCTTTTCGTCGTCTTCATTTCTCTCCTCTCTTCAATCAATTTTACTCACGAGGGAGCGTCGGCGCGTTAGCGCCTCTACCAACCTCCCGTAGCTCACTCCTTCAAATAACTCATCAACTTCCCCAACAAATTTCATTCCAAACAGACAGCTGCTCGGTTTTTATCTGAAAAATTTACGAAATTCAAACTGAATTTGTTTTGCTCTGTTTTTGATTTTGTGTGGCAATGGCGATATGGGCCAATTTGTCACACTCCCTTATATCGAAATTCAAGAAAGTTAATCTTTACTACGTGGCTGCCACAATTGTTCTCTGTTGCACTTTCTATGTAATCGGACTTTGGCCCCAAGGTGGTGATGTAACCAGCCGTCAATTATCCTCAACCGTCGCCATTCTACCCAGACTACCATGCAACCCATCAATCAAAAACACAAATCCCAATTACGGCTCATCAATTTCCATCGACTTCTCCGTCCACCATACCGCTGATGAACTTGTACCACTCTCACCATCGGCGCGTGCAAACCACTTCCCTTCCTGCAGCCCGGACTTGTCCGAATACACCCCGTGTGAGGACTCGAACAGATCATTGAAATTCGATAGAAACATGCTTATTTACAGGGAAAGGCATTGTCCCGAGAAGAATGAGCTGTTGAAGTGTCGAATTCCGGCGCCTTTTGGGTATAAACAGCCGTTCCGGTGGCCGGAAAGTCGTGACTCGGTTTGGTATGCGAATGTTCCGCATAAACATCTTACGGTTGAGAAAGCCGGACAGAATTGGGTCCGGTTCAAGGGTGACCGGTTCACCTTCCCCGGCGGCGGCACCATGTTTCCACGTGGCGCCGATGCTTATATTGATGACATCGGAAAATTGATCAAGCTTAAAGATGGTTCCATTAGAACCGCCATTGATACTGGCTGTGGGGTACGTTTTACTATTTTTGAGAATTCATTTGGAATTTTCCTAGTTTTATATCGACTTATTTTTGGGGACACTTATTTTTCTAGCGGTATTTTGTTAAAAAATAACAAAATAATAATATCCAGAAAATATTTATAACTATTTTAACAAACAATAATATTTGCAAATCAGATAGTGTTCTTGTACAAATGATTCTTTACTAATTGATTAGTTTTACGTTGCTATCTATTGCAATCCTCCTCCTTCTTGGCACTTAAGAATAATATTGTGCAATCTCACGCAGCTTGAAATTAGAATTTTGATTAGAGGTAAGAGATAATGTCTAAATGTGGTTTATAATTGTAATTACTATTTGGTTAAACTTATATTTCCTTATTAAAATATTTTTTTGTCAATCAAATATAAAAAATGAATTACTTTTAGAATTTTTTTATGTCATTATGTTGAGATTCAACGTAATAAAAGTCTCACATTGATTGTTAATGAGATGCGTAGACTGCTTATAAGACTTGGACAATGCTTTTCACATTGACCTAGCTTTTGGAACAAGAGTTAGATCGTAGACCTAATTTTACGTGGTATTAGCATTCATCTCACCTGATTTTAGGTCTTCGAAAATAAAAAATTGGCCACGCACAATATGCAGGATCATGATCATTCAATGTTGGGCCCTCGAAAATTTAAAATTGCCCGCGCACCAAATGTAAGCATTAGGCGTGAGATGGGGTGTTGATAGAATTAAAATCAATTGCATATATTGGGTGGGGTTATTAGTTACATTTCTTGTTGAAGCTTTGACTTTTCAAGAAAAGAAACAAGAATAGAATTGGTTTGTTAATGCACATGGGTTTTCTAACGTATTGGTTTGAAAGTTGTCAAAAACTAGGTACTTTTTAATTTAAAAGTGAAATGAAATTCATAAGTTTGACTTTTTTTATTAAATAAAAGTTTACTTTAGTGGAGAGTTCATATAAAAGAAGTCATAGATGGTTGGTTGAAGTGGGGGTTGGAAGTGGTTGAGCAAGATAATTGCTAGATTTACATTTTGTGTGGGAGTTTTTATTCCTAGAGTTGAAATTATTGCTGTAAATAGTTGGTAGTAATTTGGTTTACTTGATTTGAAATTGAAAAAGACAAGAGCTGGTAGTTTCGTTTAGTGGAATGCATAAAATGTGTGTTTCCTTCAATTGCACTTAAAGAATTTGTTTTATTAATTTGCCTAAAAAAGGAGTGAGCACAAAAATTTACTTGCAATGAAAGAAAAAGTTATTATGGCTTTCACATTTGTATAGTGTAAACCTATTATGAGCAACTGTGGAAACTTATTTTAGGATGATGTTGTTTGAATTTTATTTTTCCACTGTTTCTGGTTTCCGGTTTTCCCGATATAAGACAAAGCCTTGATTGCAATTTTGCTGAAATACACAAGATAGTAGGTTGCTAATTATAGAAGTTGCATAAATTTTATTGAAGCAAAGTGTGCTTATTTCAGTAAAACTGGTCCACAAATAACATTATTCTTGATGCGTTAGGTTTAACTGAATTTGCATATACTAGGATCCATATTTTCTACTAACATTACAACTTGTGGAAAGTCCTCTTTTAGTTCCCATATGGACAATCAACAGAGGATCCATAATTTATGGTAGCATCCGTATACAAGGGGCGATTCGAGGGGGTCATGTGAACCTCGTTCATCAGAAAAATTAAATTGTATATACAAATTCAAAATTATTTTCTATATGTATCTATTATAATAGATGTTGAATCTTCTTAGCTTTTTTTTTTGTGTGTTTCTTTTTCTCTTAAAAATTCGTATGAGGCTAATTTCACCATACATAACTTCAGGTTGCTAGTTGGGGTGCTTACTTGCTTTCCCGAGACATCCTTCCAATTTCATTTGCACCAAAAGACACACATGAAGCTCAAGTTCAATTTGCCCTCGAGCGAGGAGTTCCAGCGTTAATCGGCATATTAGCTACTAATAGGCTACCTTACCCTGCTAGGGCATTTGATATGGCACATTGTTCTCGCTGTCTCATCCCTTGGGGAAAATATGGTAAATCCAAATAACATACCCTTGCTCTTTTACTCATTCTTCATGAAGGAAGAGCAATTTTTTTTAATTAGTATTTTACTTTTATTCATTTGATGTGGAGCAGATGGTCTATATTTAATTGAGGTTGATCGAATTTTACGTCCTGGTGGATACTGGATTCTCTCGGGACCACCTGTTAACTGGCAAGATCATTGGAGGGGCTGGAACAGAACAGCTGACGATTTGAAAGCAGAGCAAGATCAAATTGAGAGTGTTGCAAGAAGCCTATGCTGGAAGAAAGTAACTCAGAGAGGTGACCTAGCAATTTGGCAGAAGCCTACTAATCATGTGCATTGCAAACTTAACCGAAAGGTCTTCAGGAAGCCACTCTTTTGCCAGGAACAAGATCCTGACAAAGCATGGTAATGTTCTACTTCGTGAATGATTATAACTCAACCAAGGTTAGACTTAGGAGATTTCTTGTTTCCCCTGTCCACATTCTTGCAGCACGGGGTACATCGTTCTTTCATATATGAATTTCTTGAACGAAGTTTCTAAAAGAGACCTTGAGGTGCATAGGCCCTTTGTAGTACCAAATTATTTGACACACTCGAGTGTAGAAAGTTACCATACCTGATAAAAAAGTGTCTTTAAGTTAATGAAATTAAAACTATGCTACGCGATTGTAGTCCCTAAATGTATTTATCCGAGACTTTAATCTTCCAGGTACACCAAGATGGATGCTTGTTTGAGTCCACTTCCTGAAGTGTCCAGCATTAAAGATATTGCTGGAGGGCCACTGGTGAATTGGCCGGAAAGATTAACTGCAGTCCCTCCTAGGATCGCTAGTTCTAGTATAGAGGGAGTTACTGCAGAGGGCTTCTCTGCAGACACAGAGTTGTGGAAGAAGAGAGTCGCCCACTACAAGGCCTTGGACGGTCAATTAGCAGAGCGTGGAAGGTACCGTAACATACTTGACATGAATGCTTGGCTGGGAGGATTTGCAGCTGCACTTGTTGATGATCCAGTTTGGGTGATGAACATTGTACCTGCTGAGGCTGAGGTCAATACCCTTGGAGTCATCTTTGAACGCGGTTTAATTGGAACATACCAAAGCTGGTAAATCCTACTTTATAAAGTTTGCCTTGTTTATATTTCATGCCTAATTGTTACTGATGAATGCTCTTTTCGTTCAGGTGCGAGGCAATGTCTACGTATCCAAGAACTTACGACTTCATACATGCTGATTCGGTCTTCACCCTATACCAGGACAGGTAAATTAACTGTTGGAACGTTTGCATTTTTCTGGAGTCAAAGCATGTTTCTCATTGATTACTGTTGCAGATGTGAAATGGAAGATATATTATTGGAAATGGACAGAGTATTAAGGCCACAAGGCAGTGTGATATTCCGAGACGACGTGGATGTTTTGGTGAACGTAAAGAGCATATTAGACGGACTACAATGGGATAGCAAGATGGTTGATCACGAAGATGGTCCTCATGTTAGAGAAAAGCTTCTAATTGCTACTAAGTTGTATTGGACAGCACCAGCACCTGAACAAGATAAACAATGAGCCTTGTATAGTTTTACTTTTGTTGATAAATTTTTGTTTCTTCTATAGGCGCTTATGATTTTTCGGTAATTTTGGCTTCAAAATATATTGAGGTTTTAACCTGAGATTATTCAAAACAGATTCTGATATTTTACTCTTACATGCAAAATAAACAAGAGGTTTAGCCTGTTACTTATTAATTGTTTATTAGTTTGCTTTACGTCCAACAAGATTGTTTTTGACAATGAATTCCAGATTAAAATTATATGTACGACCAAATATTTACATGAAGTCAAAACTAACAAACTATTATTAGGGGACAACTGCTGAATTGATACAGCAAGCTGTGGCCCCTGTGTCCAAGATAGCTTGGGCCTGGTCGGGCTCTGCTTGTGATCCTGAGGTGCTGGCTTTCATGCTTTTGAAGCTTTGCTCTTTTCCTCTTCCCAAATTTTCTTGGGGTCTTTAAACACGTAGTACTTTGATGAAGAATTACTGATAGGTTTTTCTTCTTTAGTACTGAGGGACTTATTTAACTTGTGAATCTGAGATTTGGTTAGCAACTATTATTAATGTTAACATTTTGGAATTTAAAAATTATAAAAAAGTGGATTGGCCCACCACAACCAACAACCATGCAATAATAGCATATACTTGAAACTGAATATGGTCAAAATAATATATATGTATATTTGTCAAAATAATTGTATATATATGTGGCTGCAAGAAATTGCGGAGAGAGAGAGGAAGAGAGGAGAGAGAAAATAACAACAAAACTTTAACCATAGCAACAAAATCCTAACTACAATTATAAATTATAATTTTTTCAAATTATAGTTGTATAATGTAAATACATATCATATGTTTATTATTTTTCCATAATAGTCTAGATTGACTATTTAAAACCCATCAAAATGACGAATCAATCCGACCTGATCCATCAAATTTCAAAACTGGCTCATCACATATTGACATGTCTACGAGGCCCCGTCAATTTCACAGTGATCAATTTACCAAGGGCATAAGTCACGTCAAAAGTAAATTTGACAACCAAAAAAGGGTGCAATCATTTATTTGAGTACAAAGCGTAGTAGAATTCCATAGTATAATCCATACATCAATGACATGACATACAATTAATTTTCTCTTTATTCCTTGGCACTATTTTGAAATGAGAAATGTGAAATGTCAAAGCCCAAACGTTGATTCTCCAGCGTTATGGATTTTGCAATATTCTTATGTCCATTTGAGAGAGTGTACTCTTTCAAGTGAACAAGTCCAATCCACAACTTTAATGACACAAATAATGTCAGGAGAATTTTAAATATTTATAATAAATTAATTAATTTAAATTGAATATAGCATTCTTTTATTTACATAAGAAATAACCTAAAATCATATAAAATATATATGACTATACAACATAATTTGTCAAAAGTCATAGAAAGTACACACTATTGACTATATAATGTAGATTACTTATACATATGCTATATACTGAATATACATTATGATATACTCAAAAACTGAATATAACTTGACTATACATGAAATATGTCCCAATAATGTCTCCTTTTAACACAAATTGGCTCTTGGGGTGCCACCATTTAAATTTTGCCCTCATTTTTTAAAATGTAAAAATAACTTTTTTCTTTGTAATCAGGAGCATAATCTAGGTAAGTTGTCATGATTTCTTATTTGATATTGGGTAAGCCTTGCTTTAATAGACAAATCATAACGAATACCATGATCTTTTCAACATTTATAGTTGAAAAAGCCAGCAATCCATCAGGATTTGTTGAGGATTAATATAATTTACGCAAAAGTTTACCAACACTTTTTGCTTCTTATTCCATAGCAGGTTTAATAGAGTTAGCTTGTCCATCTCATGGATTAAACTAAATATGGTTAATGGATATATAATATATGTATAATATGTTATATATATGTGCGTGATCCTGTATAATCAGTGTATAATTCTTGATGGGCTTGAATAAAGTATACTTCAGCATAAGAGGCAGAGAGAAGTGCAGTCCTCTTTTAGTACCACAACACCAAGAGGATCTACTACATAACACATATATGAAGAGGAATGGTCTGTTGTGCACATATTGGAAAAAACATCATGATTGTATAAATCAACCTTTATTGGCGATCACAAACACAAATAATTTGGATACACCTGAGTGAGGCCCACTAAACCAACAAACAAAATAAGTTTTCATTCACGAATAACTAAGCTTGGGCTAGAACTGGTCTAGAGAGTAGACTTGTGTCACTGGTAGCTTATAAATATAGATAATCTTTATAAAAATTGGAGTTCTTTCCATATAGTAGCGTGATCGAAGTGTACATTTACCATCAAGAAGTTTCCCTTTCCCGAAATTTGAACTAAAAACTTTGGATGGACAAAAAAAGTTGAAAAATAGAAGTTTGATTTCATGGTTGCTTTTATTTATTGCACGACACGATGAGGCAACTTTCAGACCTTGAGCTTTTAAATTTTCGTGCTGCTCAATTATTTCCCTTAGATTGGGCAAGCGTTGTCTTGGGCTTTTACTATTACACCACATTATTATTGTAAGTACTTTATCAATTATTTATTGGGTATCTTCTCTACCCTCTTTCACGATTTCAAAAGGTCAAATATGACATGGTAATATTGTATCAAAGTGAAAATTAGTTAATAGGGGCCATTTTAGTCCCGTAGGATCGGTACTCAACCTACAATACTTTTAGTTGACGAGCAAGTGCATTATCGATGGTGCCGATTAATTTTTTGCCCCATGTTGTTAGACTTTTGACGATTAAATTTTTTTCTATTTAACATCATTTTCAATCGCAAATACAACGCATATTGATCTAAGCGCTTAGTGTAAACATTACATTATCTTTGGACGAATGTCTTGGATGAAATTCATAAAAAATGGCCATTCAAATATATCGACCATCAAATTACAATGATATATTTGTTCTAAAAGCCTTCAGTTAAATAACATATTCTAGTAGAAGATATGCATAATAAATATATAACCCATGTATGACACATATATATGACAAAACACATTGTTTTGCAATTCACGTATTAAAAGAAGTTGAGGATCTTGCTCTTTTCTTTCCTCCTATCTTTGTTTTCTTTCTTTCCCGTCTTCTTGTTTTACTCGTTCAATTTTGTTTTCATATGAAAATGTCACGAGATCCCAAATTGCAGAAAGTAGCGCCCACATTAATTCTTTCGTGGGAGAATCAATACTACAATAATCCAACTAAGCAATCTGACAGGAAATAACACTTGAAGATGAGAAAGCAGATTTGAATAAAACAAAAGTGAGTTTGCATAAACACAATAGAATCAATCTAGCAAAAGCGGAAAACAACCACACAAACCAAAACTCTGCCTAAGTGTTTAATATAAGGGGATGCAATCTTGAAAAATCAAAAATACAAATAATAACTAACTTTTTGAGTCCGAGAATAATAGGACTAGGACAGTAGAACAATTCGTGGAGGTAGCCTGAAAGAGCTAAGTGAATTGCGAAAACCAACAATCACCTAACTGAGGTCTATCAATGGTCGCATGAAAATGTATTATACTCTATTAAAAAGTAGTAAGTGCATTGTCAATATATATAACAACTGTATACTTGTAAGATCACATGACTATTCCAATAAGTAAAATATAAACAAGCAACTTCAACTTACTAAACCAACACATATAAAAGAATAGCAAATTACAATTCATGCTTATATATCACTTTCATGATTATCATTCTTATCGCAATAATTTAAATAATAGCTCTTTTATGGGACCACAATATTTTCAGTTGTCATGTAGCGATTGACGAAAATATCGACATTGTCGCTTTCATGTATTTCTAATTTTGTTTTCTAGGTCGTTCCTGCTAGTATTGCGTTTTCTTTTATTGGAAGGAAATCTAGAATTTAGTTCAAAATATCCGCCAAAACCTACGTACCATTAGCACCAACTAAAACAACAAACTAAGATAATCTTTACATTAGCTACTTAATTAATATAGACTATCATATTATTTAAAAGATAACCATAAATAAATATTTATTAAAATGTGAGCAAGTAACCAAGAAATAAGGAAAGTGACATGTTATAATACCAGGGGCGGATCTATAATAGTGGATGGGGACTCCCACAAACCCATGCTGCACACTATATTCTATATCAATAATATTGAGAATTATATTAAAACTCATAAGTATCCTGCTCAAGCACATTAGTAATTTAAGGCAAAAATTAGATGGAGATCTTAAATTTAAAAAAATAAATTAATATATTTTTTTATGAATTTTATTTTTCTATTTCTTTGTGATGCAAAAAATTGTTTTAAAAAATTATAATTAATTTCATTCAGTAATTCTTTTCAATTTATCTTATAACCATACTCCAAATGTGTCAAATTTATTCTAATAATGCTTTCTTTTTATACGACCTAGATAATTTTTTCTGTAAATAGTACTTACTTAGTATTTTTTCTTTTAAAAAAAATCTATAATATATTATTACTAAAATAAAAATTGAGGACTGTCAAATTTAGGGGCCTCAGACACTTACCTTTTTTCTAACACTATCGAGTATCCTCTCATGGGAACCATGATTAAATGGGTGTTTGGTTCAATTCCATGGCAAGGTAGGCACCCTGAGTAGGTGCTGCATTTTTAATTTTTTTCCTTCTACAATAAGTAATTAAGTCATCTAAAAAGAAAATTATTGATAAAATATTACGTGCTTTATTTTTTTTTAATCTAATTATTACATATTAGAAAGTTTAAAATTTTGGATTGGTCTGACAAGCTATATCACGTTGATAGTGTAAAAAAAGAAGGTAAAGTTAAATCCAAATTTTTTAGTAAATGATGAAGTGAAAACACAAAGTTCATGGAATTAATCTGTTGTCTTTTGCCTTGTGTATCCAGAAAATGAAGGAATTGACGGAATTCCTGAAACCAATGAAACCATTCTCTTTGCTGCGATTTATGTTGCTTAACCTACTAGTCCCTCCAGCGAGTAACATATCTGCAAAGTCCCACAAGCCAACCTTTTCTAACGATGTGGAAATCAAGTTATTGTCTCTCACAATCTTATCCCACACAGGCCCCTTATCCTTCATCATCTCAGACAACGGAATAATCTCATCCATCTCATCGAATCCCACATATTCTACTCCGATTTCTTCAGCCAATACCTTCCACAAATGCTTCCATTTGAACACATCGCCGTTTGTAATGTTGAATGCCCTGTTTTTCCCCTGCTGACTGAGTCCTGCCCAAATTTGATGCTCTGCCACCAAATTAGCATCTGATGCGTTCGAAAAACTATCCCAAACAGCTTTTTTCCCTGGAAATTTCAGTGGTGTCCTTTCGTATTTGCATATTGTTGCATATACACAAAGCGTTCCAACAATGTTCAATGTGCTGTAGGGTGAGAACCCGAAAATTAGGTCAGGCCTATGAACGGACCATGTTAGGCTTGGTTTTCTAGAGACTTCATCCAGTAATACATCTTCTAACGTGTAGTAAAAGTTGTGAATGTTTTCCAATCTTTCCATGTCTTCGTTGAAAGGCGGATCATGAGAAATAACATTAAGTTTCCCATCAATTGATTTACTTACCTCCATATAATGCATCGCGCCCGTCTGGAGACAGATGTGGCGCAAATTAGGTGCATTTGGGATGACAGAAATGAGAACATTGCGAAACATTGCTCCATTGATCTCACAACACTTGACTGTGGAAAGATCAAAAGCAGAAGTCACCCAAAAGATGTGCGTCACATCTTTTAGGGTCGATAACTTGGCTTGTACATCAGCTGCAACAGAGACATCGCACTGAATATAAGTGACTTTAGCAACACTACAGACTGGCTGTCCTCGTCTTGATACACCATAGACCTTCCAAGGACCGCCAGGGGTATCCGCGGATGAGAGTGTTTCAGCCAAGCTGTTGCCAACCACGCCGGTGACTCCAATAACTAGGCCAACATTTTGGTAGCTTATTTCATGTGACTCGACCTTTTGCTGCCAATCAAAAGTTTTTGACTCATTACTTGTAAATATTTCATCTAGAAAATTCTAATAGCAGAAGGAAATTACAAAAATTCAAAAATATTATCTGCTCAATTTGTTCTTACCCGCACTGTATTATTGATAGATCTTGACCACCACCAGTTCATTCTGACAAAGTGTGCTGATAGGCAAAAGTATGAACTTGTAAGGTCTTGTTATATAAATTTAAATCATTTTATTAGAACTTTTTCTTCCTAATGGAGTAAACATGAAGCGGACTATTATATTACAGAGTTAAAAGTGAGAATTTTAATCTTATGAGTTCTATATTTATAACGTTGATTTCAAGTATTATAAACAGTCTTTTGAACTTAATATTTATACATATTTAATAACTTCATTAATATAAATACTATTTAAGCAAAATGAATTCGACTGCGTCCGTGCCTAAATTGATCAAACCTGCCTCGCAAATATCGAATTGGTTGACTTTGCCGTCTTAATACTAATTGCACGAACTGACAACTACGATTTGTGTGCTGCATGTAGACATATTCACCATCTTATTAAAAATTGAAATTTAATACGTTCTTCGTCTCATTTTATATGATATCGTTTAACTTGATATGGTATTTAAGAAAAAAAGTAAGACTTTTGAAATTTGTGGTCTAAAATTATTTTGAGATTTTTGTGTAGTTGAGAATCATTTTATTAAGGATAAAAGAGAAAATTTAAGATTAAATTGATTCCAATTAAAATAAAATATCATTCTTTTTTAGATAAACCAAAAAAAAAAGAATGTCATTATAAAATAAGACAAGAGGAAATATAATTAATCGACTGTGTATATGTTTTGATATTTCTTCGAGTAATACTGTACCCTGATTTATCCATTCACCCAAATGAGTTAAATATTCAAGTTGTGCCAGACCCCATGACAACAATTTATTGTATCGAGGTACAATGTATGCAGTGACAAGGTATCTGCATGTGCTGCTGATTAGTATACTCAAAGACAAAAATCAAACAAGGGAAAGCAATTTAAAACTCAACTAAAACGCAAGATATGTAAACTACCTAATTAAACATCAGTACATACCATATCTAATAGTCTAATCTGTATAATTACTTATTATGCCATTATTTAATAATTTTGTATCAAATATGGAATAAAATAAATCACTTTATAACTATGACTAATATATATCTGGATGCGCCAGAAGCATGTATTCAAGGGTGCAAATTTTATACAATGGACAATATTATAAACTCACGAAAGAGAAGATAATTAGCTCTTAACTAGTAAATTTTGTGTTGTTTGCCCTTAAAATATTAAAGAAACTGGAGCCTGGTAAGGACTTGCTTATGAGCTCTGTAGAGAAGCCTCAATTATATGGGTTCTGTAATGCTGACTGGGCAGCATGCCATTCTACAAGGAGGTCAGTAACTGGTTTCCTTTTAAAGCTTGGTGACTCCATTATCTCTTGGAAGTCCAAGAAGCAAGCAACAGTATCAAGGAGCTCCACAGAAGCTGA
>JAABOM020000001.1:26599134-26614527 GCA_011800125.2 Solanum clarkiae | reverse complement strand
AAACTAGATATGTCCGGTAAATTGTTAGTTGTTAAAATATTAATTAGAAACTTTTAATTAACAATTAAGAAATAATTGTTAAAATATCAACTAAAAATAGTTAATTAGTTGTTGAAACGTTAATTAGCGAAAAGAAATTAAATTCAATTAAAAGAATGAAAGAACTTTAAAATTTAAGCGGGAAGAATTTATATGGAGCGGGTATATGCGGGGTGGGGTGGGTTAAAAATGAAAAAAATCATCATGCGGGGCGGGGCGGGGTGGTTTAAAAAATTTGCGGGTTGAGTTCGACCCGCCCCGCCCCCGCCCCATTGCCATCCCTAGCTATATTAATTTGACTCCTCTTAAGACTCTTTACTAGCACTATGGACTTCTCTTTAAGTGATCCTATGATTTATAATCCTACTTTCAACTTAAGTAAGCCTATCTGCTTCTTACCACTATTATCCCTCCCCTTCGACACCAACCAAAGACATGACCCTAGTCCACACCAGTCCCCAACGCCACTAAACTAAGAAGAGATAATTAGATTTATTACAATAGATCAAGAAAATATAAGCACTTGAAATCAACATCCCAACGATACAGTAGTATACAAAAGGTCAAAAATAAACAATTACAATGATGGATAAAGAATAAATGGGACAATGATGAAATCAATATACAAGTGCAAGAGGGAGCAGCACAATAAGTCGCAAAGAAGGAACCATAAACTCAACAGAATAAAATAAATGAACGCTGAAAATATTTAAGAAACACAATATGTAAAAGACAAGATACTTAGGCAATAATATAATAATTGATTCACGAAATAGTAAAATAAAGTAATTTGAAAGATATCACCTGATTAATATAAATTTTGGTCGATATGTACTAAATATCATCGAACGTTTATAGCCGTTGCCAGGGGCTTACTGAAGCAGCTTTGCCAAAAAAACCTCATCTAAATTAATGGCTTCTTCCAAAATTTTTCGTCATTCTAGAAATTTTTTTAAAATTTAGGAAAATTCAAATACAGAAATTTGATTTTGAGCAAAACCCATACGAGGAATTCGACGCTGATGAGCTTTTCAGGCTCCGATAATGATTATAAGACAAAATCATTGAATCCTGAGCTTAAAAAAGTTGTTGTTTTCCTTTAATTCGCTATTTATTGGGAGTCAATCCTTTTAATATTTGTTCTTGATGACTCCTTAAAATTCGAAAAGGGAGTTTTATAAAAACTTAGTCAGAATCAGATCACTGAGAATTCATGAGAATTAATAATCCCAAATCACAGTTCTATTATCAGATTTGGAACGTCTGATGATGGATAGACTCTAAAAGTAAATAGAAGCAGAGAGACATATTCAAACTAGCCTAGAAGTATGTACTATAAGTATGTTTTACTAAATTAATTCTATTAATGATGTTCTATACTCTAAATTGATTACTTCTTATTCGGGATGCACATGGATTGGGTTGATTTGAATTTTTTAAATATCAAATCAAATTATTTGTGTTGGATTTTTTAATATATAAATTAAACCAAACCAATAAAGTTCAGGTTTTTCAACCTCGGGTTTTTTCGATTTTTTTCAGATTTCTCGGGTTTTTGATTTTTTTTAATTTCTTGAATTTTTGGACTTTTTTCGAAATTCTCGTGTTATTGAGTTTCTTTTTTGAATATTTTTGATAAAGTATTTATAAAAATATATAATTAACTTATGATTTAAATATTTCTTTAATCCTACCAAAATACAAAAATTTAGGATATTTTTTTAAGAAAAATACAAAATATGGTATTAGTGAAGATACAAAAATATTCAACAAAATATAATAATAAGATCGCATAAATAAATATTGCAAATAAATAAGTCACAATGAAGATGATTTTTATTTTAAATTGCTAAATCATGCTAAAATAAGGCATAATGAAAATATCATAAATTTAAAGTGCTAAATCATGTTAAAATAAGTGTGATAAGTACTTATTAATTATATGAGTACACATTAAAGAAAAATTAAAATTAGGTTATGTATTTTAATTATCTAAACCAATGTAAAACTAAAGAATAAATATATTGTTACTCTTAGTGTGTGTGTGTGTATATATATAATAATAAATGTCAGATTGATTTAGTCTCGGGTTGATTTTTTAAAGTTAAAATCAAATCACACCAAATATAGTCGGGGTTTTTCCCCAATACCAAATCAAGTCAAATTAAACCATTAGTCAAATTTTTTCTATTGAATTGACTCGGCTTGCGATTTGATTTAGTTTTCGATTTGATTTTGTTCACCTCTACTTCTGACATATGCAATTATTTAATATAAAGAATAAAATGAAAAAAAAAATCTCTTAATTTATTAAAATGAATAAATAAAATGAATCATCTTGATTTAGAAGTTAAATAAATAAAATAAATTGAGTATTTTAATTAGGTTGAATTACCTATGTTGGGACGAAAGATTAATCAATAGGATGACATATCAATCAATTCTTATACTGCATTATTCTAATTCACAACTATAATATATGGTAATAACAATATTAATATTGATCAAAAGTGAACAACATCCTAGTATACAAACTTCTTGATAGAATAAATAAATCAAATTATGTTGCAAATTACTAGCATTTATTTTTAGAGTTTCTCTAAATTTTCTTTTTGAAAAATAACTAAAGAAAGTGTCAATTTTCTTTTTTAATTAATTAATTAATTAAATAATATTATATATTTTATTTTTTCTCATATTTAAACTTTGTGAATTTAACTCATAAAGCCTTGTGGATTCAAAAAACATGAACTAGTATTTGAGTTAAATCCACAAAGTTTAAATATGAAAAAAGTATAATTATATCTGATGTTATTTAATTTAATTGATTATTTAAAAAAGAAACTCGACACATTTTCTTTGGTTTTTTTTGAAAAAAATATAGAGAAACTCCAAAAAAAAATTATTTTTTTAAGAAAATGTCTATTGATTTCTTAAGATTTTTTTTTTAAAACTAACAAATAAACGTCTATTATAAAATAAAATTAAAAAAATAGATATAAAATTTAAAAATTATAAAATTAACAATAATGTTTAAATTATATATAAAAAATAGAGTTAAAAGGTTAAAATGAATAAAAGTAGGATAAAGTGTGAAAATAAAAAATAAGTGTATTTACGAATTATAAATTTTGTAAGAAAAATATGTCTAAGCCATGTAATTTTTCCTCAATTTTTGTATAGGAAATGATACTGATATACTCTTTCCTTTACATTTATTTATGAAAAAAAGAAAATAAAAAAACTGGGCCATAGTAGGAAAACAGTTCGAAATGTGCCAGGATACGGGTTTAAAAGGCCCATTACTTGCTAATATAAA
This sequence comes from Solanum clarkiae, assembly GCA_011800125.2. Lineage (NCBI taxonomy): Eukaryota > Viridiplantae > Streptophyta > Magnoliopsida > Solanales > Solanaceae > Solanum > Solanum clarkiae. Next base: position 26,611,169 of record JAABOM020000001.1, on the reverse strand, counting down.
ATTCGTGAACGTCACAGCTCAGGATCGATTCAAGTTTTTTCTTCTCAGTGTTACTGCCGGAAGTGGTGAGCACAAGACAGCAAAAACCCTAGCTCCGATCGAACTCTCTACAAGTTTATCCGATGGAACACGACGACGATTTGGCGCAAATGGCCGACGAGATCTATTCCAACGGCGATGAAAACACGCAGCGTCGCCGGCCGATCATCAGCAGCGAACAGCTGGATGTTGAGGCGTACGCCTCCTTATACAGCGGTCGCACCAAAATCATGCGGCTGCTCTTCATCGCGGAGCATTGTGGCAATGCTTCAATGCAATTGGAGGCTCTGAGGATGGCATATGATGAGATTAAGAAAGGGGAAAACACACAATTGTTCCGTGAGGTTGTGCAGAGAATTGATGGACGTTTGGGCACTAATTATGGCCCGGACCCTGCTTGGGCTGACTCCGTGGATCGCCGGGCTGAGCTGAGGAAGGAGAAGCTTGAGAGCGAACTCAACGCTTATAGGGTATCTTTCTCTGAAGAAAATTTTCTTTTGTATAAATCTTCGATGCGTTCATTGAAACCCTTCGTTGTTTACTTAATGTTTCGTGAATTATCATGTTATTCCCTTAATTACAATTTTTTTTTACAAGAGTCATTTTTGGATAGCTTTGGAAGCTAAATATAGTTAGATTAATTATATTTTTAGTATTAGCATCTTGATAATCAGAAGCAACATAATATTATTATAAATTAATAAGTTGATGTTCTTATTAAGATAGTGAAAACATTCAGGTTGTATATATTTTCGATAATTAGGAAAGAGAGTGCGAGGAAACTAGGATGATGGGGGCTAATGTGTGTGCTGAATTCTATTCTGTGTTCTTAATCAAGGTAAATTTATGTTTTGTCTTTTGTTCTTTTAGTTTTATCCTACTTAAGTTTCAGATTGATCAATATGGTGAGACTTTCTTGATTGATATGGATTTTTGGGGAATTAGAAGTTCTTTTCTTTTTTGATATCCAAGAAATCTGTCTATGGCTGCCCTTTGGACCAACCACAGCCTTCTAAACTCAGTGGATAATGGGCCCACCCCTCTACCCTTCTCCACTTAAATACTAGGCTTCGCTTGCTTTGCGTGGCGTAGGGTTTGAACCTGTGATCTCAGCAACAAATCCTCCACCTTTGCCACTTGAGCTAGGCCTTGGGGGCGGAATTAAAAGTTCTTTTTGAAGAACTATCTTTCTACTTTCTACTGTTTTCATGGAAATACAGATTACTCCCCCTCTTCTCACTCCAAAGTACATTTGTTTCAGATTTCATTGGCGGAATTAAAAGTTTTTTTTGAAGAACTATCATTCTACTTTCTACTGTTTTCATGGAAATTCAGATTACTCCCCTCTTCTTACTCCAAAGTTTAAGTTGTTTCAGATTTTATTAGATCAGGCCAGTTGTCTCTTTTTCGTTTGATAAGTCCAATTTTTTTTTAATCAATAAACACATTGTCAGCGAAAAAGTAAAAGACATGCATGACTGGGTGTGGCTCTTCTTGATGAATCCATAATCTTCCACCAAGTTTGACCAAACATCCGTACAATGCCATCTACATCGGTCATACACTTTATGGAACAGTCTAGTGTTCCAATCACTTTTTTCTTGCCATTATATCCCTAAATCATAAAGCCAATTAAGGCATCAAGATGATACATAGTTACAAAAGGAATCAAGAAGTTGACATATTATTGACCAGGCATAATATTATGATATTGACGTATTTCCTGTATATAAACCTAACACATAAAAATTCCTTTTGATTAGCTTTACCCTTCATCTGCTAAGCATGAATTACTATCTAGTGAAATACTAGGTAGTTGCCATCTACATCGGTCATACACTTTATGGAACAATCTAGTGTTCCATCACTTTTTTCTTGCCATTATATGCCCTTTAACTCATAAGTACGATGTCGGAAGTTGACATATTTTCTATGGAAGTATAGCCACATCGATCCGCTATGAAGAGAAGCTGCATGATTTTCATCCGGCCGCTGTATAAGCCGCATACGCCTCAATATCCAGCAGTTCGCTGCTGATAATCGGCCGGTGATGCTGCGTGCTTTCATCACCGTTGGCGTAGATCTCATCGGCTATTTGCCCTAAATCCTGGTCGGATTCCATCGGATAAATTTTTAGAGCGTTCGATCTGAGCTAGGGTTTTTGCTCTGTCTTCTTCTCACTACTTCCGGTAGTAACTCTAAGAAGAAATACAAGAGATTCCTATTGCCGTCTACATTGGTCATACACTTTATGGAACAGTCTAGTGTTCCATTCTCTTTTTTTGCCATTATATCCCCTTTTAACTCATAACTATGTCGGAAGTTGACATGTTTTATGGAAGTAAATCACAAAGTCAATTAAGGCATCAAGATGATACTTAGTTACAAAAGGAATCAAGAAGCTGACATATTATTGACCAGGCATAATATTATGATATTGACGTATGTCCTGTATATGAACCTAACACATAAAAACTCCTTTTGATTGGCCTTACCCTTCATCTGTTAAGCATGAATCACTACCTTTTTCTTCATCTTGGCACCATTGCACCCTTCCATTAGGTTTCCTTTTTTAGCTATGTCATTGCCATTATTTTGTTACTTTTTATTTCTGTTTGTTTAACTTATTATATTATCTAATTTTATTGCTAAATGGAACTCTTTTGACCTTTCTGTGTAGACAAATCTGATCAAAGAGAGCATTAGGATGGGGTATAATGATTTTGGAGATTTCTACTATGCACATGGACAGCTTGGAGAGGCATTCAAGAATTATGTTCGTACACGGGATTATTGCACGACTGCGAAACACATAATCCATATGTGTTTGAATGCCATTCTGGTCAGCATTGAGATGGGCCAGTTCACACATGTTACAAGCTATGTTAGTAAGGCAGAGCAGAGCCAAGATGCTCTAGATGCTGTTACAGTTGCAAAACTTCGTTGTGCAGCTGGGTTGGCTCACTTGGAGGCAAAGAAGTATAAGCTTTCTGCTCGGAAGGTTTGTGTCTCGTTTCTGTCCAATGCGGCCTGTTAAGTTGTGGTTCAGTCGTGAATTTATATTAAGTGCTTTATGATCCTCAATCTAGGTTCACTGAAACAAACTTGATCTAGTTTAATGATCTTAGTTTGGTGAAGCTTGAAATGATTTCAGGCGCAATCTATCCAGATTACAGTTGGTCTTTAAAGACTAAAAAAACACTTTACATACATAAATCATTTACAACAACTTACTTAGTATATTCCACAAGTGGGGGCTTGGGGGATGTATGCAAACTTTACCCTTACCTTTGTAGGATAGAGAGGTTGTTTCCAATAAACTCATCAGCTCAAGAAAATCATTTTCCAGTACAGGTTTGAAAGAAATGTAAGAGTGAATAGCTGTAATAAAATTACATAGTAATATAATACTGGTAAGAGAACAAATAGGTGCTCCAGACTAGAAGCGAATCGAGGGAAGGGAGGAGACCACCCATCAGTGATCAATGAAAGTCAAGGTTCTATCTTGGAATGTTATAGGGGGCTTAATGGGGCTGACACAAGGGAGCTGATGAAGCAGTTAATTCTGCAGTGGGGAGCAAACATCCAGGTTCTCTTAGAAATAAAATTGGATAGAGATGTTAAAGACTTGCTAGTAGAGTTATGGACAAATAGATGGGTGAGGGAGGTCCATTTGGAGGCTATTTTTTTTTTTTTTTTGGGGGGGGGGGGGTTTCATGAAGTTGGTAGCCAAATGATCACTTGCAAACTCACAAGCGTCAACCAAGACCTAACTTGGATTCTGAGTGCTGTTTGCAGACCAACAGGCTTGTCAGAAGAGATCTTTGGGGTGAACTAACATCATATAGAGCTAGCTGGGAGGGGCTTTGGGTGATTTGTGGTGGCTTTAATGTCACAAGATTTATAGCCGAAAGGGTAAACTGCAACGGCATATCAGGGTCTATGATTCTCCGAGTGCATCAATGACCTGGAACTTGTAGACCCCCTTTATTTGGAGGGTCTTACGCCTGGAAGAGAGGGGAGAATCAGAGGAGTGCTCTAAAATAGATAGGTTCCTGTACTCAGCTGACTAGGAAGACTCCTCCTCCTAAGTTGAGCAGATCCTACTTCCTAGATTGATATCAGACCACAACCCCACCCTCCTCTCATGTCCGGACTGGGAGTCATATTTCAAATTCGAAAACTGGTGGATGGAGATGAGAGGGTTTTAAAGATAAGGTGAAGGATTGGTGTAGCTCTTGCCCAAACACCGGCAGACCTGCCTTCATCCTGACAAATAAACTCAAACTACTCAAAAAAGAGCTTATGCCATGGAGTAAAAACAACAAGGCGAATTGGAAGCAGAAAAAAGAGGAAATCCTGTTACCAATTACTTCTTTAGAATCCATACAGGAACAAAGATCTCTCTCAGACGATGAACTAGGCCAAAAATCCATATAACCATGGAATTTGATGAGGTAACAAAGAGGGAGGAAATTGCTTGGAGGCGAAGGTCCTGGCTGAAAAATGGACACAAGAATACTAAATTCTTCCACAGAATGGCTAATGTTCATAAGAGATTTAATTCTGTTGACACATTGAAAGTGGGAGATCTCAACATTACAGATCCAGAAGCCATCAAGAGAGCTGGTAAGTGTTTTTGTCAGCCACTTTACAATGAAACTGAAGAGTGGAGGCAATACACCAGTTTTCTCACTAGAGGATCAGACCCGACTCCAAAGAAATTTAGATGAAGAAGAGATACTGGAAAGCATCAAATCATGTGCCACTGACAAGGCCTCTGGACTGATGGTTTTCCAATGAACTTTTATTCAACTTTTGGGACTTGATCAAGTCCATTGACAAACCTAGAGAAGTCTTAATGCCACATATGTAGCTCTTATTCCCAAAAAGATAGGTGCAGTGGAACTGAGAGACTTCAGGCCAATCAACCTAAGATTCGGAGTCTACAAGATATTGGCCAGAACTCTATCTGAAAGGATGTAAAGGGTAATATAGCTTGATCAATAGACACCAAATGGTTTTCATCAAGGGCAAACAAATAATGGATGCAACTCTAATAGCAAGTGAGTATGTTGATACAAGAATTAGAGGTGAAGGGGCTGGACTAATGTGTAAGCTTGACATTGAGAAAGCTTTTGAAAATGTCAACTGGAATATCTCCTTAACATGCTTAGCCAAATGGGATTTGGAAACAGGTGGCGAAAGTGGATTAGTTTCTGCATTAAAATTGTTACCCATCTTGCATATGGCGGTTAGTGTGGAAGGAGAGAAATGGGCGATGCTTTGAAGACAAATCAAAGTCCATCCATGTTGTGAAAGGGAACTACCTATCCACACTATTTTTTTGGTGTAAAGGAAATTGTATAGAGGAATAGAAGATCTTCCAGATTTCATAGGTTCTTTGTAATTTGGATTTTATTTTAACTTCCTCTTGTAACATTTTTGGGTAGCCAGCATTCCTTGATGCTGAGGAATACAATAGTATCATTTATCAAAAGTTGTTCTAGGAGGGGGATTTCTTATCTGAACTTGTGGTTCAAGCGAACTCAAAGCATAAGTTGGAGGCTAAATTTAATGGTCCAGGTTGTGAGTAATTTAATGGGACGTGCTGTACTAATTAACGGAAGCCATAACAAGAGCTTGCACGAATAAAATTTATCCCCTAAATAGGTACTGAATAGTGATTCAGTAACATCATCAGAACATGTAAGGAGTTAATACATACATACCTTTTATGGCGGTGTTATCTGTGCTAGTTTACATGCACCTTGAGGCTGAAGGTCCTTGACTATTCCAGCAAGCATCTGCTATCTCCTACTACTTCTTGCCGATTGAGGTTCCTGCCAACTTGTGACACTGGGTGTGCGGACTCTTCATTTTTGCCGTCGAACCTATCTCAACGCGCACTGGTGCGGATGCGGGTGCAGCGTGTGTCTGATTCGGTGCATCCCTTCCGGATACTTTGACTAGAGTCAAGAACTTTTTGAGTAACTAGGGTTTTGGTGTTCTTGTTCCTTCGTTTGTTTGGAGGAGAAAAAAGAAGAGAGGAGAGGGGCTGCGGCTTAGCATTTTGACAGAGAGGGAGTAGGAAAGAGATGAAGTTATATAAAATTAGGGTTTGTAGAGTTTTTTTTAAATGTCTTGTTTACCCTATATGGGCTGTATGTTGCAATTAAAATTATTTCAATATTTGTGCCCGAACACTCATAATAACATTTTGGAGATAAACATAAATAGGCAAACTTATAAGAATTTTTTCATTTTGTTTCTATTTTTAGGTAGAATTCCTTATCCTCTCTACAAATTATATTTGTATATCTACTATAATCAACAAGATATCTTTTATTTTATAAAATACCTTTCTATAAAATAAATATATATAATGAATATTTGGTCTAAAAATTATATAATAATAAATGTGGTGAAAAGGTGCTCAAGCAGGCAACAACTATGTTGTTTGGTCTCTTTAGAAGTGTCAATCGGGGCGTGTCAGATTCTCCAAAATAGTGTATTTTTGAAGAATCCGACAAGGGCGTGGCATTGAAAATGAAGAGTTTGTGCAACTTGAGGGTGCAACAGTAGGTAATATTATATTGTGGAAAGGGAGTAATATGTATTAGTGGAAAACTATTTTAAAAATACTATAAATCAAATAAATATCAACTTAAAGTATTTAAAGATTGTATGAAAATTATTAACTCCACAAATTCTATCTAGGTTACATAAATTGAGGGCCATCGGACTGGGTAAAACCTGAATTAACCGTGATGCACTTGCGGGAAACTCCTTGCTGAGGGCTTGTGCACCCCCGGGATAAGTTGGGGCTCTAAGAGACTCGTACATCTGGTGCAAATAAAAAAAAAAAACATATATTAGGTCCGTGCAATACACGGTCTATATCACTATAGAGTGTGTGTGTATTTTATATATATAGAACAATGTTTTATAGAATATCTCTCAAGTTTATAAGATCTTTATAACTCTATTTTTATAATGTTGACTCTTTTTAGCCGCATCCCTACACCCGTATCACACTCGGATTCGCGCTCCCGAATCTTAAAATTTAGAACTTGCCGAATTCGCCTCTCGAATTTGCACCCATCCGAGATACCTGCCCCCGAGTTTGAGCAACTTAGGTTAAAACTTTTTTTGTCTATTAAATTTAGCCCTTAAAAACTGTTTTAACCCATTGCTCATATATGTTTATCATCTTCTCATCCAACTCCTCAGCCTTCACTTTAGAAGGTCTGATGGCATTTTCTGTGAGTTCTTCCTGAACCTTTGCAATCCTCTGATTCTTCTTTCTTGACCAAGCCCCTCCCTCTTCCTCCAAAAAACTCCTTAGTGCATGAGTTAAGCAAAGACTTGCAGTTGCATCAGGCCTTTAATTGGTGAATACACAATGCTATGAGAGAAGGAATGCATAGGTTATGAAGCAATTATGGATCAGCTGGGAATACCAATGAAACAAGAAAGAAATGAAATGGTAGAAACCATGAGGAAATCCCAACTAAGTGAAGGTGGAGGGAGTTATCAGGATAATTTGGGAAATATAGCGGCAGGAGAGAGAATGAAATCCAGAAAATGAAGCAGTAGAATTTTCATCAGAGAAAAGAAAAGAAAATAAAATAAAAGAAAAGAAAAGAAAAGAAAGCAGTAGAATTGGGAAGAAACAAAATCACTTTAGCTTTGAAGAAGCCATTTCTGAAGGAATATTTGTTTTTCTGCTTGGATTTTAATGACGTGTTTGCTTCCTTGATTCTCTTTTGCTACATTTAGGGTACTGCAAGGAGTTTAAAGAGTCTTATAGATATTCAATATTCCATCAAGTTAATTTGCATTACTGCCTTTTTTGTAATGGAATGTATTGAAGTGGCAACTGCTCCTGAAACACAACAACAACCCGTGGAATTCCACAAGTGGGTCTGGTGAGGGCAAAATGTACACAGACCTTATCACTACCTCATAGAGATAGATGCTCCTGAAACACACAGCTGAATAAATTCTTATCCAAAAATCAAGAAAAGAACCAACTGAACTAATATCTTGCAAGGCGAAATGCAATAGTACGACCTTAAGACCCATCAAATGCATATCCAAATTGATGCTTTTCTTAGCAGAATGGATATAATGTGCATACATTTTCCTCAACTAATTTTGTCTATTGGTTAATGTTAGTTGAGATACTTAACGCTCAACTTCCTTCTATTTCGTTATTTTTAGTAGCAGTTAATAGCATATTACCATGCATTGTGCTATTCTTTTCTTCTTACTAGATTGGATTGCACCACAGAAGGATTTATAAATCCTTTTGTTTTGTTTACTTGACAATTTCACTGGATTGTTGCAGTTCCTGGAAGTTGGTCCAGATTTAGGTAACAACTACACTGAAGTTATTGCACCCCAAGATGTTGCTACTTATGGTGGACTCTGTGCACTTGCAAGTTTTGACCGAGCAGAACTGAAGGCAATAATACAATATTCTTGTTGCTCTTAAATGATTTTATCATCATAGTTGCATAAGAATTACAATGTCACTTGCTGATTCAGATGATTTTGTTTGACAGAGCAAAGTCATTGACAATATAAACTTCAGAAATTTCTTAGAGCTGGTACCTGAGATAAGGGAGCTCATTCATGATTTCTACACAAGGTAAAATTTGAAATCTGTCATGATACCTTGAATAAGATCTACTGTGAAGGAAGGTCTCAGTGGGCTAAACAGTATAGATGCTATTCATTTGATGTGTATGTTAGAAAATACCCGTTCATGTATTATATTGACTGATGAGTTCCATATGTAACTTTCTATTCCAGCAATTTGGTGGTCCTGTTTTATCCTTTTATCAGGTTCAACCTCCTGATGGATAGAATGGTGGATTTATCCTGCCTATCTGTACATTGTGTGTGTATGATTTGACAAGCTTCTCTTTTCTTTCAAACTGTTATTTCTTTAATCCAACTAAAATGTATGTATGAGTTCAAAATCAAATGAATTGTCTATATCTGAAGTTGTCTTGGAATTAATATTCTCACACTTCTCTTTCTCCTCGGTCTTTATCTATGATGCAGTCACTATGCTTCTTGTCTGGAGTATCTAGGGAATCTTAAAGCAAATCTATTGCTTGACATCCATTTGCATGACCATGTCGAGACGCTGTATGATCAAATCCGTAACAAAGCATTGATTCAGTATACCCACCCTTTTGTCTCGGTTGATTTGAATATGATGGCTAATGCTTTCAAGACGAGTGTTGCTGGGTTGGAAAAGGAACTTGAAGCTTTGATCACTGACAACCAAATACAGGTGATGGACTAATAACATGCACCTCTGTACCCACCTGCTGTGTGCAGTATGGTTTAGTCAATTTCAATGTACATAAATCATGATCGTTATTGCCCTGCAGGCTCGAATCGACTCGCACAATAAAATTTTATATGCGCGGCATGCTGATCAGAGAAATGCAACCTTCCAGAAGGTGCTGCAGACAGGCAAGGAGTTTGATCGGGATGTGAGATCAATGCTTTTGAGAGCAAACCTTATCAAGCATGACTACATCCTTAGAACATCAAGGAAACATTGAAAGGAACGAGGAGGATGGGAGCAGTTTTTGTTTTCCTTGATTTTGTGAGGTTAGGTATGCTGCATGAAGTTGACAGACAATTGTCTACAGAGGTTGGTTTAGTCCTGGAAAGTCATATATTTTGGGGGTTCGAGAAGTTTTTCTGGATAATAGAGGGCACTGCTGTTCATACTTTATAGATTTACCAGTTGCTGGAGAAGTACATATATATATTTCCTGCAACCTTTGTTGGTGATGTGTCATCAACCAATGTTAATCCATTTACTACCTTGTTTTTTCGTTCCTTTTACAATTAAAGATGGAAACATTCTATCTTAGCCTATTGTTGATGCTGATATGTGCTGATGTATTCATCGATGGTTGGTTTGGTTAAGTATTGCTGAGATTTTGTAGACTGTTTTCCTTTATATTATCTCTCTTTGTTATACACTATTTGTCATCCTATTTAGCGTGTTTCCCGGTTGGGCTCGTCCAGGCGTGATATTAGACCAAAACAAAGGTCAAGGGATAGAAGAAGGTGATTAACCACCGATTAATTCTCTTCCACCAGCAAAACAGTGAGCTCTGCTGGATTTTTGTATTTTCTTTTACCTGGATTAGGCTTTCGTTGTACATCAAATTATGATAATTTATCGGTCGACCCATAAATTGAGATGGAAAATGGACTCTATTATTAGTTGTGGTTGAGAGATAAAACTTTGTGTAAAGGATAGCAATACATGTTATGCATTTATATTAGAGAAAATTGTCAAAAATGCCTTAGAATTATTTGAAATGGAGCAAAAATGCTTCTCCCTTAGTTATATTTTTAGCTCGAAAATACCTCCCTCTTTGATAGAAATGAAAAAGGGCCAAAAAATTCCTTAACGAGCAAAAATATCCTTCGTTAGTTTTTGGTAAAAAATTATTCTCCCATTAAAATTTTAAAATAATAATTTGAATTATCCCTCTTAAATTAAAAATTCAACTCCAACCCATCTTTAAATCAAATTTCGACAGATTTTGAGAAGTAAAGATTCTTACAATATTAAAAAAAAAAAAATCTTTGTTTATAGTTAGCAATTGAATCTTGAATATGGTAACTTATGTTGATTATGTTATATTTGCTAATATAAACACAACAACTTCTATACAATATTCATAGGTTCAAGAAATTCGCAAAGTTAGATACTGTTGAACTAGGAAAACTTTATTCGAGGTGGAGACAACGATTATAATGGGGTTGAATTAGTGTTATCATTTAGAGGTCGACTTTTTCAGACATTTGCAAGTGAAATAATAGTCCCTTTAGATATGGAAGGCTGCTCTCGAACCTAGTATTCAAGTATAAAATCTCTCGGGTCTCTAAATGGGAATCCACATGGACTGATCATTATGACGTTTCTTGTCCAGATAGCATTGCATGGTGTCGTTTCTGTTAAAAAGGAGTTTTTTTCTTAAAAAAAAAAAATTAATGGAGGGTATTTTTAAACAAAAATCTAATCAAAGGGTATTTTTGCACCAATTCTGATAGTTCGGAGATATTTTTGGCCCTTTTCCCTTTAAATCATTGTTTGAACTATACTTTAGATTGAAATGAGGTAAAACTTTTTGAATTTTTTCATGTATAAATTGAACTTTGATAAATACTTTGTGTTTCTGTTTCTTTGTAATCTTTGAGATCTATGTAGATCCTTTGTAATGATACTTGAGAGTTCAAAACCCTCCAAATCCTCTCATGCCTTTGAAGCTGAGTAACTTTTGGCTTTGATATCTAGGTCGATGTTACTTACTAAAAAATGAATGTAATGTTAAAACTAGATTACCTTAATCTTTGTCCACTTATGTCACATCTTCTTGAATTAAGCTTTACACTTGGCATCAAAGAGTCCAATAAGTCCATCCTTAATAAGTTTAAACTTTCTTGAATAATTTTTAAAACATTTTACTTATCACCTTTTATATTTGAACCACTTTTAATCATTCAATTAAATTTATAAAACTTTACGTTAATAAGTTAATATATTTTTTAATCCTAGCAATCACCACTTTCAGTTACCAAGTTCAAAATGGTTCATATCATGACCAATACAATTCCTAAAAATTTAAAGGAATTAGAACCCAAGGGAGATAAATGTAATATATACCTAACAAGAGATGGTGTATGCATTTCTTCCTCTTTCTAAATCCCTTTTTCAAGTTTTAACTCACCAAAATGTCTTTAAAAAAACAAATATTAACACTTTTGTTTGTTGTTGTTATTTATAGTTTGATAATGTATTGTATCGTATTGTACTATATTATTTTAATCCCTATAATGTTTAGATAGATTGTATTGTTTTTTATTGTTACATAATGTCATATATTCATAATTTGAATGATAAACCTACAAGACATTATAGAGCATGTGGTAGATATCATGAAAAGATA
>JAABOM020000001.1:26568677-26599034 GCA_011800125.2 Solanum clarkiae | reverse complement strand
GATATCATGAAAAGATAGGATAAATACTAAAATAAAATTATTAAATAAATCAATAAAATAAAAAATAAGAAGAATATATTAAAGTAATGACACAACCACACCAATTCATCCTTACATAAAATAAATTTTTTCATTATTATTTATCATAAAATTAAATAATATAATATAATAAAATTTAAGTATCACTCAAAACAACATCCTATTTCGTAACAATCATCAAACAAAGGGGTAAAAGAATAAAGAATAAATATATCCCCTCTCTTTCTCACTGCTAGCTCTTTTAAGCCACACTAACTTCAAAAGCAGTACAAATCTACTTCAACATATGCTTCAGATCTTCAAATTCTGATCTTCCACACCATAAGTCTCTGTGGAAACTCCAATTTCTGTACATATACATATCTATGTGTGATTGGATCTTGAAGTAGTATTGTTTAGCTCAAAATACTGAAAATGGGTCACTTGAATCTGCCATCGTCAAAGCGAAATGCTCGACAATGGCGTGTTCTTGATTTGGTTTCAGCAGCTTTCTTTGCAGCAGTCTTAATTTTCTTCCTCCTTCTCTGTACTCCTTTGGGTGATTCTTTGGCTGCTTCAGGCCGCCAGACTCTGCTCCGTTCCGCCTCTGGGGATCCGCGCCAGCGTAGTCGACTGATTGCCCAGGTGAAATTAATATTAATACTATCCGTTCTGTTTGGTTCAGTTCCATTCGATCCCTTTTTTGAATTTTGTGTTTTTCGGAATAGGTGGAATCAGGGAGACACAATACAGCCATTGATGCATGTTCAGCTGACTATGTAGATCATATGCCTTGTGAGGATCCGAGAATCAATAGCCAATTGAGTAGAGAGATGAATTTTTATAGGGAAAGACATTGTCCTTTGCCTAAGGATACGCCTCTTTGTTTGATTCCACCGACACAAGGTTACCGCATTCCTGTTCAATGGCCTGAGAGTTTGCACAAGGTAATGCATTTCAAAAGAACCATTTTGATCCCACTGCTTCACTTTTGGTGCTGAAAAGGGCAAATCTTTGGTTAGTTGTTGTTGATCTGAAGCGAATCCCCTGCAGCCCAGAAGATTGTGCTGAAATGTGTAGAAGAAACACTTGTATTTACTTACTTTAGGTTTAAAGATGCATCTTTACTAGTGAGTTGAAATGTGTGAACGCCCACTGATAGGAAAAGATACTTTTGCTTATGTTAGGTTGCAACTGTTTGAGTGATTTTAAAATTCGTAAGTTCCATCAGACTGATTGATTTTAGTCTAGGTGGGCTGAAGTTAGCTACCTCAAACTATGTTTAAGTTGCCTTTAGATGTACTCCCATCTGCAGCTTTTGTATGATCCAGCCTAATACTCGTATTCACACTAGTTGCTGCTTCATTAGATGGATCCTATAATAGTTTTCTTTTAATATTCCTTTTTCCGTTTTAAATTTATGTGGATAGTGGCTTCTCCCTTATCTTTGGCCTGTTTTGGTGGCAATTCTTAGCTACTGTGCCTCTCAATATGCACCCAAGGGTGTGGCTTAGTTATTCAATGAAGTGGGTTGTGAGGTCTCATGTTTAGATCCTCTCAAAGACAAAACACTAGGTGATTTCTTTCTATATGTTGTTGTTGACTTGTCGTTGTCTTAATGGACAAGGTTAGTACCTATTGCAGATGGGACGTAACATGTATCTCGTGGAATTAGTCAAGGTGCACACAAGCTGCCTAAAAACCACGGTTATCAAAAGAAGAAACTAGGTCTCTCAATATGTTAAATAATACAGTTCTTTTTTCTTGTAGATTCAGCCTCTCAATATGTTAAATAATACAGTTCTTATTTTCTTGTAGATTCTGCTTAAAGTGTTGCATTACATATGTGATTTTGAGCCTCTTGGCTGCGTTAAATGGAACCCATTCTGTTGAGGGCTGTAATTTTTCACTTTTTTTTCTTATGAAGAGTTTGATTTTCCAGTGCAAAGTCATGCTAATCCTTCCCTTTCTTCCCAGATATGGCATGAGAATATGCCATATAATAAAATAGCTGACAGGAAAGGACACCAAGGATGGATGAAAAAGGAAGGGCCATATTTTATCTTTCCTGGTGGTGGAACTATGTTTCCTGATGGAGCTGAGCAGTATATTGAGAAACTTAAACAGTACATCCCAATAGCTGGTGGAGTTTTGAGGACCGCCCTTGATATGGGATGCGGGGTGCGTTGTTCTTGCTCATTTCCTTTGAATCTATAGTAATGTTCTTTGTAATCTGTGACCATAATATTTTATTCCTGCTGCAGGTTGCCAGTTTTGGTGGCTATCTACTTTCTGAAGAGATTTTAACACTTTCTTTTGCTCCAAGAGATTCACATAAATCACAAATACAGTTTGCCTTGGAACGAGGAATACCTGCATTTGTTGCCATGCTTGGGACACGCAGGCTTCCTTTTCCTGCTTTCTCGTTTGATTTGGTTCATTGTTCACGATGTTTGATTCCTTTTACTGCATATAGTGAGTTCTCTGAGTTCCATGGTCATTGTCAAGGTGCTTTATATATCGTCTGAAAACCCTGACAGAAGAGTTTGCCATGCAGATGCGACATACTTCATTGAAGTTGACCGGTTACTCCGCCCTGGAGGCTACCTTGTCATTTCTGGTCCTCCTGTTCAGTGGCCCAAGCAAGATAAGGAGTGGGCCGATCTCCAAACAGTGGCCAGGTCATTGTGCTATGAGCTGATTGTTGTAGATGGAAACACTGCCATCTGGAAAAAACCTCATGGGGATTCATGTGTTCCAATGCAAAATGAATTTGGGCTTGAGCTGTGTGATGAATCAGTTGATCCAAGTGCTGCATGGTGATTCTCATTCATGATTTCTCTAATTCCTTTTTTCTAATTTCTCTCCTTCCATGTTCTTCAGTTACATTTTTCTGTGATCTCCAACAATTTTTTGCTGCATTCTCCTTGATCAGCATAAAACTTTAAAAATAACCATCTCTATTTTTATCTCTCAAATGAATTGCAGGTACTTCAAGTTGAAAAGATGTGTGACTAGGACTTCATCCTCCAAAGGAGAATATGCCATTGGGAAAATTCCAAAATGGCCAGCGAGGCTGATGAAAGCTCCTTCTAGGGCAATTGTAACTAAAAATGGAGTGGATGTGTTTGAAGCTGACTCAAGAAGATGGGTGCGGAGAGTTGCATATTACAAGAGTTCATTGAACTTAAAACTAGGAACTTCATCAGTTCGTAATGTCATGGACATGAATGCATTTTTTGGAGGATTTGCTGCAGCATTATCATCAGATCCAGTTTGGGTGATGAATGTTGTTCCACCGCATAAGCCTTTAACACTTGATGTCATTTATGACAGAGGCCTTATTGGAGTTTACCACGACTGGTGGGTCAAAAATTTTCCTATTATATATTTGATAGTTGGTCTTAGAAGTATATGGTTGACTGGATTCTGGATCATTATCCTTTTTCCTAAGTAAAAACTATCTAAATCGTTTGTGCTAGATAGTGAGTTTTATGAAAAAAATTTCTCTTTCTTTATTCTTTATGTCTGGAAAGTTCTTTCCTTGCTAAAAGACTCATCCTCTAGTGGTTTATTTATGCGAAAACTTACAGAGCCATGGGAAAATGAAACCTGCACATAATAAGTGCTGGCATTAGCTTCTTGCCTCGTTTTCTTCTTTCCCCAAATAATAGATTGGTTATTCACGTCAACTAATGAACTCCATTTACCACTCTTGTCACAGGTGTGAGCCTTTTTCAACGTATCCTCGGACTTATGATCTGATTCATGTGGGAGCCATAGAGTCTCTCATAAAGGATCCCGTTTCTGGCAAGATCAGGTATGTCTAATCTTCTGGATTTTTCTGTACTCTTTATTTTCTATTAGCTGTAATTAGATATTTCCAACACAGCAACACTATATTTCCTAAGTTAGCAGTTCTGAACCAATTGAACATAACTTCTCTCACCTATTTCTAGAGAAGACAGCTTATCTAGTTAAGACAATGAAAAATTATATAGCAAAAACAATACTTGTCTAGTTGATGATAAAAAGTTGTTAGTACATTTAACAGATGCTAAAACTATGTTAATCCAAGTAGTTATTTCAACATGTTTTTCATGCCTCCAGTGCCTAGCTCGAGTGGCAAAGGGTGGAGGATTTGTGACTGAGCTCACAGTGTCACAGGTTCAAGCCCCACGCCATGCAAAGCGAAGCCTGGTATTTAAGTGGAGAAGGGTAAAGGGGCGGGTCTATTATCCACCGAGTTTAGAAAGCTGTGGTTGGTCCAAAGGGCGGGCTACAAACAGGTTTCTTGGGTATAAAAAAAAATGTTTCTTCACAAATACTGATATAGCTGAACTATTGATCAGATTCATTGCAAACACACGTATGAGCAATTTTGGGCTATATGTTAAATTAATCTTATCTAGAAAATTTAAATATGTATGATATCCTTGGTGATACTAATTAAGATCTAAAATAAGATCATCATATGGTTAGACTACAATCTCTTTGTTTTGAACAAGAGGTAGTATACAATCTCTTGGAATCATTAAGAATACAAGAGGAAGTTGTCTTGAAAAACATAATCAGATCTAGCGCAAAACAAAGCACAACGGAAGTAGAAGATTTATATAGTTGAAGGCGACACATTAGGTTTTAGTCATGTTAGTAAGTCTGCTTTAGGTCCAATAATTTTAGGAGTCTTTTGGTCATGTCAAAAATTGATGTGTAAGTAGAAAAATACATAGAATTTCTAGTTTTGTTAATTATAATTTTTTTTTTTTGTATAATATCGGACTAAGGTGAGCTTAAATGGAGTAATATGTCTGTGAGAATGCATATAGCCAATCCCAACTTACTTGGGATTGAAATCTGGTTTTTTTATGCATAGAATACCATTATGTTTATTTGTTTTATTTATTTTGATGGCGCTTGTGTCATGTCTAGCTCATGTGCATCTTGACATATTCAGGGGGTACTTGTCAGTTCTCTCCAACATAGTAGCATTTAACTTTGTCTAACAAGGGTTAGACATACAAGAAATAGTTTTTTTGCCTCTGTTGAGATTGAAAAGAATACCATTATTCTATATGAGCAGAATGCAGAAAAACACATACACATTCATCCATGCATATTTGATGCATGTCTTTAGAGGGCGTCATGCCCCTCATTCATTTTTAAGCATTTGTACTTAGATTTTGTGGCCTATATTAAGACCTTGAAGCCTTATGTAAAATCATTTTGCAATACCAAATTAAAAAAAATAAGATCTTGAAGCCTTTTGTAGAATCATTTTGGAATACCAATCAAAAAAATGTAAAATCATTTTACAATTGAGAAAAAATTTGATATAAAGCTTTGTGCTTTAATTTGTTTTCCGAGAGAGCTTGTTCCTATCAAGAAGTGGGTGATGCATGGGAATAGCCAACCAAGATAGCCTCATTTCTGGCTATCATATCATATTGGGGTTCCTAACCTCGGCAACATTGGCACACCCACAACATTTGGGCATCAATACACGGGAATAGCCAACTTTGAGAACTAGAGAACTTTGAGAAAGACGATGCAGTCGATGTCTTGAGCTCTTTGCGAATCTTCCAAGATGTTATGGAATGTTCAAGATGCCTCCAAAGAGAAAATGTAGCCCCTTTATTTTATACAAGCATGGATTGGGGTTTAAGGGGAGCCTCCAATAAATCCGGCTTTATTAACCCAAAATATCCATGGCAGCCTCTATTAGGCTGTCATGTTACAGTGGGTTTCCTGAACTCACCAACATTGCCTCCACCCCCACCCCCACCCCCACTCCCAATGTTTAGACATCAATATTTTATTTATAAAACATCAGTAAGTATTCAGGACTTGAATACCAATATGCTCTGATTATACTTTCTATTACAACTTCTGGTTTGAGATTTTGGAAACGAATTGCCGCATTGGTTCATTTGCATGTAGACGTTGAATGAAGCATGATAGTTATTTCTGTACACATTGAATTTCATCTTCTAGCATTATTGAATCGGTATTTGACATAAAGTTCAGTAACCATACATCATGTATCTGGTTACAGTGAGGAGTAATGCTTTTACTATTTGCACTTCTGAGATTTTGGGAAATAACTATTATCTGAGTTCAGCTTGTGTGCTATAGCTAATATCCACCATGTCTGACATTGTCCAATGGATTTTGTAACCTCCCTTGTAAAACTAACAGCCAAAAACTTGTGGTTTCTTAGAACAAATTTCAATTCAAGAGCAGAACATTTTTTCTATTGGAATATATGAACTCCATTTTCTTCTCATAGAGATGAATTCCTTCGCTGATGGTATTTTTTTAATTTCCAAATAACCTTAATAGTAGATAAGTGAACAGTATAATCACAAGTACACACATGATCTGAATTTTGATAGCAATATATTTCCTCTTAGATATAATTGATCTGCATGGAGATGATGCGCTATATTTATTACTTTGTTAGTTTATAGCATAAGAAGTTTTTTGAAAAGGTTCAATAGAAATCTGTTGTTATTCTTAAGGGTCATTCAGCATGCTAGCAGTTAGTAATAAGAGAAGGGGTTTGTAATTTAAAAGTTGTAATTGGCCATGCCTTTTCTTCCAGTTACCATGATGGTAGACTTGTTTATAGGGAATAATTCTTTCCCAGCCCTCTTATTCATGAATTAAACAAAGAACTGGAATAATACCTGAAAGAGAGATGTAAGGCTGTGCGAGGTTCATTGACATGCATGTCTGATACACCATATTTAGTGGAAGTGTTGAACCAAAGCTCCTTTGATGCAAAGTGATTGATCCAATTGTATATTCTTCCAGGTGCAGCCTTGTGGATTTGATGGTGGAAATTGATAGAATTCTTCGGCCTGAAGGAACTGTTATAATTCGGGACTCTCCTGAAGTGATAGACAAAGTAGACCGAATTGCTCCTGCTGTAAGATGGACAGCAAGTATTCATGAGAAAGAACCTGAATCACGTGGAAGGGAGAAAATCTTGGTTGCCACAAAGAATTTTTGGAAGCTACCTTCTGCATCCTACTGATTGATCCTTTTGTTTTTGTACTGTAGGTATATCCCTTTTTGTCTCATTATTAAGGCCCAGTAACTTATTTTAAATGATGCAACTATTCTACTTCTTTCTTGTCTCTTCAGTTAGCTAATGTAGAATTAAATGGAAGTGTACGAGGATGGGGGAATACTGTAAATTCTTTTTATAGTAGCTCTGTTACAAACTCTCCTAACTACTTTGGTATTAGAACATGACCAACTAGGAGCAGCTTCTTGTTTACCAGACTCAAGTTGGCAAAGGTTGCATGGTATGATATTATAAAATATTTGGATGGCAATGACACTGGCTTTTCATTTCTTGCTTGACTATGTTCAATCCTTTCAATTCCTAAATTTCTTGTCTTTCTTTTACATCATATGTTGACACCTCTGTGTGCATAGTAACTTTGTTTTACTTGCATATGTATTACATGTCCAAAAACTTAATGTTTTTTAAGTAGACAATTTGGAAGAGTTTTCTGCATTTTTTGCGTCTGTTCCTCATTCTGTTAAACCTTGAACATCATGCAGTCTATACAGAATGCAGGGAGCTGAAGAATTCCAGTAAATCATATATTTAGTAATTTGCAGGCACTTGAACCTAAGTTTCTGACTCTTCCTCTTTAGATCCTTTGTTTCACGCCGGTAGTAGTATCGATCGTGTCATATTTTTTTCTAATGGATAATAATGGTGCCTGATAAGCTTTTGCGCACCTTGATTATTCCTTTGGTACCAATTTTCTTCCGCCCGCACAAGTACCAAGTAATTTAACCAACGTCTTTTCATCTCTATAGAGATATGAACCTTTGTGTTTTCTTGGCATTAACTAATTCCATTGACTATTATGCCACACACTTGGCGCTATCTTCCGCTTCTTTTCACACAGAGAACATTTGCTGCACATATTGAGGCCCCTTTTGCTGCAAGTTCAACTGAATTAGGCATGTTCTATCAAATAAAATCAGCCACCTTACAGTGGCTCTGCTCTTCCTGCCGTTCTTCACATGAATGAATACCCTTTATTAGGTTCTTCCCTGATCAAAGTTTATTGTCAGTCATTGTCAGCAAACTTAGGAGCCAACATGACATGTTTGCTGTGCTTTTACTGTAATCGCCTGAAGGACATCTGATCAAATAGCTCTAACGTAGACACTAAATAATTATAGATATCGAGTAACTTTGTCTATCATGAGGCACCTTTGTCTAGGTTAAGGAAAATTCCTGGCTGTCAGAAAAGTAATGATAGTTGATACAGTTACATGTGATTGTTCAAAGTTGTTGTGGCTGGCACAGAGTAAAAAGAGTTTGAAAGAAAGCCCCTTTCAAGAGTGGTCCCAAAAGTTTAAAATTAATCACGGGGTACACTCATGCATTTTGTTTGCTCCTAAAGCTCCTGCAGTGTTCATTGGCTCCTCATTTCATTTATAATTGGATTTCTTTTGGGCTTTCCCATCTTTTACAGTATTTTTATATTTGCTTGCTTAGTTAAGTAGAATTTAACTTTTAAACATTTTTATCCATAAAAATTAGCAATAAGGATGTTCAAATTAGCATGCTGGCTTGAATATTACTATTAACATACATAAATACGTGTGTGAGAGAGAGGGAAAGAGAGAACTGTAGAAAAGTTTTCTATAAATGTCAAGTCATTGGAAAGTACCAATAAGCAAACATTACAAGGGAACACTAACAATAATTGTTCGGTGTAACTTTACAAGTGAAATTTAAAGAAAATTGATGGGACGTACACAAATTTTACCCTATGAAAATATATAATTGCCCAATTTGTATTACAAGGAAAAAGAAGACTAGGAAATTTTGCACTAGTACCAGAAAGTCTACACTCCAACCAACCCTATGTCAGGTTCTTTCCCTTAACAAAACCAGAACAGCTCAGTAACAAGAAGATTTAATAAAAAATATCCATAATAGAGTCCAAATATGAGATAGGAAAAAAAAAATTCAATTATTAAATGCTCAAATTTCTTCTCTATTGAGTTTGATTATCAGAATAATCGATATACTCATAATTCGATCCATTTACTATTTGTTGATTTCACATGACGACTTGTGCTAACAAGCTGATCGATATGACTAGATAGTGTAAAATCATACGTATATAATCGAAGTTCATCTAGTTTTGCATCTTTAATTTACTGATTGTTGTTGCTTTCAAGTACGTAGAAGAACAAGAATGGAAGAGTGGTCAAGACTCGTGTTTCAAAAGAGTGGCAATTTGAAGTGTTGTATAAGTCTTATGTTCACAATGAAGAGAAAGATATAAGCAAAATTGTAGGGACATATAAGTGTAACGTGTAAAATAAATCATCACAAGATTATGCTATTCAAACACTAGATGTTTACATCGTTCAAACAGTACTTTCATTGTCTTATTTAGGTGAGAATGGGCTTGTAGTTTCACTTTTTAGCTTTCAATTCAAAGTAGCATATAATTCAAATCGACATAAAAAGTTTGTCTATATTCCAACGAGTGAGTAAGCAAAATGATAGAGTCGTCAAAAGTTTTTAAATTGCAACTAAAGTACATAAAATATTGTAAATAACTATACGTGGTGTGATCAAGTCGATCCAAGACAATTTTAAGTGCATCTTAGCTTTCTTAATGCTAAGTCTAGAGCAGCTAATATGTGGTCTGGTCATTTATTCTTGTAAGGTATTGACCACTTCATAACCGACGCAAAACAAATATTTTTAAAGTTATAATGTGGTGGATGGAGGATTTTTGTTGAGAAATTTATATATCAATCACTATTATTTTCCAATGAAGTAGTATATGTGTTACAATCAAGTGCCAAAAGTTATTAACTGATAGCAAAGGTGTAACTTTATTTCTTAGCTAGTCCAACATGCAAGCGTCATGTTCGACCAGAACTACCCCAGCCACCTCGGCAGGATGTTGGCATTACCCGACAATCCCCCTCCCAACAGCTGTGGTATTTTGCTCTTAGTAATCGAATGATAGAAATTAAAATCAAGTGCAGCAAAAGTGAAAGAAAAAGACTCTGCAATTGTTGAAGTGTTCTCTGTATTTTTTTCTACAAAATACTCCGTTACAAGAGTCTCAAATAGATGAAACTAGTAAACAATAGAACACATTTATTCTCCTAAAATTTCTGAATCTTAAAAATGAATCCACTAGTCCTGTAGTCTAAAGAGAAGGAAACGACTTATATATTGACTCCTAAACAAACTCAACAAACTAACTACTAATCCACAAAGCTGAACGTTGCTAAAATTATGGATATTGAAGCCCTTTTCCCCTACTTTATAACAATTAAAGATTGAATTTTGTATTTAAATAGTTGACCTGCTAATCAACTATCAAACATGATATTATTTATGCAAGATTATATGCATAACTCATCTTTAGGGATCATTGGCTTGATATATACAACTAACGATGTTTGTTTTTCATGCGTATATATGAATTTATATGCATTCTCATTTTATATGAAATAAATTATGGGATTAGAATATGTATGTTAGGTGTAAACAAAATCAAATCAAAAATCGTATCAAATTCTAAGTTGAGTCAAATTAAAAAAAAAAAAAGATTCAACTACGAATTTCATTTAACTGAGTTTGGTATTGAAGACAAAAGAACCCGACTATATTGAACTGGGTTGGTTTTAATTTTTAAAAAGTCAACCCGAGATTAAACCAACCTGATATCATATATTTTATTTTTAAAAATTATTTTATACATAAAAATATTTTCTTTGATATAATTTATAAATGTTTCTTGTACTCTTTCATAGTTTTTATCTTTTACCAATATTATTTCAAATCTAATTTAGAAATTTTGAATAGTCCAACAAAGATTATATTTCATAAATATTAGTATTTCTACTAAAGCTCAAATCAAATTACTAATATTGCTAACAAAAAGAATAAACTAAATATGAAGAATGACGATGTATAATTAATGTGTAATACCCCCGTGAAATGACGAAAATACCCTTAGACTTGATCTTGAGCGTAACGTATCTTTCCTTGCTCCGTTTGCAAATTTGAGATCGGATTTGCGATCAGTGCGAAAAATCGAGTCGGAAAATGATCTCGACTCGATAAAAACTCAAAAAAACGTGAATTATTTTTTCCTAAAAAATTTCAAAAACAGTAACGGTTCATGTCCTCTCCGCGACGCGGAGAGAAGCAGAGTTGCACAGTGAGGGTCCGCGTCCTCTCCATGATGCGAAGAGAACACGGAGTTACACTTAGTGTTTTCCAAAATTTTGGTGAAAAGCTGAAATTTGCGAAAATAACACTAGTGCACGTCGTGCACTAGTGTAAAAGTGGGACGAACCGTTCGTTTTAATGGGGAAAGGCAAATTCGACTTTTCCCACACTTCATATCCTAAACTAAGTCAGTTTTAGTACGATTTAAGTTCAGAAACCACTATTTTCTTCATTCATACGTTCAAGCAAGAAACTCTCCCTAAAAAATTCAAGCGTAAAATCAAGAAATGGGTAGAACCTCCAAGAAAATTACTTCAAGTCTTCAAGAATTCTTTCTCAGGTATGTAAGGTCACCTGAAAGTAATTATTTTGCGAATAATTGTAGAAATTAAAATCTGTTTTCACCCATGAACCTGCAAGTATCAAAATTTACCGTAAACCTTGTAATTATGTTAATTTTCATGATAATTCCATATGTTCTTGATGAAATTTTATGAAACCTTGGTCTTATTAGCATCCCATTTAAGATTTGTTATTTAGTTATGTACAATTATGATCAGGATTTATTATTGTTGAGTTTTTTTGAAAATTTTGACAAATTTTTTTTCAAGAAAAGGAAAGACTAGTTTGAGTACCTATAAGTTAAGTTCAAGAAGTGCATTTTAAAGACTTATCTTGCATTTTAGCCAAGAAATTTTAACATGATTTGAGTTTCCGAGGTGATGCTAATTTTAGTAAAGTTAAAAGAAGTCATATGAGTAAGCTATGTAGTAAGTTGGGCTAAGTCCCCAAGAAAGCCAGATTTCAAGAATTTATGATCTAGTAGTTATGAGCTATATAAAGTGTTTTGTGAGTAGTATTGAGCATCGATATAGGTGAAAGTAGAACAAATTAATCAAACCCATAAACTATGTAACCAACATAGGATAAGATCGTACCACAGTACCTTCCTCATTAGCTACTGAGATGACCCAGTTTTGGGATGGATCCATTCCCCTAGTTATTCGTCCCCTACCCCGACAAAGTACGGGACGACTTTGGCAGCGTGGGCAAGACACTGTATCACCACGAAGCTCGTACTGGTGGTTGTCGGTTAGAGAAATTTCTCAAGTTAAGAAACTAAGTTTTCCTTATTAGTTTTCAGTATGTTATTTTCGACATGTTATTTTCAGTATGTTATTTACAGCATACCAGTCTTGATGATCAATGCTATTTAATTATGAATCATGTTTATGTCTTTTGAAAAGCTTTATATATATCGTTTTACTGTTTTAGCCATCTTACATACCGTACATTCCACGTACTGATGTCCTTAGAACCTGCATCATTTTATGATGCAGACGCAGGTGAGCGAGTTCCTCAGCAGTTGCTCCGTTGAGAACTTTAGAGCTTTCAGACTAGTGGTGAGGCATCTTCTCAACTAGAAGCTCATGGATTATATTAATTCCTTTCGGTCTTTACTTTTATTTCTAGCTATTTGGGGCCTGTCTCAATAGCCTTTTAGACAACTTAGTAGAGGTTTCATGGACCACATGTTCAGTGTTTCAGTTTTCACTTGTTCAGATATTTCTTAATATCCTTTTTATTCAGTTATACAGACAAATATGAAGTTTCTTGTTGCTTTAATTAGCCTTTTTCTACTATTATGAATCTTCAGCTGAGTAAGCAGCCAGGACAAGTGGTTTGCTTGGGATCAGAAATGGTTTCCGAGTGCCAACCACGTCCAAAGTATAGGCTCGGGGCGTGACATAATGTTGAATATTTTATTTAGTTATATATTAATTTAGCTAATTAAAATACATAACCTAAATTAGTTTTCTTTAATATTAGTCATATAATTAATATTTATTAAGCTTATTTTAGTTGACTTAATAATTTGAAACTATAATCATTTTCATTTTACTTATTTATGTGATTACATAACTATTTTAATTGAACATTTTAGTGTTATAACTAATATCACATTTGTGATATTCTCTTAGGAAACACTTTAGATAATTGTATTTGGTGTAGGATTAAAGCAATATTTGAATGTTTGTATGAATATTTTACTGAAAAAATTCGAGGTCGAAAAATCTGAGTTTTATTAGTTTGACTTGGTTTATAGATTTAAAAACTCGATACAAATAATTTAATTTGGTGTTTAAAAAATTCAAACCAACCTAATACATATACACACCTAGTATGTGTATATTAGTGGAGGTCACACGGGTTCAAAAATGCAAGATAAGGCTGCGTACAATAAACCCTTGTGATCAGACCCTTTCCTGCACCTCACGCATAATGGGAGCTTTATTACACCGAACTTACAATATACATATATTTGTTTTTTCTTTAAAAGTATAAATTTGTTCTAGATTATATCGTTGTGAATTGACAGAATTGACAATCTTGCTAATGAAATTTGATTCGTATTATGAGCTAAAAATTTTGTAGGAAAGAGGTGTTCCGTTGCATTAAACTCCCTTCCAAATTAATGCTACTGGGGTCATTATAACTACTAATTTCCCCTCCAACTTGCATACTTCGCAATTCTTGCATTGTCAATTTCTTGCACTGTTAAAGAAATTTTTTTCCTTTTTAATTAAATATTGATAACATGGTCCTGGACTCCTATATTCATTTAACACATATTAATTAGGACCGTGTGATCTAATATCTCACGTCTACTCGCATTCTTCTCGAACCATAAATATAAATCTATTTGTTCGATACAAATAATATATCAAGAACCCAAAATAAACAAAAGTAATTTTGATTTAGACTTCATGAACTAAACGTTCTGGCTCTACCTTCGGATAATATATATATGCGCACACATTTAAGTTATTCATTACCAATTTTATATCGTGTAATTTTACGGCAAGGCGTGTTGGGTTTAACTAGTAAGTATGAATTGGAAAATGGAGATTGAAAGAATAAAAAAGATGTGGAGGACCAAGTAAAGGAAAATGAAGGGTCATTTCTCCCTCATATAAAACGGAGAAATTTTTTTGTGTTTTATTAGAAAACACTTCCTCTAACTCTTAAAGAGTCAAGTAGAAGGGATCCTCTCACGTTGTCGTCGTAGCTCACTGGGCTTCAGTTTCGGCAATTGATTGATAAATTTTTTGGATAAAATTTATTTAACCAATCTCAAATTTTTTTTCAGATATTTTCTTTTTGTGAATTATTTAATTCATAAATTATTTATTAATTAAATTAATACGCGAAATTAGTTTAAATAATTTTTAAAACTTGCGTGTAACTTTTCTTTCAGAACAGGCATATTTGTTCCCAAAAGACACTACCTATTCCGAATAGGTAATTCACACCCAACATTGCCTATAAATAGAGGTCATTTCTGTATTTTTCAGACATTGAATTTTCTCTTCTTCTACATACAATTTCTTGCGAAATCAAATTCGAGTATGTGTGAATCAATTATTGGTTCTTTGAGTTCGATGAAAATTATAAGAGTTTGAGGTATCGCTACCTTTGTAATTGTTAATTTGTTTTATCCTAGGAGGAAATAATTCACAAATCTCGTGTACAGTGAGGAGATTAAATTCTTTAAGGACACACAATGGAGGAGATTAAATTCTTTAAGGACACACAATGAATTCTGTGAACTCAAATTATTGAACATATTTTAGTTTTAAGTTCTATTTTCTATATTGCTATTAAACTAGAGAACTAACGAGGGTGGCAGATTGGACAAGGATGGCTCTTCTACTAGAGGCATAGACAGTTAGACATCGGCTTGGAGCTTAAAAGAATAATTAACCAAACTTAGTAATAAGTAAATGCTAATTAATGTGATAGTGATAGTGTGCCCAACAATATTACTTATTCATGACTCATGAGGTTTCAAACATGGCATGAATGGTGGCTTAAACACAAACTTAAAACTTCCACAATGGACATTTTCTTCTATTTTTTTCATGTCAAAGACATCAACTTGCAACTAATCGAACAAGACCATTACTATATCTCGAACTCTTCATAGAATTTGTTACTTTCTAATTCTTACGAAATGTTTTTTTAGAGTGCCCTAAAATTTATACATTATGTTTCTTCTGTCTTAATTTATGTGTCACAAATTTTGAATTCGAGATAATCAAAATTCAAATGATGCTGTATAAATTGTTTCGGAGCAATAAAAAAGTGGAAGCAGTAACTTGTTAAAATAGGAAAGGTGGTTATTAATCGTTGAATAGGAAATAACGCATCAGTTTTCAAAGTACTATATACTATGTTTTACCAATCAATGTAGGAATTATCGAAGTTGTTGCCGACAATGCAAGTACCGCTATACAAAAGCCCGAAATGTTACCTCTTTCGTCTCAAATTATATGTCATAATTCTCTCTTACATGTCTTTAAAAAATATTATTGTTAAGAAGAGTTTTTAATTATTTTATTCTTTATTAGTATTTAAATAATTATAATTTAACTATTTTTTAAAAATCATTAGATATTTTTTCTCACGGAAGGAGTGCACTCTAGTGAAATCTGAATGAAGTTGGTTTGAAGAATGTTTATACTTTGTTGAATGAATATTTAAACAAAAATGTTAATAATGTCAAGTAAAAAACCGAAGAACCATTTATGTCTCAAAATTATATCACAGCGATTGAAGTAAAATATATAATAGTTGGGACGAAAAGTTATGAGTAATTTATTTTTCGCGTTTATGTTTAAGGATTGTTCTATTTCGTATTTATACTTGACTAGCGAAAGATGACATCTATTAAGTAGTTGAGAGAACTATTGAAATATGTGTTAGCTAATCAAATGTTATAAAAGATAATTAAAGTAAAAAATATATATATAATAATTAATCATTATGAATAGTGAAAAAGATGTAGAAATAATACTTTAAGATCTATTACGTATCTGGACTTTGTTCTTCTCAGTATTTGTTATTCTAGCAAAAGGGAAATCGAAGGGAAGGGAGGGGGAAGGGTTTCAATTTTACAAAAATAGAATAATTAGTTGAACGTCTGGTACTGTATACAGTCGGCATGTTCGTTATAATTTTTGAATAAATAGGTGATGTACCATTTTTGCTAATTTTTTGGCGAATTCATTAGAAAGAGTTAGAATTCACAAAAATGCTTCAATTTGATGAAAATAGAATCTCTATTTAAAGATCTAGGGTAATACATAACAATTGTGTTTGTTACGACTTTCAAATATATATGCAATGCACCATCTTTGTTAATTTCCTTGACTTGATACATTTGTTGAGAAGAGTTAGGATTCATTGACAAAATATAAAATGACTTGATGAAGATCTAATATGATATGGGATCGTTTGGTTGGCAACATAATATTTTACGATAATTAATTTTGGAATGAATTATTCATATTTAATTTTAAAAATATTATAACTTATATCTCACACAAAATGATCCTATATGTGTATATATATAACAGACGTGTTCGTTTCGACTTTTGAATAAATAAATATACACCATTTTTGCTAAATTGGAATTTATGAAATGGACACTACAAGTGGAAAAAGGCCCAAAGGAGAAGCACAGATCCATGTATTGCTGGGCCCGAGATAACCAAAAACAGAAAAAAGGAGTAATAAACGTCAGCAGTTGACACCGGCGATCCACCGGTCATTTGACTCGCCGGATTCCGTTAACAAATACAGTTGCTGAATCTGAATACGACTTGCTTACATACATAGGTCAAGTGGGTCAATGATGAAACAAAATCTTAGTAGACAGAAATTAAATTAAAAATTAAGGAGAAAGAATCTGTTTTTTTTCTCCAATATTTATGCATATTTTAAAATTGGAAAACTCATTGACTAATAAACCCCTGTTTCCTGTATTAAATTTGTCACCTTGCTGTAAATTTTTATTCACATAATCTTGATATAAATTTCAGATCCCAACATAGTAAAAAAGATAAAGAAGAAATTTTGTGTGGTGTAAAAAAACAAAATCTTGGGATCTGAATGAACTGTCTTTAATCTGGCATTTCATCTTCTTCTTGTGTAAAATCTGTGTTTTTGTCACAGTAAAAAGTTGAACTTTTAGAAAAATCAGCAAGAAGATTAGAGTGGGGGGCCGGGGGGGGTAGGGGGTGAAAGAGTCAACCAAACCTTTTTCTGTACTCTTTTGGATGTATGTATATGTAAGGCTTCGATGAGTCCACAATTTTGCGTATTATCTTCACCTTTTTCTTTATTTTTTGTTTTTTAGTTTATTTTTCTACTATTCTTGCCCCTTTTTCTATCTCTCGTCTCTTCTCTTGTCTTTGCAAAACTGATAAAACAAAGCCTTTTTAGCCCCTTTTCTCTCACTTCCTTTTCTATGCTTTTTTTTTTTTTGGTTTCAAAAGTCAAGCATGCAGAGATATACATATAACAGCACAGAAAAATGACCTTAAATTTAGGGTTTTCCTTGCTTAAACCATTACAGCAAAGATTAGTTTAAGAAACACAGAAAAGGTCACTCTTTCTTTACTGTAAGGGAGAGAAGAGGAATTTTAATTGGTACTGTTATTTAAGGAAAGTATAGAGAAGAGAAAGGCAAGGAGCAGCACAAGTAAAAGGGTTTTTTCTTTCTTTCTTTCCTTCTTATCTTTCTTTCAAGAGTAAAATTAGAGAGGAAGTTGGAGACATTTGGATTCGTCCTTGTGTCTCCTCTACCTCTCATAATTTTTCTCCCCAATTTTTAGCTCAAAAAGATACAGTGAATCTGTCATATATACTAAAAAGCTAAGTGCTTTTTGAGACTTTCTTGGTTTATTTCATGAATATTGGGGGCTTTCTTGATAATAATTCTGGTGGTGGCGGTGCAAGAATTGTTGCTGATATACCATTTAATAATAACAACGCCAATAGCAGCAGCAACAACAACAATAAAAACAATAACAACAACAGTATGCCCACTGGTGCAATTTCTCAGCCAAGACTTGTTCCTCAATCTCTTGCCAAGACCATGTTCAACTCCCCTGGACTTTCTCTTGCTCTTGTAAGTGAAAAAAAAACCATAAAAAATGATTTTTTTTTTCTTTTCACTACTTTTTGAAACTTTATGACACCTCTTTTGTTTATTTTTCTTTTTTGTGGCAGCAAACAGGCATGGAGGGGCAAGGGGAGGTAACAAGAATGGGTGAGAACTATGAGGGAAATAACAGTGTTGGTAGAAGGAGTAGAGAGGAAGAACCAGACAGCAGATCTGGAAGTGATAACTTGGAAGGTGCATCGGGTGATGAACAAGATGCTGCCGACAAACCACCAAGGAAGAAAAGATACCACCGACACACTCCTCAGCAAATCCAAGAACTTGAATCGTAATCATTACCAACTTTTCAAATGAAAAAAAAAAGCTCTTTTTTCTTCTTCTTCAACTCTTCTAATGATGAGATGTTTCTCTTTTTTTTTTTTTTGGTTTCTAGTCTTTTCAAGGAGTGTCCTCATCCTGATGAGAAACAAAGGTTGGAGTTAAGCAAAAGACTTTGCTTGGAGACTAGGCAAGTCAAGTTTTGGTTCCAAAATCGTAGAACTCAGATGAAGGTATATATAATACTTGGAAATTTAAAAAAGATTCAATTTTTATGACTTTGAAAGATCATTTTTTGTGTGTGTGCTGCTTGATTGCACCAGACTCAACTGGAACGCCATGAGAATTCGATTCTAAGGCAAGAGAATGATAAGCTTCGAGCAGAAAATATGTCTATAAGAGAGGCAATGAGAAATCCAATTTGCACTAATTGTGGTGGTCCAGCAATGATTGGTGAAATCTCTCTGGAGGAGCAACATCTTAGGATTGAAAATGCCAGGCTGAAAGATGAATTGGATCGAGTTTGTGCACTTGCTGGCAAGTTTTTGGGTCGACCCATTTCATCTTTAGTTACCTCTATGCCTCCACCAATGCCTAATTCAAGTTTGGAACTTGGGGTTGGAAGCAATGGATTTGGAGGTATGAGTAACGTACCAACAACACTCCCCTTAGCTCCTCCTGATTTTGGAGTTGGGATTTCAAATTCATTGCCAGTGGTTCCTTCAACTAGACAGTCAACTGGAATTGAGAGATCACTTGAAAGATCCATGTATCTTGAACTTGCTTTGGCTGCCATGGATGAATTGGTAAAAATGGCACAAACTGATGAGCCTCTTTGGTTCAGGAGCATTGAAGGTGGTAGAGAAATACTAAACCATGAAGAGTACATAAGGACATTTACTCCTTGTATTGGTATGAGACCAAACAGTTTTGTTTCAGAGGCTTCCAGGGAGACAGGCATGGTGATAATCAATGGTTTGGCTCTTGTTGAGACATTAATGGACTCTGTAAGTAATTTCTTTTAGCTTTCTGGATTGCACTTTAAGGTATCTAATCCTATGTAATTAATAGTCTTGTCAGTGATGATACAAGAAATCATAAATCTTCATTTTCTGATGATTAGCTTTAATTTTGACAGAACAAATGGGCAGAAATGTTTCCTTGCTTGATTGCTAGAACCTCCACAACAGATGTAATATCAAGTGGTATGGGTGGAACCAGAAATGGTGCACTTCAGCTGGTAAATTAAAATGCATCTCTTCCTTAAAAACAATGTTATTTTAGTCAATGTTGAAATATTTTTATGAATTTTTTCTTGATTCTTTACAGATGCATGCCGAGCTCCAAGTACTTTCACCATTAGTACCAATTAGAGAGGTCAATTTCCTGCGTTTCTGCAAGCAACATGCTGAAGGTGTGTGGGCTGTCGTTGATGTGTCTATCGATACCATCCGTGAAACTTCTGGTGCATCGACATTTCCAAATTGCAGAAGGCTTCCTTCTGGCTGTGTAGTCCAAGATATGCCCAATGGCTATAGCAAAGTAATTTCTCCTTCCCTTTTACACCTTTCTGAATTAATTTGTGCGCTTCAATTATTTTTGACATTTATATTCGGTAACTCTATTCACAAAGACTTTTCTTTCTTTTAGTGTGTCGATGGGTGGCTACTTTTTTGCTTTTTTGTGCTTAATGAGTTTGGTTGAGCAACTACAAGTTTTTGTATCTTAGTTCAAAACATTAAATTGGTTTTTCCACCTAATTTGGATTGTCAAAATGACTAATCTCTTGTCTTTTTTTGGTTATTTGGTCCCAAACCAGAAAGATTAGATTATTGAACCTGATAAGGTGCTGACTATAAGGGACAGAAGAGTATTAAAAAGTCTTCAAATTTCAGCAACTTCCTGCTTAAGATGAGCTTAATAATAATATTGTATTATACACCGTACGTGGGGAAATCGAGGTTAAGGGCGATTAATTAATTTAATAAATTGAATAGAAGCCTCCATTACTTCTATTTATGTGCCTTGGGACACATTAATTTCATATGATTCTTGAGAAAAAAATAAAATTAAAATAGCCTTGTAACTCTCAAACATTGGCTTAATTAAACAATGTATTTGATGTTTCTATTCCAATCTCTGATGCTGTCTCGATCAGTCCCCCGTGTATATAATTAATTCATTAACTGTGTATTATCTGGTTCCAGCCTTGTGATATGTTTGTTTTTTATACTGCTCTAATAAAGGACCTTTTAGTCAAACAACAAGACTGACTACATTATTTTGTTGTCACGTGAGTATCTACAAGGTCTGGTACATTTCTCAATATCTCAAACCTAACCTCGTGCCTTCAAATTTGCATAAAAATGATCAAATTTTGTATTTTATAAGCTTCCATTTTTAGGGTTCTAGGTTCTATCATGTCTCTCCTTGAACCTAACCTAACTTGAAACCATTTCCAAGATTTGTCTTGTTGCATCACAAAAATTTCCCATAGTGTAATGCACCTTTTTTTGTTTATTTTTTGGGTTTGTAGATCATGTTTGAATTTAAAAAATTATACATTGGTCATAACTAATTAACTTTGCTTAGGAGTTTTAATTATTTGCCTAAGGGATAAATACTTGTTACTTCATTAATTTACTATGTAATGAGAGAAAATTGAGACAACCATTAATCAACCAAATATGAATCTTTACTTGGATTTTTCTCTTCCCTTATGATTATTAGTCCTTAATTAATTCCAAACAAGTTCAAATCGACTATATAAATTCTCACTGTCAATACTTATGAAGGTTACATGGGTAGAACATTCCGAATATGACGAGTGTGCGAACCACCATCTTTACCGGCAGTTAATCAGTGCCGGCATGGGCTTTGGTGCACAAAGATGGGTGGCCACCCTCCAACGCCAGTGTGAATGTCTTGCAATCCTCATGTCATCCACCGTGTCCTCCAGGGATCACACAGGTAATATAGATTTTTATACTTCAAGTTAAATCATACTCCCTCTGTTTCATATTGAGTGAATTAGTTTGTCATTTCACACATATTAAGAAAAAGAAACAAAGACAAATTTTAGTCATGTTTTTCCATTTTTAACATTTCCGAACTCCACACACTCATTTAATACATCATTTATTTCTCATACAAAATTCAACCTTAGAAACTTAATTAATGAAGGGTAAAATTGAAAAAAATTTCCAACATATCCCTTGAAAAGTGAACAATTCACTTATTTTGAAACATCAAAAATTTCCTAATAATTCAGAAACGGAGGGAAATTTATTTAGTGCTTTTGTTCAGTGAATCAACCCTTATCATGTGAGTAAGTAAGTCCCTTATATTTTCTGTGACAAAATTTAAATTTTAAGAAATGAAATCACATGCAGCAATAACTCCAAGTGGGAGGCGGAGCATGTTGAAACTAGCGCAACGCATGACAAACAACTTTTGTGCTGGTGTTTGTGCTTCAACGGTACACAAGTGGAACAAACTTTGTGCAGGTTATGTAGATGAAGATGTCCGTGTTATGACTCGAAAGAGCGTCGATGACCCTGGTGAGCCAGCGGGCATCGTCTTAAGCGCTGCTACTTCCGTTTGGTTGCCTGTTTCCCCACAAAGACTCTTCGATTTCCTGCGCGACGAACGTCTCCGAAGCGAATGGGATATCCTATCGAACGGTGGTCCTATGCAAGAAATGGCTCATATTGCCAAAGGCCAAGACCACGGAAACTGCGTCTCACTCCTCCGTGCTAGTGTAATTTCCTCAACCCTCATATCACTTTTCTTTTTTTAATTTAATTTTGAACGGGTAGAAAGATAGGGTTAGGAGATAGTAATAATGCATGGCGATTTATAGATGAATGTATATATATATGCATGTAGAAAGATTGATTGATTTTGAATGTGGGGTTCATTTTTCTAAGATTAAAAAAAGGTTGATTGAAAAGGACAAACAAGGGGGATTTGGAAGTATCTTTAAAGGACCATCTTATTGCAGATCTATAAAATTTAACTTTGTTGCATCTTTGTAAATTTGTAAAAAGTCAAAACACATGACACATGTACCTTTTTTTGGTCAGCCCCACCATGATATCACTCTTTTTACATGAAAAGTCAAAGTCTCTGGTTGACTCAATTTTTTATTACTGCAACAGAAATTAACGTATTATACAACCACACAATGGCATTCTTCGTAATATATTCATAACCCGAGGGTATTTTTAATTAACAGGCTATGAACGCAAATCAGAGCAGCATGTTGATACTTCAGGAAACATGCATAGACGCGGCTGGGGCGCTTGTTGTTTACGCGCCAGTTGATATCCCGGCAATGCACGTGGTTATGAACGGTGGAGATTCCGCTTACGTGGCTCTGCTTCCATCGGGATTCTCGATTGTACCCGACGGCCCAGGATCTCGTGGGTCTAGTGGGTCCAATGGGCCTTCATGTAATGGGGGCCCAGACCAGAGAATTAGTGGGTCGCTCTTGACGGTAGCCTTCCAGATATTGGTGAATAGCCTCCCTACAGCCAAACTCACTGTGGAATCAGTGGAAACAGTCAATAATCTTATATCATGCACTGTTCAGAAGATTAAAGCTGCTCTTCAATGTGAAAGCTAAATTGGAAAATATTTTGGACAAGGATGGATTGCCACCTTTTTAAATTTAATTTTTTTTGTTTTATAATATATAGTTTAACTAGTTGGGAAAAAATGTTGCTAATGAGTCAAGCTGACGAGGGAGGGGGTTGAGTCAAGAACGAACCGCGCTGAATTGGAAGCTGAGTCAAGAACGAACCGCACTGAGACGACCATTGCTAGGTGTTAAGGCCGGCTCAACTAGTCTGAGGTTATAAATTTGGCTCTTAACACAAAGCAAAGGTGGTGGTTCGGGTATTGACTCAGGTTACTAAGATCAGTTATTGGTTCAATTAATCAGCTTTTGGGTGAGTGAACTTGAATTATGGAAATTTCATTTTGGACAAGTTGTGTGACAACAATATGTCAATTTCAGAAGCTATTGATCAATTTGTAGTTGTTTGTTGAGGAGTCATAATGGCTCTCTTTTGTTTGGTATGTAATGGTGGGGGACTAATCAACTATTGTACGTTATCTTAATTGACCTACTTTAACTTGACCCTCTTTGTCATGTTTATTTATTCTTTGCTAATATGGTCTTAGGTTCACATTTGATCACAAGTGAAAAATGTGTGTTTATCTTTTACACTTTTGCTGTTGAAAGCTGTATAATATATATATCTTTCTGAATATTATATGTTCAGTTATAAGAAAGTGTCTTTCTTGTTATGTCGATTATGTAAAGATTGCTTACACAAAATATACAATTGTCCTGAAGATATGTTTGAGATTCATCATCCGGTCGGAAATAATCTGTTGGTGTTTGGACGCCATTTGATTCATGTAACTTATTCTACGTTTCATTTTATTTATTGCTTATATTTAAATTCATAATAGAATGTCCCACGTTAAGGGTAAACTATTTGAAAAAATAAAACTTAAAAGTTAGGTATTACTCAAGACCATATAAAGAGACTGCCCATCTCTTTTTTATCCTATGTGAGGCTGTCAATATCCCAACTCATGTCTAGAATTGGACATTTAAAGCTTGACAATTTAATATGTGGTTCACATAAGTAAATAAAAGTTGAAATGAATGATTCTTTGATGTTATGTTAAATGAACCATAGTGTTAAATTCAAAATCCATTTAACATAATATCAGAGTCTATCAGCACCCCTCACCCCAAAATTCTGGTTTGAGCCCTTGTATAGATAGTCCACTCTTAATAATGTACAGAAGTGCAAAAGCAACGAAGATAATATCCTACATAGATTGAGGATGAGATTTTATGGTGTTTAAAAATCCTCCATTCAAATATTTATAAGATTTAATTAAGCCAAGATCAATTTAACATGATATATAATCGTTAACAATTCATTAACACTCTTACTAGTGTATACACTACATCTATTTTAAAAAATATCTAACTTATTCGTCTTGTTTAATCCTAATCTCCCGCTTAATACATTTTTAAGATCATAAATTTAAAGTTATTTGTGCTTTCTAAGATTTCATATTTAATCAAATCAAAACACATGAAATAAGACACATTTTAAGTCACTTATGGCCCCTTGATATTATCTGCAAAATTTATTTACTACATCTCAATAAATCCTTTATTCTACGGACCTTCAATCTTAACAAATAAATACTTATTAAAGGGTCCTATACTACTTAAGCCTAAAACAAAAAGAATAGGAGCACGTTAATTACCTGTTTATGTTATTAATTTTAGGCATGCATAAAAGAATTACACGAAAAAATTTACTACATGTGAATTAGGAAATAGTTGGAGTTAATTAATAAAGTTGGACCATATCGAATGTGAGGGGTTAGATATACGGGAAGGAAAATGCTATTTGGCCACAAAAAATTTGATCATAATAAGAAAAACACCTATTCATACTATAAACTAGTTTCCTTTTTGATATTTTTATCCTTTCCTCTAAAATCTGAAATTTTCTTGTTAATTTATTTGTCAATTATTTTTCATATATTGAAAACATTTTCAAGTTATGGGAAATGAACACATTTATTGCAATATTTAAGTAGTGGTACTAAATACCATACAACATATTTTAATGTCTTTTCCAATTATTTTTGTTGTAATAGTTGAAGTTTTTGTCATAGACTATTTATTTAAGAAAAAAATTATTATGAATATGACTTTTAGTTTTAGCTAAGTAATTCTATTGGTTGTTATATTTAAATAAGTTTTAATTGTTATTTAACAAATTTTTAAATATATGATTTTAAATACTTCAATGACGACAGTCAAAATTCAAAAACTCTTTATAAGTATCGGCCCTGGTTAATAACAATCCAAGAAACTACAAAATATTGTAGTCTACTCTACCCCGATTTGATAACTTATGAACCATTACTTTTATTTGTTGTTAGTATGACCTTTAATAAGTATTTTATTAATATAATATTTAAAATAAATTTAAATTATATATTTAAATAATTTTTTACATATACTTTTAAAATATTCAAAAACTGATAATCAAAATTCAAAACATTTTAGATATGGTAGATATCGGCATATTATAGAAACATAATAATAAAAGAATGCAGAGTTAGTAACTGCCGACCCTAGTTAGCAACAAACCAAAAGAGTCGTACACTAATGTTGCAGTCTTGTGCCCTATATAAAGTCGATTTAACAAGTTATGAATTACTATTTATAATTGATATTGATACGATCTCTAATTAAGTAAATTTATTAATTATTATGTAAAAGTAGATTTATATAATATATCTAAAGAATGTTTTAAATATAATTTGAGAATCTTTCAATAAGAACAGTCAAAATTCAAAACATTAAACACTTTACACATGATAGACATCACACATTATAAAAATAATAAAAGTTATATGGTGTATAAGTGTCAATCCTAGTTAACAACAACCCAACTTGATAACCTACAAATCATTACTTATATTTCTCTAATTGAGTCGTTCTATTAAGTATTATATTTAAATAAATTTAACAACATATTTAAATGATTTTAAATAAAGTTTGAAAATATTTCAATTGCGTCTATACTTCGGCATGATAGACGTCAATATATTTATAAAAATCATTACAAAAATTATAATGTTGACCCTACTAACAACAACAATCCAAGAATCACACATTAATGTTATAGTCACACTTTAGCATTGAATTATAAATCTTAATTACAAAACTACAATCGTGTGTAAGTGATAAACATACAAACATCAATGCTAATTATTGAAATTTAAAATTTTCTCAATGTGCTAATAAAAGACTTAATATTATTGTCAACCTTTCTTTACATAAACTATATTAACAATTGTAATGCATTGTTTTAATATTTAAACAAACAAATCTAAAAAATAAGATTATTTATTTAATTATGAATTATAAAAGTATATATTAATTTTTTTAATCTACATAAATGTGAGATATTACAAATAAATAAAATCAAATCAATATTATAAATAAAAGAGGCCAATTATTGAAATGTATAATTTTTACAATGTATCAATAAGAAGATTGACATTATTGTCAATCTTTCTTCAGTCTAACTATATTAATATACGATTTTAATTAAAAGAAATATAACTTTATTGAATATTTAATTAAAAATATGCCTATATACATACATACATTTTATATATATTTTAATTAAAAAAAAAGCCTAAAGTAATTAAAGACTTCATTGAGAGGGAGTAATTTATAGAGAAGAAAAAGAAAAATTACAGCTGGAGTGTAGATGAAGGTAAATAAATAAGGAATGGCTGCGTGATGAAGCCAGCTGAGGGGTGATGGAGAAAGAGGGCGGGGGTCCTGCAAAGTGAGGTGCATTTAATGACCCAGCAGAAGCTGTTGGGAGAAAGAGTTGCCATGCATTCAATGCTTCTTATTTGTACGTTTCTTTTTTTTTTTTTCCCTTAATTTTGTAAAATATTTTTTTTTCCTTCCAATATAAAATCCCATTCACTCTTGAAAACTTTGGCCTTTCTGACACATGAGACAAGGCATTTTCTTTTTTGGAGAAAATAATGGGGATAAGCAAATATGATTATAATTTGAATTAATTATGATTTGTAATAAATATTTAGTTATAAATATAATTTAAGTTTTGTACAATTTATGTGATTTATATAAATATGGTGTGTGGATCAAATTGTATAGTAAAATGTATAAATACTGTGAATTATATAAATATTGTGCATGAATCGTATAGCAAAATATACAATACTATATAAAAATTATAAATTGTATAACGAATTATACAAATGCGCTATAACCATAGTTACAGAATATAATTATCTAAACTATAATTATATAATATAATTAACATATTTTTGAGTGATTATATGCGAAAATTTTTTGTCTTTGAACCTTTGTACCGTTCCCCCACTTAGCTGCTTTCGAGTTCAATATATATATATATATATATATATGATATATATGTGTTTTATAATTTAAGATTGATGAATATAAATATTTTTAAAATTTTAAATTTTTATAGGTACACATTTAAATTTATAAAAAAATTAAACAATCAGAAGCATATATTTTGTGTGATATCTTATATGATAATTTGTATCTTGTGTGAAATTTTACAAGTATTATGTCACCTATAAATAAATAAGATTTATTTATTTATTTAATTTTATATAAAATTAATAAGTTGAAGAATATATTTATATATTATATACCTTTCATAGTTCATTAAAACTGATGGTCACTGCGGACTTAACTAGGCACAAGGATAACTCTCTTGGGGCCTCATTGGATGAAGACATTATTGTTTGAGGAATTACTCCTCTTGGTACTATTTACTCTTCCGAGAAAGGAATAACAATGATGATAATATATAGGGCTCACAAACTACTAGGAATCTACACATGAAGGTCAATTTCAAGATAAAATATCAAATGGTTTGTTAAAAAGAAAATTTGGGGCAGGGAAAAGGGATTGTAATATAGGGAATCGAACTTTTATCAATAATGTAGAAGTTTAGATAGTCAGCCAACTAACTAAGCTACTAAAATTTTTAAATATCAAATGATTAAATTTGATTTACCATCCTTTTTGATCCAGATAACTAATTAATGTCAAAAATTGTAACCACCATTAAAAGTTGGTTGAGCAACAGATGCAGTATATCTAATAACTAGATAAATGTGTCTGTACTAGCAAGATTTAATTTTTTTTAATCTTAATTTATGTAACATAAATAGAATTTACAAAATCAATTACATTTTAATATGATTTTTAAATTTTTAAGATTGTTAATTATTGTGTTTATAGTATCTTTTATATAATTTTTTTCCTTTGTCAATTTATATGGCACAAAAAGTTTTAAATATTTTAATTATTATTTTTGTGTTATTTTTAAATAATATATATTACTCATTTATTCTTATTTATGCGGCACGGACTCGAGATGCAATCAAACTTTTATATCTTTTAAATATTTTAAATTGCTAATTATTATAATTTCTAGTATTGTTTACTTAATTTTGAAAACATATATATTATTCAGTTTCTCCCAATGTATGTTGCACATATACACTGTCAAGAGGCAATCAAATGTTGTTAATTATTGAGATATACAATACTTTTTATGTAGTCTTCAAATTAAATGATACATGTTACTTCTTTTATCCCATTTTATATGACATTAGTAGATTAATTCAAGAATCAATTGAATATTTCTTATATATTTTTTAAATATTTTTAAGTCGTCAATATCATAATTTATACTCCATCTATCTCATATTAATTGAATTTGTGAGGTAATTCGCACATATTAAGAAAATCATTCAAAGACAACATTTTGATCGTACTTTTCATTATTTCTCTTTGTGAAACATAAATATGCAGTATAATTTATCTCCTAAAAAATATAAAACTTCAATAAATGAAAGGGAAAATATGGAAAAAACTTCAAACTTTTTTTTTAAACTTTGAACAATTTAACTATTTTGAACATTGAAAAAAGCTTCAAAATTTAATTAATTTGAGACGGAGGGAGTAATATTTTTTTCTTTTTAAATATATAAAAAATAAAAATAAATTAAATTGAAAAAAAAATTATATATATACATTATCAAATTACTGAAATAGACATATTGATTAATTATCTGATTGGATAATTTGACTATCTCTTATTATGTAAGAGAATTTTATCGTTGTACCAAAGGCTTATGCGTCATAGTTGGTTAGAGAAATTTCCTTGGAAAAACTCCTAATTGAATATCGAGGAAATATACTTCCATAAATTCCCTTTGACTTGTATACACCACTTTAGATAAGTCAACAATTATCAAAAGGCTTATATAGATGAAATTAATCCGCTAATACACTATAAGCCTTCAAGTTAACATCGTAGAGGGGAGACAGTGTTGGTTACGAATTAAGTCGTATTCAGTAATTATAATTTAAACTTTAAATTTATAACAAAAAATTCATTTAATATGTAATAACTTATTAATTTAGAACCAAATAATTTAAAAATAGCTAAAATTTCAAATTATGATTGTGTTTCTTCATAGATTTGTTGTCAAATAGTGATGGCATTGGTTGTCACCAAATGAAATACAGGATGGATATATATGTTTTATCTATTGGAAATTTTGATCCCTTTTTGTGGAGTGATATATATTAGTAGTCCCCCTAGATATCTACAGGGTGTGGTGGTGAAGGAGTTGAAAAGAAAATGAAGTAACAATACGCCAGAGAATAATGATTATTCTGAATGTTTGGGAGCTAGCATATTTGGCTACTATATTATATGGTTAGCATTGAAGTTTAGAGCATGTTCATATGTTTGTATTAGTACTCTATATAGGTAGATCGATTGTATTTTTTGAGATTTCCTTTTCCCATTGATTAGTTCCATTGCCTTGTCTTCATTCCTCTAAAAAAGGGACCATTGTAGTATGTATTGGATCATCCACAGTGTGTACATATTGCATGTGTCAATTAATTAACTCTTTTGTTTTCATATACACACCGACGTTCCCTTTCTTTTCATATTCAACCCATTCAAACTGTTAGAATGGTATCAGGCCATTAAATGGACGGGTTGAATTAAAATAAATCGGGATAAAATGATCTAAAAAGAAGGTAATGATTTAACCTGTCATATTCTTACTAAATACTCCCTCCGTTTCATATTAAGTGAATTGTTGGAAAATTTTTGATGTTTCAAAATAAGTGAATTGTTCACTTTTC
>JAABOM020000001.1:26542385-26554869 GCA_011800125.2 Solanum clarkiae | reverse complement strand
GTAAATTAAGTGTGTATATATATACACACATGTGCTGTACAAAAAACACACTTTACCAATTAATAAAAATTCTTCCCTAAAATCCCCAACTTCTTCACAGCCCTAAGGGCTCGTTCACCATCCCACCCCCCTTTCTCCTACAAATTATATATTAACAGAAACAATGAACCATGTATTATCGAATAACTGTAGTGTTTTAGATTTTTCTTTATTATATAAATAATTTTCTATTTAAAATTATTAATATTAATTTTTATTAGTTTATCAACTGGCTTATATAATTATCAGATGCTTATTTTATTAGTATAAAATAAATATATTTATTTGTTTACTAATGAATTTTTATGGACAATAATATGTATATTATCTAACCACTTCATTATATTTTCAAAATTAGTTCAAAATATTCTGTCCACCCTCCTTTTTTCTTCTTTGTTTTTCCACATATTTTAATCACTTTTGCTAGTCTGATCTCTGAATGAATTTTTGTTATGTAATGCATTATAAGCAGTTGAGTTTTCTTCTTTTTATTTCAATATATTGAATTTAAATTTATGTTAGTTAGACTTTTATAGTTTAATATGTCATTATTTATTTAGATTTTAGTTGGGTGGTATATACAATTTAAGACTTTATTGTTATAATAAAAAAACACTTTCTCATGTAAAGAAAATCGTTTTCTTCACTTTTTTACACCATGATATATAACTTATTTCCTGATTTAATTCTAACTTACTTTCTCAGTTTATCTTTATTTGTCAACTATATTGAAAATAAATGTCCAATAATATTTATGCACTTTATGAAATTAAGAAAAAAATTTATACTTAGGGGTCGTTTGGTTTGAATTCAAGTTATAATGTGATAAGTTATGATGAGATTATTTTTTATTGGGTGTTTGATTTGTTGCATAAATTTTAAGAATATGTTGTTTGTTTACAAAAATAACCTTCACTTTATTAGTTTTTTTTTATGTGTTTTCTTTTCTTGCTTTAGTTATTCAATATTTATTTTAAAATAAAGTTTCATCTTATATAGCTTAAATATTTTTATGAGCGCATGATATGCATTTAAAATAAAACTTTCTTCTTATTTAATTTAAAAATAGAGTTTATTAAAGTAAAAAAGATTTATGAAAAATTAAAATATTTTTTAAAAAAAGAATTAATCAATAAAAAATATATTATATAGTGTAATTTTTAATAGAATATGAAGAAATATCATAAAAATAAAGAGTGAAAATTGTGAATTTTATATATGTTGTATTAAAAATAATGTAAATACACTATAAATATTCAAAATGAAATATAAAAAAAATTAAAAGGATACCTTTGTCATTAATGCCTTTTATTCCGGGATTATTATACCCAGGAAGAGGAATAACTTATCTTAGTATTATTTCTTAGTCTCGGGATAAGTTATCCCAAATTTGCTAACCAAATATCAATTTAAAGCCCTCTATATTTTTATCGGGGGATTAAATCCATTAATCCTTCACACCAAACAATCCGTTAATTTTTTATTTACTCTTATCATTTAATTGTAGTCATTTGCTCATCACATTTTTCAAGATATTATAATAATTTTTTTAAAAATGTGATTTGATAAATTTACTCTTATCATTTATTATTTCTTAATTTTTATGTTAAGTTAATATTGATCGATGAGATATACATATATATTTTTAAAATATAGTATTGCAGAAATTTCACCCTGAAAGAAATACTATGGACTCAAGTAACATACCATATTCATTACTAGTATTTTTTGTTTGGTTGATTCTATTAAATGCTTTTTTCCCAAGATAAATATAGGTTAATTTTGTACGCATTGGTTCATTGGATCCTTCTTTCTTTTTCTAACTAAAAATAAATACATGTAAAAAAATTCAAAGTCATAAACTAACCGCGAAAAGGATAAGACTAGTCAAAATGTT
Organism: Solanum clarkiae; assembly: GCA_011800125.2. Lineage (NCBI taxonomy): Eukaryota > Viridiplantae > Streptophyta > Magnoliopsida > Solanales > Solanaceae > Solanum > Solanum clarkiae. The sequence goes on along the minus strand of JAABOM020000001.1, from coordinate 26,552,933 downwards.
GGACAAAAAGACCCCCGCGAATATTCCGCTGGCATAATTATTGTCTCAAATCGCACGCCCCCTCGTAAATCCTTTTTCACGCGAAGGGTATTGTTGTCATTTCACTTTAGTACTTGATTCATCCACCGTTAGATCCACCATGATTTTATATCCACGGTCCAAAATTAAAGTTTGACTGCAAGTACGAAAAAATATGCAGACAGGAATGATTGGGCTTTCGGTCATGACTTTGACCAGTGATAATTTGAATTTGATTTGAATTTTTTAAAAGTAGAGGCAGATTTTCCCTTTTGTCGTTTTCCTTATTTATTTTCCTTTTTGTTTATTTACAATTTCATTCCCCAATTTTAAAAAAGAAGTATTCTACTATCGAAGATAATAGTAGGTTAGTAAAATTAATTGTATTTTTTATATTTTGTGTTGCTATTATTTTATTTATTATTGATTTTTCATTTTAGTCGATTTTCTTTTTTTCATATCCAGTATCTTTTGTTTTTGCGACTTGATGTTTTTGAAACGAGGATCTTTCGAAAACAATCTCTCTATCTGTATGAGATAATAATAAAATGTGCGTATATTTTATTCTCTTTAAACTCACTTGTGAAATTTACTGGGCATTGTATTGTTGTTGTTGAGATATGAAGAAAATCGAAAAATCAAATTCTATTTTGATAATTAATTAATTAAATTATTAAGCTAATAAATAAAGCACTACAACATATATGTGTGGTTTTTTTTAGAACTAAGAAAAAAAATTAAAAATGATGTAAATTTTTTTTAGAGAAAGTAGTAGTGGTATTTTCTTTCCAATATATAAATAAAAAAAAATATATGTTAAACTCTTTATCATGCTTTTTGGTTTTTGGATTTTATTTTAATTTATGACAAAAGGAGAGAAGGGGCTTTATGTTGCCGTATTTTCTCATTTTGGCATTTCAAAGTCCAATTTCTCCATCTTCTTTATTTTTCTCTCTTTCTCTCTCTCCTCTCCATCTCCACCATTGAAGAAAAAAATTTCAGGTGTTTGAGGAAGAAGAAGAGAAGGAGTTATCAATTACTCTGAATTTTTTGTGGAGGACAACAAGGGGTTTTTTCTTCGGCTCTTGGCGAAGCAGAGATGAATGTCATGCGTCGCCTTAAGAGCATTGCTTCTGGACGTTCTTCTGTTTCAGATCCTGTAAATTTCTTTCTCTCAAATGGGTCTAAATGATTGTATGACCGAACCCAGCTAGTTAAGGATTGAAGTATATCTGTTTTTGTTTTTTTGCTCAAATGGGTCTAAATAAAAGGGAAATGGAGAGAAGTGTTTTTTTTTTCTGTAATTGTTTTTCGCTCAAATGGGTCCGAGTATGATTTGTTTTAATTAGGAAACTTGAGAAGAAAGATTAACTTTTTTGAATTTGGGTATTCAAATTCTTGGGTTTTGTGTTGTTTCATTTGTGATTGGGGATTTATTGAAATGATTGTGTTGACTGCTTCGTTTTACATTTTTGTAAAGATAGTTTTACGGTGAGATTTTCACCATTTTAGCTCTAAAATGTGCGAGTTATGCAAGAAAGTTTGAGGCTGGAGCGTCGGATTTAGCCATTTGATGGATCATTTGCTCATGTGACTAGTATTTTTTTTTAACAAGTTTCATTTTGGCTTGTGGACTGGGGTAGGTGAGGACTGGGTGAGTTGGAATCCTGCATCCCTTAGGACCGCATATTTTGTTAATAGATATCTGGCTGTTGTGTTCTAGATTTTGTTTACTATGGACTTGTAATGATGGGATTTATAATGGAAGATTGTAGCTTTCTTTTTGTTTTGTTTATTTTGATTAGATTTATCAGTAATTCATTGAAAGAATATGATTTGTTACTGATTTTTAATAGGGTGGTGATTCAAGCATAAAGAGGGTGAAGGTTGAGCAAGAAGTAGATCAAAGAGTGGTTGGTGAAACTAAAATGGAAGAGAGATGTACAACAGCAGTTCCAAAGGAGGATATGGCTTCTACATCTAAGGAAAACAGTACTGAAAGTACAGTAACAATGGAGACTAAACCTGAAAATTCTGAACTTGATGAGCTTCCTAAAGAAATGCATGAAATGAAAATTAAAGATGAAAAGGCTGAAAGTCTAGATGATAATTTGAAGGTATCCCCAAAGTTTTTACTCTTTCATGTCAAATTTTGTTAGTAAAATAGCTGTCTTTAAATTTTGGAATAAGAGATGCTGATTTATGATCTATCTTGCATCCCATAGGATATGGAACCGGCTGTTGTTAGTGGAAATGGAACTGAAACTGGTCAGATTATTGTGACTACTGTGAGTGGTAGGAATGGACAAGAGAAACAGGTGAACTAGTTGAAATAAATCTAATATTGTCTTGTAGGCTTTAACTTAGCTCAATCAGAAGTTGACCTCATACTATTTTCACAGACTTTGTCTTACATGGCGGAGCGTGTGGTTGGTACTGGTTCATTTGGAGTTGTCTTTCAGGTATAGTTATACGAAAATCTAATGTCTATCGAAAATGTTAGGTTGTTTTGTTAGCGTTGCAGTTGTCTGGATGACTTTATTAATTTATTCATCACCTTTTCTATATCACAGGCTAAGTGCTTGGAAACTGGTGAATCTGTGGCAATAAAGAAGGTCTTACAGGATAGGAGATACAAGAACAGGGAACTTCAGATAATGCGTACACTTGATCATCCTAATGTTGTTAAACTACGACACTGCTTCTATTCTACTACTGAGAAGAATGAAGTCTACCTTAACCTTGTCCTGGAATATGTGTCTGAAACTGTTTACCGAGTTTCAAGGCACTACAGCAGAATGAACCAACACATGCCCAATATATATGTGCAGCTATACACATACCAGGTGAGCTAATTACAAGGGTCTTCATTTTCCTCATCAAGATTGTGGAATTTCAAATTTAGCAACTTTGATCATTTGTCTTACAAACTACCTTGAGCAGAGTTTAACGAATTTTCTCTAAATTACAAACTTTACAGATATGTCGGGCTCTGAATTACATGCATAATGTCCTTGGTGTATGCCATCGTGATATTAAACCACAGAATCTTTTGGTGAGCTCCCAATTATTCCTCTTGATATGCTTGTTGCTTTTAGATCTTCCATTTTAATGCCAAAATGACTCGATATTCTTTGAGCAACCCCAGTATTGTGGTTAAGCGCAGTTATATGTCCATGCTAGCGTGATTCCATTTGCTTATCTACTCTCATCACCATTTTTCCTCGATCTTGGCTGACTATTTGTTGTTTATTTAACTTCTGAAGGTCAACCCCCACTCACATCAGCTAAAGCTCTGTGATTTTGGGAGTGCAAAGATGTTGGTATGTGGTGTTCCTTTTCTCATTAAGTTTTCTTTTCTCTTGTACAATTAGGAAGTCCCTAATATTTTTGCATTTGTGCTCTAGGTGCCTGGAGAACCCAACATATCATATATTTGTTCTCGTTATTACCGGGCCCCTGAATTGATCTTTGGGGCTACTGAGTACACAACTGCTATTGACATGTGGTCTGCTGGTTGCGTTATGGCTGAGCTACTTTTGGGGCAGGTTAGTTGATACTTGTAACTTCATATTCACGGTCCTATTCTATTCATTGGTGGTGTTAACTTTTTAAAATTTTGCTTTTTATCTTAAATCTGCTCATTGTTACTGTTCCACATACATTCCATCAATGGTGTTAGGGTAAATGCCTTCTGAGCAATCCAATTCTAAGAAGTAAAAGATTTAGATAACCAATGATAAGTAGTAATATACCCTTGAATGCACTAGTTTAACATTTTACTGCTGTATTATCTGCAGCCTCTTTTCCCTGGAGAAAGTGGCGTTGATCAGCTGGTTGAAATCATCAAGGTGTGTAATCAAAGGATACTCTAATTGCTAGCATAGAGTGTGTTCTGACTTGTCAATTTAGTTGCTTTCTCTTGCTGACTGTCTTCGTATACTTTGTGCATGCTAGATATTGGGCACACCGACTAGAGAGGAGATTAGGTGTATGAATCCAAACTACACAGAATTCAAGTTTCCCCAGATCAAAGCTCACCCATGGCACAAGGTTAGTGATAAGATGTGTCTGCTTCGCTAGTAGTTGGATTCTTTTCATCCTTGCCTTGTCATTTCCTTGATGAACTTCATTGTGAACTGTCCATTCAAATTGCACAAACCACTTGCTCAGACACAAGGCAAGCATGGAACAAATTTTAATGAGATTACAATCTGCAGATATTTCATAAACGAATGCCCCCTGAAGCAGTAGATTTGGTGTCAAGGCTTCTCCAATATTCTCCAACTCTACGCTGTACTGCTGTAAGTAAATAATTTTCTTCTTAATTATCATGAATTTAGGATATTATGGTGGTTCTCGTTTACACCATCCATCAAACATGGTGTTCCATTTGTGTCCCCATTACAATGCGAGTCGTCGTAGTATGTGCTTTTAGCACTTAAATGTGATCTTTCTGGCATGCTTAGAAAACTGTTGTATTTGTAGAAATAACATTCTGTTTTGTGGAGAAATAATGACTCCAGAGTCTTTCTAAATTGTTACTGTCGGTAAGAGGCATCATCCTTTAAACGCATTTGGTGTCTGTTTCTGAGGGGATGTTGAGAACATTTTGTATTTATTGACAGTTGGAAGCATGTGCACACCCTTTCTTTGATTCTTTGAGGGAACCAAATGCTTGCTTGCCAAATGGGCGTCCTCTGCCTCCCCTATTCAACTTTACAGCTCAAGGTGAGCTACAGTTTAGTTTTTAACTTTTACTTTCACATGAATCAATACTTCAATCTGACTAGTCTTTGTCTCATACAGAGCTCTCTGGTACACCTACTGAACTGCGAAAGCGCCTTATTCCCGAACATTTGCGCAAGTGAATTTTGTGAAGACAGTTGCTTAGGCTTTGTAAATGGGTTTTCTTGAGAGGTTTAGTTGCCTAATCAGCGTAACGTTGCTCCAGCAAATGCAGATGCTATTCTTGGCCTTGGTAATATTTGACCGAATTCAACTTCAGAACATGGGAACCAGTTACTTGCTAGTTGGTTTTGGATGGAGGATATGCTAGTAAGATCCGTTGGTGATTGACCTGAATGTCTCGTCTATATAAACATAATATTATGTCTTAAGCGTTCAGTACCCCAGCAGTTTTAGATGAGAGTTTTCATCTGTTAATTTATACCTTGTAGCAATATCTAGTTTGATGGGTATTCATAAGATTAATGAGTGCTCCTAAACTGGAGTTATAGATGGATTACTAGGATTTTTCTATTCTTTAAAGTACACCTTTTCATCTCTTCTGGTTCTCCTATCGGTTTGCAAATTCCATGATGCTAATTATATTCACTATGTAGCTGATAGTTGAACTCTACCAAGTGAAGCACTTCCATGAATGAGAAATAATGGAAGAATGCTAGATATATCATCCATCAATTTGGAGATCCAAAGCACAAATTAACATCAAGTTGTCTCTCTTAAAAGAATCAGCACCTAAACCAGTACAGCTTTGTGGTCCTGTGATAACAGCAAATTTGAACCAGGGAGATTACATCTTTATTCAACAAATAAGGACAATCAAGATAGGTCTGTTTACTTATTGACAACTCCACAAGGTCCTAGGCATGTGGTATAGCTGGTTTCTGAATTTGCAAGAGACGCCTATTTGATCTATAAAATGAGAATACATCATCACGGATATAACTATCACAACAATGACAGAATGACGTTCTAATTAATTTATCAATAGGCTTTTTTCTTATTTAACTTGTTTTTTGTGGTAACCTATTTTTAAGTCTCTTCGCAAGCGACAAGTCGAGTATCCAGGATCAAACAAAAGAGAATCTGCCTTACAAACCTGTCCCATCGGAGATCCAGATCGCTAATTACTGCCTCCAGTGAGAAAATTAACAGCTTTTTCGTGTTTCGTTTTCATCCAGGGAGTGGATGGTTCCAGGAAATGTGTGTTGTTACGGTACTGTGCTTGCACCCGCAGACAATGACAGGAAAGGCTCATTGACTTCAAAGGGAGGGGCTCTAGTGTCATGGAGGATTGGGGAATGATGAGCATACTTTGTTCAATAACATGTGCTTTTCTTCTGGTCCATACAACCAAAGGCAGGCAATGGACATATGCTTAATGAAATATTATGCTCTTGCCATATGCTCACAGTAAAGACGGGGACTGAGCACGGGTTTATGAAATAGTATCCACTTTACCATATGCTTGCAACGAGAAGCAGAAGACTGGCGGTGGGAAAGCTACAAGTTTCTGCAAGCAAAAGTAAAGTTATTATACTTTTGCATAAAGGAGTAAGAAGTTGCTGAAGTTCTTATACTGTTGCATAAGAATAAGATATTCGTAAACAAACTTAACAGAAATGAAGTAATTATTAAAACAGGCGTCCATTCAAAATCAGAACATCAACCAATTCATTGACAAAACATTAAAAGAAAGATAAATCTGAAAGTAAGATATCTAGACTACTGAATATAACCAGTCCACTTTATTCAGAAAAAGTAACTCATGCGTCTTTGGAAAGAACGGGCAAACGAGAAGATGGGAATTTCCCATTCAAGAGGTTGTCATTGTATATTCTTGCATTGTTGAAGAGTCGAGTTAATAAGCCAATTTCAGCTGGGATTGGACAGTCAGAAGCAAAAGCATTTTTTCACATGGCAATACAACTGAAAGGATCAGCATCATCGGACACACAACATTAAGTCTAAACAAAAAGGAAGAGAATGAGGAGACTCAAGAATCCTAGAACCAGGTACCGCTGTATCACCGCCTCCTAAGGAAGAATAATCCCCCACCCCCAGAAATGACATTATTGACCATCTATTTCATTTATGAGGTTGTCCAGTTATACCTTAATTTCAACTTCCCAGTTCTTCCTGTTAGGGAAGGCGATGGAATCAAAGAAAAGCCATTAGACTTATATCAAAAGTAAAAACATCTCTGCTGTTAGAATTATACCATAAGCTACCATTCACCTTTACTTTTTACCTTTTTTGTTGTGGCTAACTTTTTATGCCGTACAAACAACGGTAAATTCCCTAAGACAATGACATATTGGCTTTGCATTGGATCAATGTCCAACCTTACTCTCAAGACAACACACAGATATTCACAGGCACTAGCATGGACTTATCATATAGCAAGAACATCGTAGTCTTAACTGGAAACAGTACAAGTGCACTGTTCAGGTCCCTATTCTGATTGGGTAATTCGTCACTGAAAAAGGATAGACCTCCCAACTTTAACTGTAGAGTATATATCAGGAATTAAGAAAAAAACAGTAACTGTTAAGTAAATTATTGTTAAAAGACTCAGAATATGGTTTCATACCTATGTAGGAAAACTCATCACATGATCATGTAGAACAAAGCTTTCTTTGGGATCATCAGAACCTGCCTTCACGTAGTCAAAATATTTTTCAGATTGACGGCCAGCTATCTTCCCTGATGCCGGGGAGTTGCAATTGGTACTTTCCATGGGAGAGTTCTGTGGAATGAGGAATAGGGAATCGATTCTCATATAAGTCTCAGAGAGCAATCAATTTCAATAATTCTTATCCTTCACATTGATCTGCATAAAACTTCACTATTACTTTCTATTATCCAATAAATGATTCATTGCTAGCAATTCGTAAATATACAGATGTGAATCATAAACCTTGTGATGAGCTGCGACCCAATCAATGAGATTGCATGTTCTTGATCTTGCTAAGCGCAAAGGAAACAAGAGCCAGGAAAGTCAAAGGAATGTTTTCTACCAGTAATCCCCACAAGAACATATCCCTTCCTTAAAATGATGAAAACAGTTTGAATCTCGCAAGATAATATGTCGATCAAAAACTCTAGACACGAATTTCATTGCATTATGGCAGTCACCACATACACGAAGATTCTTGTAAATCCGAATTGGTACTCCTTTTGGCACAAAAAGAAGCCCAAAAGCAATAGCCAACTTCTCGCTGTGATAGAAAAGACTTTGTTCCCTTCCTTCTTCATTGATATCATGGAGAGAAAAATTCAAGTCTGGCACATATCCAGCTTCCTTTATCAATGCAATAACATCATCGAGTTTTGAGTAAATTTCATCACTTTTTGAATGACTTCTTTCCTCAGATACAAATGTGTGCACCACTCCATTCATCTCAATCCAACTATAACCAGGCTCTTTGTTTAAACCCTTCAAATTCATTTTTCTTCTAACTTTTGCTGCATTTTCCCATTTCCCAGCAGCGGAATAGATATTCGATAACATGACATAAGGGACGGCATCTTGTGGTTCCAGCTGAAAGAGAGCCATTGAAGCTTTCTCTGCTAGATTTGTGTTCCCATGTACTCTACATGCTGCAAGCAATGCTTTCCACACGGTAGCATCGGGTTCAATATCCATTTCATTGACTAACTTCTCAGCCTCCTGTATTTTCCCCGCACGGCCCAAAAGATCGATCATACATGCATAATGATTAGGGCTTGGTCTTATCCCATAATCTTTCTTCATAGATGCAAAGTACTTCTTTCCATCGTCAACAAGACCTGTATGGCTGCAGGCAAACAATAGGCCTATAAATGTAATGAAGTCAGGTTCTATTCCACTTGCAATCATCTCGTCATAAAATCTAAGAGATTCCTTTCCTTTGCCATTCTGGGCATAAGCCACTATAAGAGCAGTCCAACTGATCACATTATGGATTTGCATTAAGTTGAATACTTTTTTGGCATCTTCAAGGAACCCACAATTGGCATACATTGTCAAAAGAGAATTATCAACTGATAATGATGCCTCAAGGCCAGATTTAATAAAATCCGTATGAACTTGCTGCCCAAGTTCAAGTAGTGCCAACTCTGAGCAAGAACTTAGAGCACTTGCAATGATAATTTGGTCTGGTTTAGTTTCAGCCATTCTCATCTCACAAAATAATTTCAGAGCTTCTTCATAAGAGCCATTGTGAGCACAGCCAGTGACGAGTGATGTCCATGAGATTACATCCTTTTCAACCATGCAGTTGAAAATACTAACCGCACAAGCTAAGTCTCCCTGTTTAGCATACATATCAACAAGTGCATTACTTACAAGCTTGTACCTCTCATATCCAGTTTTAACAACCAAGCAATGAACACATTTCCCATTTTTGACGTCCTGCATATAAGCAAGAGAATTCAGAACCGAAGGGTAAGTAAACTCATCCACTTCCATATCACTAGCATACATCTTTTTGAACAGAGACAGTGCCTCCTCTGCAAATCCATGCCTCACATACCCAAGTATCATGGAATTCCAAGAAACTGCATGATTTACCTCCATCAATTCCAATGCCTTCTTAGCACTGAGCAAATCTCCACATTTAGAATACATGTCGATTAGCGAGCTTTGAACAAACACATTGGCCTCAAAACCACCATTAATAATACAACCATGTACCTGCACCCCAAATCTAAGATCAGTGAGTGCAGCACAAGAAGTCAAAACACCTGGAAATGTGTACTGGTTAGCCTCAATCCCTTCAGTGCGCATGCTGCTAAAACACTGAATAGCTCTTAATGCATCGCCATTTTGAGAATATCCATTAATCATAGCAGTCCAAGTAACATGGTTTTTCCCATGAGACATTATCTGGAAAATACACTCAGCCTCCAAAATGCTCTTAGACTTTGCATACATATCAATAAGGCCAGTCATTACAAAAACATTCATATCAAAACAAGTCTTAATAGCATATCCATGAATCTGCTCCCCTCTCGAAAGCAAACCCTTTATCGCGCACAATCTCAAAAGACTTCCCAATGTAAACTGACTAGGACTGTGCCCCTCACTTTGCATTTGCCAAAACAATTCAAATCCTTCAATTTCAAAACCATGCTTACAGTATCCACAAATAAGAGAAGACCAAGTAATTGAACTCTTAATTGGGACCTCCTCAAACATTTTCCTTGCTTCCACAAGCTTCCCTCCATTGGCATACGCCGCAATCATTGTAGTCCATGTAAACTCGTCTTTCTCAGGCATTTTATCAAACATCTTTCGAGCTTCATCAATTTGACCAAGTTTTGACAACTGATTCAATTTTTTATTTTTATCAACCAAGGAATATTTCGGGCCTCGATTAATTGAACTAGAAAAGGTTTGAATCGTCCGATGAAGCATATGGTGATACTGCAAAACCTTTCGATAGAGATTAAAATGCTTTCTTAAAATGAGCATAAAATTTATATTAGGAAAATAATTTATTCATATGCATATTTCATCTCATATAATTTTTGGATTTTCTATCTTCAAACTAACCCAAGTGTTTTCCTGGTGCAATCATCTGCTAGCTCCTATTGCAATTTGCTTTTCTGATAAAAGAAAAGAGGAATAAGTATTATCTTAGGTTGGTCTGGATGGCTGTACTGTTTATTCTATGGTTTGTGAGTTTATATATTATTTTTATTTTAATTATTATTTAAATTTATCTTAAGGTGAAAAAATTTATTTAATATTATTAATAATTTTAATTTATCTTTTATTTAACATTTTTAAAATTTATA
>JAABOM020000001.1:26511257-26542285 GCA_011800125.2 Solanum clarkiae | reverse complement strand
GAAACATTTTTCATATTTATACCTTTCTTTTTATTGAAATTTTATACATTATGTTTAAATAATATAATATAATACTTTATACCATATAATGGCTAGTCATTCTTATTTTAATTTCAGAAAAGAGTCAAAATACTTGCTTTCAACATAAATTCAAATCTAAAACTATCCTTCCTTTTAATATCGATCGAAAAATAATCTCAAATATATAAATATATACTAGTAATATTTTATTTGTCCACATTTAATTAAACTCAATTATTTATAACCCGACCCATCAACCAAAGCTTTTTTTAAATAAATGAGGCGAAGATGGACTAATAATTTAGAGCTATACTAATCACTCCACTAATAATATAGACCATTATTAATCCTTGTACCTTTTTTTTCTTCACCTCCTTTCCTCTCTCCACCATTTGTTGGTTCTACCAACTCGTTAAATATTGTAGCCTTTCTAAAAATTATCTATTCTGAAGCAGTAATATTTTATTTATGATTTTGACTTTATATATTTCACTTAATTTGAATTCTTCTTTTAATTTGTCGAGATATATATATATATATATATATATATATTGTTATGGATTTGTCGATACATAAACGTACTTATAATTACTTTTTCTTGTATTACTCACGCATATCTTTCTTTTTTTAAAAAAAAAAAATCTTTTTCCTTATTAAAATCCACACTTCAAATACCGTCTAGGCTGTCCCCTCTGACCGTGTATATTTTGTCTTTGACAGCCATGGCAGAGTCGAAAATGGGTCCCCGATAAATTGAGTAATTTTAATCTAAATTTTATATGTATTTTAAATAAATAAAAATTTGTACGTATAAATTTTAAATTTGAGCTTCATTTTTATTCGATATGACACTGCATTTACATTATTTGTATTAGACTCATGATCATCTCCAATAGGGTAAAAAGAAGTCTTTAACATCCAAATAATAGAGCCATGTTTGAAAAAGCATCTACTTCACATGCACTTTAATAGGTGTTGGAGCAAACAAAAGGTGAATAAACAGCAAATGAAAGACAGAGAAACTTCGTCGAAACACATAACACGTCCCCTCTTTTATTTCGAATTATTATTGTCGAAATATCTATGTACTCCTTGTGTCGCTTTACAAAGTTGACACATAGTACTACGTAGCAAAATGTTTGAATTAATAATGAACTAATGATAAAATCAATAATGACGATCATTTCATAAGTGATAACATACAATGATAATCCAACTTTGAACAATATCGAGTTTGCTGTGTGGACTTTGGGTGAAGTCTGTCATCTAAATTTCAAATTTTAGCAGTAGAGTCACCTCGTAACTTTCGCCAAGCTTAATCCAAAGTAAACAATATCACATTATATTAAAAGTATTTTTGAGTCAATACAATATAACATCTCTTTGATTGTAATCTCCCTCACACAATGCTAATTTACTAGATGGGACTCTCTTGATGGCGATTGACACTGATTTATCCGTCCAAAACATAATCTCATTTAAGCGCATCATCATGTATCACATGCACCTAACAGATGTTCTAACAGGAAAAGTGTAACTATAATTAATAATGAACCTACAAAGTTTGTCAAAAAATACAGTTAGCTAGCAGTATATATTTGAAATACTATAGTTATTTGATATACAGTATGCAAAAATAAAATATCTTATGTGGAGATACAAAATTAAAAACATACTGCTTTTTATAAAGTACAGTAAATCAAATCTCCCAAAATGAGTTCAAGATGAGGCTGCCCTAATAACAATGAGTACCGGATAAATAATCCTAAAAATGTGGAGGCTTGAGAACCTTTTGCTTTGGTTCAAAATTTTACTAGAATCGCTAATAAAACTCAATTACGTGTACTTCCTCTTTTTTCCTTGATTTGATATTAACAGGGGAAAATATATAAATTTTACTCCTACATATCTTTATTATTTATAATTAAATTGGTTGTTTTCTATATGACTTTGAACTTAAAAATAAAATTATATATATAATATTGTTACTAGTGAATTTTTTTTTAATTCATTGAACCGATATAGATGTGGCATATATATTTATTTTACCTTTTATTTTGTGACAAATCAAACACCATCATAAAGAATAGAACAAAAAGAGTAATTCTTTTATTGCAAAATAAGTGTTATTTTAAGAACCACTACAAAAAATTAGATCAAACTCAAGAGTTAAACCCGATGTACATGATTGGTTTTATAAAAGAAAGTCGATGCTAAATCAATAGAAAATTTTTCAAAAATATAGAAAAATAATTTATTATGACTTTGGATAATTCTAACATTCAAACATCACACATACTCTTTGATGATATATTTTTATTATTTTATTTATACTCTTTAACTATAATTTTGAACTTTACAACAGACAAAATTCATTTTTATTATAGAAATATCAAAGTACTATGTTGATGTCTTTTTTTAAAAAAAATTATAATGATTTCGCACCAAAGAAAGACATTCATCTATCCTTCAATTTCTTGAAATCTATCAATCTTCTACAAGAAAAAACAACAAAAGCCTCGGATTGGATCAATTTTTCCTTACTTTTTCGAACCGATCATGTCTATCGATTTTATATTCATCGTTTTTTGTATCTTTAGTAATAAATTCAAAACAAAAAATAATATATACATGCTTTGCTAACTATATAATATTAAATCTTCAAACTACAGAGTACTTGCTCTGTTTCATATTCACTGAATTTGTGAAACAACAATAACAACATACCCAGTAAAATTTCACAAGTGGGGTCTGAGGAGGGTAGACTGTACGCAGACCTTACCGCTACCTCAAAAGAAGTAGAGAGGTTGTTTCCTAAAACCCTCAGCTCAAAACCCAAAATATTTCATGCTATAATTTAAACTATAATTTCTATTATTATCTTTTGTGAAATTATCAATATAATTTTATATATGATATAATTTATCTTCTAAAAATATAAAACTATAATAAATAAAAATTTTAATATTGGTCAAACTTTCAATAATTCAATTATTCAAAAAACCTCAAAAATGAATACGTACTAATCAAAGATCAATTAATGAAGAGAAATCCTAGAGAGTGCCAAAAGTCAAAAAGTCAAATCACATAAAAAAAAAAAACGTCGTGGGTAAGTGTTTTTGGGACAACTCGACCGGTGGGAAGTAAAAAACGTTGCATGTCCTGCGGTACATTTCATTTTTATTGATCCAGACAGTTATATATAAACAGTGTGTAATTACTGTTCATATCTGAATTTGAATTTCTTCTTCCTCATCCGAATTACAAAATTACAATATTTCACCGTCGATTTTTTTCTAATTACTCGGTCAATTTCATTTTCCGGCAGCGATGTCGACGGCGAGAGCCGGTAACGACGATAGTTCTAACCGTGTCGATACGACTCCGTTGCTTACCGATCAGGTCTTCAGGAGCCGACGGTTGGCGCGTCGGGCCCCGAGCCTAAGAGGAGCGGCTCGATTTCTCCGGCGAGCAAGTAACCACCGATTGATGCGGGAGCCGTCGAGGCGCGTGAGGGAAGCTGCTGCTGAGCAAATAGAGGAACGGCAGAGCGATTGGGCATATTCTAAACCTATAGTGATATTGGATCTTATCTGGAACTTAGCTTTTGTGATTGTCGCAGTTTCTGTGTTGATTTTGAGCCTTGATGAATCGCCTCCTATGCCTTTGAGGCTTTGGATTGTTGGATATGCTTTACAGTGTTTGCTTCACATGGTCTGTGTTTGCGTTGAGTATAGACGCCGAGTTCAGCTTAGCGATTCCTCTCCAACTTTGAATTCTGAGCAGAGAAACTCTGCTCGAGGTTGGAACAGTTCGAGTTCAGGAAGTGACAGCGGAGAAACTGGTGATTATCAGTCCGAGGGGCGTCAGAATGAGGATGAAACTAGGTATAATCTCTCTTTGGAGGCATGCGATTTGATGAGAACTTTTATTGGAAATCTTCTTGTTATTCACAATTAGCATAGTAGTTGTTAATGCCTTTGTTTTATCATTTCATTGATTTAATTGAGAAGGATTTTTGTTTGTTAAGTTAGAATAGGCATTTTGAGTTGAATACTAGTATGTATAGTTTCTTGGTCCAAGTATTAGTCGCTCAGGTTGCTGCAAATGAATTAGTATACTCCTCAAGGTGCTTCCTTTCAGAGTTATCATCTGGAGAATTGGCAATCCATGTTACTAGTGCATTTGAAACACATAGGCAGCAGTCTGTCAGGTGAGATAAAGGTAGTATAGGCTTCTTAATATGTGACTATGACACTTGAGGTTATTGAAATTGATGCCTGTTGTGGATAGTGAAAGCTTGTCCTTAATTTTACAACGAAAAAGATTAAAATAAAGAGAGGAAAAAAAGAGTTTGTTGCCCAAGAGTCTCTTCTCATGGTAGTTATTTCCTGTCAGTACTCCATTCTTTCTAGAGGACTGGAATTTAAATATGTTTGTGCCTCATAATGTATTAATGATTCTTAACATATTATTTCAGTGTTTCTAAGCATCTGGAATCTGCAAATACCATGTTTTCTTTCATTTGGTGGATAATTGGTTTCTACTGGATATCTGCTGGTGGCGAAAGTTTGACCCGTGATGCACCTCAACTTTACTGGTATACCCCAAGCAAGTCTCTGACTTCTGTATTTGTTGTGATTTACTTCGGTGTGATGTTTATTTGGGTTCTTTGCAGGCTATGTCTCACATTTCTAGCATTCGATGTATTCTTTGTTGTTATATGTGTTGCCGTGGCATGTCTCATTGGAATTGCTGTTTGTTGCTGTCTACCATGTATCATCGCTATTTTATATGCAGTGGCAGACCAGGTAGTTATGTAAACTTTCTTTTTAACCTTAAACATCACACAGTACATAGGAAATTACTTTTTGGGGGATCTAGTTCTAACTATCAGCTAAAAAATAGTCTTCAAGTGCAAGAACTTGCAGGGAGCATTGACCAACTCCTATTGTGAGTTCATAGAAAGTTGGACTCGAAAAGTACTCGCAGGGAGCATTCACCAACTCCTTTTGTGAGTTCAATAGAAAGTTGGACTCAAAAAGTACTTGCAGGGAGCATTGACCAACTCCTTTAATAGATTTTCCAACTTTCTATGACTTCAGCTTTCCTAGGCTTTTTTGATACTACATTAACTCATATTATGCCAAAATCAAGTAGAACATGCTGCATATATTAGCACTTGTTCTCTCTGTTCCATTTTATGCATAGGCGTTTGATTGGATTCAAAGTTTAAAAAATTAATACAGACTCTTTACTTGTAAGCTAAACATATGCAGAATTAGCAAAATTACCCCTTCAAAATAAGTTGATGTGAGAGTTTCATTTTCCTTTCCATTTTCTCTCTTTAAATAACATGAATTTTTGTATCGAGTGATCTTAACAACTCATGTCATTTCAGGTAGAATAAGTATGTTAAGATTAAATAATAGTATCCTTACATAAATAGCGGGTCGAGTAAAAGGGATCCTAACATAAATAGTCGGTCGGTTAACTTATTACTTATTTTATCTGGCATGCATATAAATATACACATACTATACATGGATTATACATCTGCCAACTATTTTTAATTTAAATGGTTCAGTTGGTGTTTATTTAGGTTAATTCTTCTAAATCATTTGTTTAAATGTGTACATTAAATGGGACAGACGAAGTATTTTATAGTGCAGAAATAGGAGTGTCTGACATTTTGGTGGCACATGTAGCATCTCGCGTCACGCCCCAAGTCTATACCGTGGGTGTGGCCAGCACTTGAAAATCATTTTTGGTCCGAGCAAACCACTTGTTTTAGCAACTTACTCAGCAAAAGATTTTAACTTTTCAAGGAACTAGAATGGGCTTAATAAAGATAGGACTCAAGTGTTTAAGGAAACCAAATGTCAAGCATGCAATAACATAAAACTTTTAACACTAAACAAGAGAACTGAGCAATAACAATCTAGTCTATGGAGCCTCTAGAGTACGAACTCTGGATTAGGTACCAAAAGGCGCTAGACGGACTAAGGCAAGCAAGATAAAGAAAGCTCGTGATAGGCCATGGCTACCTCAACTAGAATGAAGTAGAAAATAATAACTCCAGAGCTCCTCTGAATGCAGAGAGGCCTCACCCTTGGCTTAGTAGGAACTGGATCTTCAACGGTACGCCTATTGAGGATCTCTATCTCCTGTTTCTGCCTCATAAAAGGATGTAGGGCGAAACGACGTTAGTACGTGGAATGTAAGAGCGTGCAAAATGGCCAAAAAGGAACTCAGAATAGGATACTCAACTCAGAGACTTAACTCAGAATTAGCTTATGCAATGTAAATACAGTAACTGTCTTAAATGCAATAAAGGATGCAACTTAATCATGAACAAAATACGATATATAACTTAGGGAGTTTGTCTAACCGACAACCATCACTATGAACTTCGTGATGATATAACGTATATGTTGCTCCCTTCAAAAGTTTCTGCTAGTATTTTGGCTGCTCCTAAATTTTATTTTGTTATAGAAATCTCATTTTTTAATCAACTTCAGTTAGTAAAGGTTTGAAGTTTTTACATTTCCTCATTAAATGTCAACAATGCCCCTGTATCTGGAACATACAATTTTATTTGTCATTCAGGCGGCAAATGGGTGCCGCAAGCAGTTGGCCCCTTATCCAGAGGCTATAGGTGTAGAAGAAACTGTATTATTCCCTCTATTTCAATCTCAATGACATTTTCTGTTTTGCAACATCCTAAATATTTTACACCATTCCAGTTTTCGTAAGTTTTGGACACCATTCTATTTCTATACAACTTGAAACTTTCAAGAATTCAAATTCTTTAACTCAGTTGACTTTTAGAGTGAAATGGAAGGAGTATATAGTTTTCACTTTTTATAATCAGTAACACTACGCCTCAATCCCAAGCATGTGTGGATCAAACTCACTTTTGAACCATTACATTGATACTTCTATTCCACTGTCTCTACTATAATATTTAGTCAAATCTATATCTTAAACTCTGTGCTTGATCACATATGGTCATCTTAGAGTGAAATGGAAGGAGTATATAGTTTTCACTTTTTATAATCAGTAAAACTATGCCTCAATCCCAAGCATGTGTGGATCACCTACATGAAACGTCACTGACTAGTATACAGTTTTCTTTAATCAAGAAAGTTCTTTTATGTGATATAACCCTATAACTGCACTGTTTAGGTAGGTTATTGAGTAACCCTTTTATGACTTGTTTATGAAGTAGACAGATTATCATCTCACTGATGCTAATATGAGATTTTACAAAGTAAGCTATTTAGCTAATTATCCCCAACTCCACCCCCCAAAAGAAGCCCAAAAAAACAGGCGATTCTCTAGATATTGAAAAGAGATTAAAATATGGACAGCATTTGAAAAGAAGTTTCATTTTGAATAAGAAGTGCTCCTTGTTATACCCCCCATCCTCTCCACACACAAAAAAGAAGTGTTGCTTAGAAAAGGTGATTATGAAAAAATTGAGTTTTCTTATCTTTTGTTACGTTTTTATGGTTTGTTTCTTTAGCTACTTAATGTTAAACATAGCATAGATCTTTTTTGTGGGAAATTCAGTGGATTTGTTGATGTCTTACTCCCAACCATCCCTAACGTATGAATATTGTAGATTTGTTTTAGTAAATGGATATGATAATGCCAAACTATGTCCAACATGTTCATCGCCCATTATGTATGGTCTGGAGATGGTTTTTGACTGTAACACCATTTGCACTACTCTTATCACACTATTACCCAAATTGCTATTATAATCCTTCAATGTCTTTAATTATTATTCTTTTAACTTCATCATAATACTACATTGGGATGACTAATGAAGTTTGAAAAGGATGTGAATCTTGTCTTTGAAACTTGCATAGATGCCTAAATTTAAAATATGAGATTACCCCCTTTTTTATTGTCTACTTCCATGTACTCCAATCCCCAGTTAAGATAAAAATGCGATGTCTTTCGAAGCAAGTGCCAGCAAATGGGATTAAAACCATCTATATTATATATAAATGTGCACATATGAAGGAATCAACATGGTGGGAACTTAAGTTCGGATCATTATAACTAAGAGACCCTTGCATGTAGTAGAGGTGGGGGGAGGGTTCAGAAATTTTCTGGTTTCTTGGTCAGGTTTGAATGCTCACGTCTTGCTTGCTCTCTCTACCTTTTATTATAATATCCCTAACATGATATGCACTTAAGTGGAACTTTAACAAAAGATTTATACAGTAAATTATAAGTTCTGGTGCCCTGTAGAATTAGGGAGTTGGTTTGTATCGCCGATCATCCTCCTCATTGTCCATCCTGCTTAGTTTGCAAAGCAGAGTTTACTTCGCTACTTCTAGAATGAGGCAGCTTCTATGAAACAGAGGGAATAATGTAGAACTGAACTATGTGGACTTGATACTTTTTGGTTTAGTGGTAACAGCTTGTTGTTGAATCCACACATTTCTCGGTTTAATTTGGTTTCACATTATGCTATGACCTATATAACTTGGTAACTGGGGCCTCGCTCCTTCTTGTCTACTCTAGGAAGTGTGTGGAGACTAGTATTCTTGAGCTTTCAAACATGCATATAACATTCATATTTAGATTGTCTTTTCCATTCAGTACTTCCACTAGTCGATTGTAAAACCTGCATCCACCAAAGTTCAAGTACAATTTGCACTTTTGGGGTCTGTATATCTTTTACCAACCCATTTTTTCACCCTTTTACCCCAATCACTACCAATAATACTTGCTTGTCCCAATTCCTTTAAATCTTTGATTCTCCAAATAGAAGCAAATTGTGCAAACAACCTCTCTACTCCATGAGGTAGGGGTAAGGTCTGCTACACTCTACCCTCTCCGAATCCCACTTGTGGGAATACACTTGGTATGTTGTTGGTGCTTAGAAGAATGCAGATATATCATGATGGTAGTAAAATTGCTTCGACTCGTGTATGGTGGTTACTTTAGGGTCTTGTGATTTTGTGTGGAAATGGCTTATAACGTGCAAAATAATATTGGTTAACATGGTTGAAATGATGTGCCTGATAATTGTAAGCAATGATATGATATTGTATCTGTCTTAAGTCTGGATCACTTCCAATTTTTCTTTTCTTTTCAAAATGCAAAACGAAAGTAGGCATACTCAACACTGTTGGAAATTTAAAAGTTTAATATTGTAGGTCCTTTATCTTTTGTTTATTATCTTTTGATTAAGTCTCACTTTGTGCCTAGTTTCATGAAAAGAAATATTTTATGTTTACATTATTCACTCACAGAAAGGAACTGGAAGGTTTAAATAAATAGTATTCCTACTTTTGGATTGATGTACATTTGAATGGTTATAATTTCAAATATCCTATGGCTAGTCAACTGTACAGAGAAAGTAACTGCCTTTATTTTCTGTCTTATGCTATTGGTTGTCTCTTGCATCCTGAATTTTCTCCTTTTGCGTCAACTGTCTGAATATCTTTCTCAAAATTACTTTCTTCTTGAGGTAGGAAGGAGCAACCAAGGAAGACGTTGAGAGATTAACTAAATACAAGTTTCGAAGACTTGGTGATTTTGAAAAACAAAATGGCGAGATTCAAGAATCATTTGGAGGAGTAATGACTGAATGTGACACTGATACACCCATTGAACATGTTCTTCCACTGGAAGATGCTGTGCGTTCTATAAATTTCGTTCTTTGATTAGATTTTTCCATAAAGCCTAGATAAACTTCCCAATCCCCTTTTAGGAGTCAATTTCATCCGTCCTTGTCTGTTGCAGGAATGTTGCATTTGTCTTTGTCCCTATGAAGATGGAGTTGAGCTGCGTGAGCTCCCTTGTCGTCATCATTTCCACTCTGCCTGCATAGACAAGTGGTTGTACATGAATGCAACTTGTCCTCTTTGCAAGTTCAATATTCTTAAAAATGGCAATCAGAGCAGCAGTGAAGAAGCATAAGCCTGTGTTATAATACTGTATATGCAGCTACCAAAACGAAGATCTTGTTGTACTTATGGGTGTTCATACCTGATTCAGACTCTAGTAGGTGCTTATATTTACACGTCCTAACATTTGCCTCTCTTGTCATGTTGTAGTATCTTTGTGGGCTTACATGTTTGTGTAACTTTCTTGTTCAGTATCACGTGTTGATGCCCAATTTAATCTGAGTTTATATGTATGAAATGTCATCGTCTTGATGTTTGATACGACTCAGAGTCATGAAGGCAGTGATAAGCGAACAATTTTTCTTTTTTTCCCCTATTAGGGCAGCTTACACTAGTGTCAGCCTACAATTGTGCATTTGCAGTGTTTGTGTTGCCAATTCTTGATTTGTACTAAAGCTTAAGATAGTACTAGATCTTCATGTATTTCAATGCATGTTCAGGTGAAGTTTACCTAACGATAATCTAATTCTCTTCAACAGACAAGCATGGGTTTGTTATCAAAGCAACTTCGTCACTTTTTGTGTGCCCATCATACGACAGTCCTTTCCTGGGTTCTTTGGATATCGTTTACTTTACGTAGATTGACTATCAGATTATTGATTCTTGCTTGTTAGTGCACTCATCCTGATTACTCATAAGCGATATATAAGGAGTTAAAGGATTGCACCTTTGACCATGAAAAATTGATTGCTTATTGAACCTGTGAATTCTGTGAAAGTAGGATGCTTCAAATTTGAGGGTAAAGTTTTAGAAAACATTTTTGGTGGGAAAATACAGAAGTGCCTGAAATAACATGATATACGAATGAGCAAGGAAAAGCAAGTTTGCCTAATATCAGTATTGATTAGGGGTCATTTGGTGTGAGGTATAAGTTATAATAATTCTAGGATAAAATGTAGTTTGGTTGGAGGTATAAGGTAATCCTTGGACTATTTATCTCATTATTTTTGCTTAGTGAAGGGATAAGTTATTCCATATATATGGTGGGATAACTCATCCCAGACTAACTTATCCCGAGATTAATTATCCTGGGATAAAAAATTGCCAACCAAACGACTAACATATATTTTCCTTTTTAGAGAGGGAAACTGATTGTTACATCTTAACCCCCCAAACGTTTAAGGATTAAAGAATTAGCTTCGAAAGAAAACGTCACATACTCACGTATATATGTTTTTAGAACCAAATAAATCGAGAACGTTTATTAAAATTTCTTTTCTGACATCATTGTTTCATTATTGAGGTTTTTTTTCCCTGATAGAGAACCAACTTTTAGATAAATCAGAAAATGATTTTACATGGATAATTTTACTTGATACTCTTCTGTCCATCTTTACTTATCCATTATACTATTTTGAAATGTGATTTGATAAAATTATTTTTATTATTTATTATTTATTATTTCTTGATCCTTATGTTAAGTTTGATACTCTTCTGTCCATCTTTACTTGTCCATTATACTATTTTGAAATGTGATTTGATAAAATTATCTTTATTATTTATTATTTCTTAATCCTTGTGTTAAGTCAATAGGATACAAGTAAAATAATTCAAGCCTTCTTTCTGATAACACAAATTCTACAGCATTAACGAGCAATTCTCCATAGCATTAGTATGTTATGCACCACTTTGTCAAATAAACAAGTTGACACGTAACTCATAAACACGCGAAGAACAATATTGTTATCAATCAAAATATATAGTAGATTTGAAGAGACAAATGAATAGTACTACATAGCAAAAGTTAATTCACACAAACCAAAACTAACTCTTCATATTCGTATTGAGCTTGAACTATTGACACAAATTATTAGTTTCAAAACAAGTTGACACGTAACTCATAAACACGTGAAGAACAATATTGTTATCAATCAGAATATATAGTAGATTTGAAGAGACAAATGAATAGTACTACATAGCAAAAGTTAATTCACACAAACCAAAACTTTCATATTCGTATTGAGCCTGAACTATTGACACAAATTATTAGTTTCATTTCTGAGCTATTGCAAGATCGGGTTTTAAGTTCATTTAGTCAAGTACAGGAGTGTTTTAAAACTGTCAATAGTTCAGAATAAAACTAATAATTCACGCCAAGTTTAAAAGTGTTTTCAATATTTGTATCAAAATTAATTAAAAATTTACCAACAAAATTGAATTCATGATATTCAATTCATGTATAGGAATATATATATATGACATAATGATTCATCATGTCTCATTAATCAAATTCATCCAAAACATGTCTATACAAATTCAATTTTGTTTTTTATCAATCAAAACCAATACTAAAATTAAAATCTCTTTGCCATTGAATTACCTAGAAAACTCCCAGAATAAACGGGTACACCCGTAGCAACCCCCCAACTACTTCCCCTATTCAGCGGTGCAGCCGTCCACTGCAGCGAATAAGCAGCGGCACAACCGGCCGCACTTTGCGGCGGCCGCGGCGGCGCATTCTTAACCCTAACGGAAAAATTAATTATCCCATTCTTCTGACCCTTTTCATCCCTAAGCCTATAACTCAAAAAGCGCAAATAATCTTCAGGCAAAAATCCCCCAATAAAATCCGATGTGGGAACCCTTGCGATCCCAACAGTTTTGATCCCGGAGGAATTTTTGCATTGAACTTCGACCGTAAGATGAGATGCATGCATGGGCAAATCAACGATCAATTTTTCGTTCCAGGTTGGATTACTCCCTCCTTCTTTATCCAGTTTAGTGGTTTGGAGGTTGCTTGAATAAGAATCTGTTTTGATATTTACGAAAACGTTCTTCTTTAACGGTTGCTTCCGGTTATCTAGAAGATTTTCACCGGATATCACCGTTACTTCTAACAAACGCGACGAGGAGGATGAGGACGATGAAGATGATAAAGGCTTCATTATAATAATAATAATAATAAAGAAGAAAAAAGATTAAAAGAATATATATAGATGTGCAAGAGAATAAAAGAGGTGATTTCTGTTTATATAGAGATGTTAGAGGAAGGAAGAAAGAAAGGATAGAGAAAGAGGGATGTTGCTTCTAATTTGCCTAGTCTGTTATACACTTCTATTTTGACGTACGCGTTTGACGTGGTAAAACAACGTCAATTTGTCCAATCGTTTTGGTCAATAATACATGCTCTCCCAATTTGGAAAGGAAAAGGAATTCCTATTTCATCCACTTTTACTTGATCGCACATTATATTAAATTTAATAATAAATTTATAAAAAAATATTTATTTTAATAATTATTTATTTATAAATGAGAGAAATTCTATCACGTCATGGTAAATTAGGATTTTTCTTAGCGACTGCAAGATTTCTTGATTCAAATAAGGAAGAAATAGAACTCTATCAAATAAGAAAGATTTAGGAGTTTTTTCACAGTTACAAGTCCTTATTTTATCACTTTTTTCATATATTTTAGAAATTAATGTTATAAATATAATTAGATAATAAATTAAAGAAAATTAGTGAAAAATAATTTTATCTAAAGCATAATCTTTTAATAAAAGGCAAAAAAAGTCTAATCAATATTTCTAAGGGTTTTCACACTTTTTTTTAGTATAGTATAGTATAATATAGGTATATAGATAGATAGATATAAATATAAGATAAAATTTAATTATTATTTTACTTTTTTCAAATTATTGATTATTTTTCAATATATTTCCTAGTTAGACTTATTATATTTGAAAAAAATGTTATAATAAAATTACTATTTTATTTGTTAATTAATACATCAAATTGATTAAGTAAAAATGAATTTTATTAGATACAATATTAAACTTTCAATTAGTAATAGTGTATGCGCACACTATCACATTTCTGGGACCAGTGAAACTATCTTGGCCGTTGCAAAGTCAGTGTGATAAACACCTTGTTTTTTCCCGTTACAAAGTTGACAAATTAATTATACTTTTTGCAAAAATGTCGCCTTAGCTTAAAAAATTATTTATTTATAGCTATATGATTTATATTATAAAAAAATATATTTTTATTCTGTTAGATTATAAAAAAATATCTAAACTAAGAAAATTAATGAATTATATCTTATATTTATTGTTTTTATATCTTATATTTATTGTTTTATCAATGAACATGAGAAGACTTGAGAAGATAGCTGGAATAGAATGGAGGGAGTAATAATTATTACTCGTTAGACAGTAATTAGTTTTTTAATAAAAATAAGTGTTAAAAATAGATTTAAATCATCCCTTTTTTTTTCTGAGTCTTATATTTAAATTAAAATGTGAGTTTCATATCTAAACTATCACTTATTGGTACGAGGAGTGGTGTGTGTAATACACTCTTTTTTATTTAAAAAACCTTGCCACGTGATAAAATATTCTACTTTGACAAAAATTAAATAAACAATTATATTAGTTAGAAGTTAAAGATTAAAGTATTAGGAGTAATATTCCCTTAAAAAAAAATTATTTTTTTAAAAAAATAAAATTAAAAATATTTTTCTCACCTACTCCACTCTCGATACCCCCTCCCCAACCATTCCCGCCCCCTTTTTTATATCTCTTTTCATAAAATATTTTTTTTTGAAAAAATCTTAACTTCTATCCTATCCTCCACTTTTTCTTATAAAGATTGGTATTATTTTTAACTTTAAAATAAATAAACTTTTATCTCACTCTCATTTTAACCCTCTGCTCTTAATTTTTTTTATTTCCTTGATATTTTTCTTTTTCTAATAGATATATACATATATTCTTAAAAAAATATTTTTTTTCCACTTGTGTAGTGAATATAACAGAAATAAAAAAATTATTTTCAAAAAAGACTTGCAACAAGTAAAAAATAATTTTCTAAAAATGAAAAAATAAAATAAAAGTGGAAGATTATGTGAGAATGGTAGAATTTTTTAAAAAAAAATTAAAATATGAAGTAAGAATTTATTTAAAAAATTTACAATTTCTTTAAAAAAAATACTTTTTAAAAAATAGTTTAAGTATGTTTTTGACACTTTTATTTCCTTTTATTATCGTGATTCATGCGGATAAGGCAATGACTAATGACTATCTAACAACTAACAAGTTCTGCTACTTAACAACTCTGTCCGAGAAGTTGGATTAGTATCATTAATTAACATAAAGTATGACTAAAAAACTTTCTTTTAATTTGTATGTGTATATTTGAGGAAGAGCCACGTGATCATCAAGTCCTCTATAATAAAACTTGAGAAATTTCTCTGAAAATGCTTCCTAACCACAATTAGGTAAATTAGGGGAAAAACCCGTAATTAGGTACATCAACTTTTTCTCCACGCTTACGATTAATCATGATTAGCAATAATTTAAGCAATATATTCAAATAATACATATAAATAATTAAGTCTTGTGACATGATCATATTTCGTAAGCATTTTATATATATGTAAATGTACCATCAATAAAAAGCCCTTGGAGGGTCATCTTGTTTAATTAAAAAAAGACTTGCAGGGTTTGTTGGAAACAACTTCACAATTGATCAAATGGCTCCTAAATGATTAAGAATTATCTCGGTTTTAAAATACTTAATTCATGGAAATACTAGTCAATTTGATCATGTCATATTGATTTCGAAATCATATGCACATCATATTCTTACGTTATCATGTACTAATCATATATATTCATTTGTTTTATATTCCATCCGTTCCATTTTATGTGGCACTCTTTGATTTGCCATGGTGTTTAAGAAAAAAAAATACTAAGACTTTTGAAACTTATGGTCTAAAATCATTCTGAGAAATTTGTGTCGTTGAGATTCATTTCATTAAGGGTAAAAGAGGAATTTTAAAGTCAAATTATTTTCAATTAGAGTAAGATGACATTCTTTTTGGAACGGACCAAAAATAAAAAGATGCTACGAAGTACTACTTTTATTCCAACCCTTGTCTCTATTAATTTTATTGTTAAAAATGGAATTAAATTTCTCGACAAGAAGATATGAGACAAATTCTTTTTGTTGAATGGTCATTTCCTATTACTAATTTTCTCAGAAATGCACTCTTAGAAGTCTTGCAAATGAGTCAGTCTTCAAAGAGCTATAGTCGAGGTTTAAAATGTAGCTTTGAGCTCTGGAACAATGATTTTTTAGAATTTGAAGTTGTTTTATTTGGGCATATATTGTTACTTGAAATTTTCTTTTTGGAAAAACTAGTTTTTTTAACTATAAATTTCAAATCAAAATAATCTATTATCAAACACTAGCTTAGCTCCCTTGAAAATTTTGGTATATAGAGAGAAAAGGATAAAATACGTAATTATCAGGCAAACTTATGATATGTATTTATATTATAACATTATAGTTTGAAAAATAAATGACAATTTATAGCTCTAATTAGGATTTTGTTGTTATTTTCTCTCTTTTCTCTTCTCTCTTCCTCTCTCTCACCTCTCTTCTCTCTCCCTGCAATTTAAATACATATGTATAGCAACTTTATCTATTTGACAAATATATATATATTCTATTCAATAGATATACATATACAATTCGCTTTTCTCCATTCTCTGCCTCTCTCGCTCGCCTCTGTCCTCCCTCTCCCAATCTTGTTTGTCAGATATATAAATACATATGTATATTAGGTACACATATACAATTATTTGACAAATATACACATATAATTTGATAAATATACATATACAATTCATCTCTCTGCCCTCTCGCTCGCCTCTCGCCTCGCTCTTTCGATCTCGCTCACTTCTCTCCTATAATATATGAGTACAAATCATAATTTTAACAAATTGTAACTATTTTTATCTTATTATGTTTCTAATGTTTTCTCTTTTTAATTAATCTCCGATAGAAAACTTACAATAATATAGTAAAGCATCCCATATTGTGGAACGAGAAGAGAATACATGTAATGATATATACTATTAATATTCTAATTTGTTGAGGCAAGATACTGACAATATCTTATCTTTAGGTCATCTTTTGGTCAGTGAACTAATTTATTGGATAATACAAGATTAAAATTTAAATTGTAGGAGTACTAACTTCTTTATATATATATATTGAAAATTGCTTGGCTTACTACATTAAAAATGGGATATATAAAATATTCGGTAAACTCGTGAAAATAGAAAAGTTGTTTCTAAGTGACCTTTCCATATACCAAGACAAAAACATAGCGAGTCACAAAAAAAAAAAAAATCGACTAAAAGGAAGCAACAAGTGCAACAAAATAGTGCAATAATCAAAACACAATATAAAGATAGAGTATTCAAAACAATGATAAATAATAATGGATACCAAAAACAAGAACTACAATATCATACTACTATAATGGCAAAGGCAAATACCAATAATCCTAAGCAAAACAACACTACAATACCTGTTAACCTTATACTTTAATTCTCGTCATCCACACCCTCTTATTTCAGGTTATTTCCTCTATAATATGAAACTGAGTCATATCCTGTCTTATCACTTTTCCAATACTTTTTCGATTTACCTCTGTCTTATCTTGTACCCTCTATCATCAACCTCTCGCACTTCTTCACTAGTGCATCCACACATTTCCTCGTCGCATGTCTAAATTATCTTATTCTCGCATCTTGTTCATCACTGAGGTCACTCTATGTCTGAATTATCTCATTCTCGCATCTTGTTCATCACTGAGGTTACTCTCACCTTATTTCGAATATCCTGATTCTAGTCTCATCGCTCTTAGTATGACCATATACTCACCTAAACATTATCATCTCCAAACAGACATTAACTGAGCATGACAAATTTTATTTAGTTAGGACTTGGTTCCATATAAAATATATTTTTGATTTTATGTTAGTAAATTTTTATTTTTAATTTTAGTGTGTAAATTTTTCAAAGAACTTTGAAAGAAAAGATTTGAAGAAGAGCATTTATTATTTTACCCCAAAATTATAATATATTTAAATTTAAAATGATACATGAATATGATATAATAATTATAATCTAAATAATCTTTGCTATATCTCAATTAAAATAAAAACATTTTTTCGAGATGTAAACTTTATTTAGGTGTGAAAATTCTTTTTAATCTTGAACAGCAACAAAACGGCGTCGTGTGAAGCTGCATTATCTTCTCCATTGCTGCTTCTGAGCTGAGCAAATGGCTTCAATATTATCTTCTCGTCTTCCACGTCTTCCCTCGAAACCGGTATTCATACCTTCTAACTCCGGTTCAACGCTCCTCCACTTCACTCCCAAAACCCGGTTAGACCAGTCCCGGTTCAGATGTTCGGCGGGTCAAACAGGGTTCTTCACGAAGTTAGGTCGTTTGCTGAAAGAGAAAGCCAAGAGTGATGTGGAGAAACTGTTCTCAGGATTCTCAAAAACTCGAGACAATTTAGCTGTTATTGATGAACTCCTCCTTTACTGGAACCTTTCTGATACTGATCGTGTTCTTGATGAGCTTGAAGAGGTTAAGTTCCAAATACCTAAAACTGAAATTTTGAAATATGCTGTTTTACTTCCTTGCCGCTGAAGAAGGTGCTCTATTTTTATGTGATTGTGTTTGACTGGACATGTTTGAGATGTTGATTTAGTTTATAGTATTATGTTACTTATAGCAGAAGAAAATGTTGAAGTAATGATTGAGAAGTTACATTGTAGGAGTATCAAAATTTAAAAAATAATTTCATGATACTGAATTTTTGAAAGTTGCATAGAAATGAGTAGTGTCAATGATTTTGCATAAACTGGGACGATAGAACTACTCTTAACGAGTTTCTATTGTTATTATTTTGCTTTTCAGAACAATTTTTCTTGTGGTTGCTGAGGCATTTTGTGGTTTTTCATTGTACATTCCTGATGATCGTGACCATTGCCCACTATTTGCTGCCGAATCAATTCAGAGTCTTAGTTGAAACAGGGATTCGATAATAATTTGGAGTATCCCTCAACAAGACTTATTGCTACATTTTGACTTGCTATAATTTCTGTAGAAGGTGGAATCTATTATAATTATGTGTTAATTTATTAACTAGAGTGGAATGGAAGTCTTACATCTTTAGATATGAGCTTTCTGGGGGAAAGAAAACTTTCTTTTTCGATAAGGAAACTGTCTCAAATGAATGTTCCTGATCCTTATGCTGAGATTAGAGTTACTATTTGGTGTCTTGCATTACATATTGTCCAAATACTAAATGCATGCAATTATTTTTGTGAACTGAGTTATTATATTCTGGCACATCCAAGTGTTGAGGATTGAGACAATCATCAACTGTGGTTTCAGGCTCTGTTGGTCGCTGATTTTGGGCCGAGGATTACCATAAAGATTGTGGAGAGCTTGCGGGAGGATATATATGCAGGGAGAATCAAATCAGGAAGTGAGATAAAAGTAAGCACGCTGAGATATTTATTTTTTCAGTAACACACGGATCTATGCAATATGCTGTTTTAGAAATAAAACAATTTAGTTCAATTTGTTCTCAGGGAAAACTAATGACTGCTCGTACTTTATGAATAGTAGTTTTACACATTTATTTTACTGCTAGTTTGTTAATTTGCTGTTTTTCTTGCCTATGGATGCGTTGATTTTGTGAAATGCAATGATATGATATGAAGAGTGCTCTAAAGAGCAGTATCTTGGATCTATTGACTAGTAAAGCACCTAAAACAGAACTCCGTCTGGGCTTCAGGTTTCAACTGCTTTACAAATTTAAATTTTACATTTATCATAAGCTTTTCTTTCAACAGAGTGAAATAAAATTTGGTATGCATGGTTTTATGTACTAGGAAACCAGCAGTAATCATGATTGTGGGTGTCAATGGAGGTGGGAAGACAACATCTCTTGGTAAGGGAACTGATTTTTGTTATGGTAAACCTTCATATTGTTGGTTGGAAAATGAGTTAATGTGCAAGAAAGAAAAGCTGTTATACGTTTGTGGCAACTGAAATTTCTCCAAGATCCATTTTTGTAACAAATTCAAGTAGTACTTTGTAGTGACTTTTTTTCTGAATCCTTTTGAGAACATTTGATTTGTGATAATTAGTAGTAAGAGGAACGAAAATTTCTAGGATGTCCATCACCAAGTCAACAATTATAAAGTGGCAGTAACTCGTGAGTGTAACTCATTTTCTACTAATGCAGGAAAGTTGGCAAATAGATTGAAGAGAGAAGGGGCTAAGGTGAGGTAACCTGTGTCTCGATTCTCTCAGCTATGTTGCGGAACTATTAGTACAAGCCACTTGTTTATATCATTAGAATTGATGAATACTGTGTATTTACAAATATTTCCTGTCAAATCTCTCCTGTGAGCATTAGGTTATGTTTAAGATAATGACTACCAATATTCATTTTGATCAAAGTATGGTGTCGCATCTTAAAGATATCTTTGTGGCAAGGTTAGACTTATCATATATGCGGAAACTTAAACTCCAGGACTCCAGGCACTGACTCCTCATCTGCTTATATGAAAACATGCTATAGAAATTAGTGGTGGAGAAAGCTTTTATGTTCTTGAGTTGGTTTGAGCAACTGACACAATTGTTAGGTTGAGTAGTTCTGTCAAGACATATCTTGGTTAAGCCGAAATGAAGGAAGACATTCCTATGACTGCCTTCCAACCTTGTGCAAATCTTCAAACTCATAACAGTAAATATATATTGGGATATGCTTTCCGTAATTAAACTTTAACCACTTGAAACATTTCATGATCCTTACCTTCACCTTGAGGACAAGTCTTCGAATATTTTTTTCCCTTAAAGTCCAGTAATCTTTACGTATTTTTGTTGTGTAAATCTCTCATTCTTTTACAGTCCTTTGATATTTAATCACTAAGCAAATTGTTTCTCAGGATAACGTATTCGTCACATTGTGCAAAACTCTCTCAAACATTCTTCTCTGCCACTTAATTAGAATTAGATGGATTATCTTTCTTCTTCTACTCATGACAGGATAGCATGTATCTCACACTTCCATTCTGTGATCTTTTGCAGATACTATTAGCAGCTGGTGATACATTTAGAGCCGCTGCTAGCGATCAGCTAGAAATTTGGGCTGAAAGGACTGGTTGTGAGATTGTTGTTGCTGAAAAAGAGAAAGCTAAGGCATCATCAGGTACCAAAGTACAATGTTTAATCCACTAGTGTTTGCAACCCTAGATATTAACCAAAATAAAAGTGTCAGTGGAAACTTTTAATTCTAACCGCATGATCTTGAAGTTCTTCCTGAGTAGTTATTTCACAGGCTGTTAAAAGAGGAAAGGAAGAGGGTTTCGATATTGTTTTATGCGACACATCTGGCCGTAAGTTTTGTGAATATGAGAACAGCATTCTTTTTAACACTTAGAGAGTATCTCTGAGTAACCAAAGTTGAAATTTAACCAGGTTTGCACACCAACTATAGCTTGATGGAGGAATTGGTGGCATGCAAAAAGGCTGTCAGTAAAGTTGTTAATGGCGCACCTAATGTATGTTAAACTTGAAGTCTTCAGCTTTTAACTTTATTATACTGGTTAACATCCCATCATGGCTTGTCCCATCTTCTGGAGAACTTGTGGTGTTTAAGCATACAATGAGTCCCTATTGCCTCTTCACTGAAATGGCTTCAAACTGATTAAACTTATAATATACACAAGGTACTTTTGAAAAAACATATAGTATGTAATGAAGTACCAATGGGAGTTCTGGTGCAAGATTTGTCCCAACATTGCCCCTTGTCTTTTAATTGTTTGAATAAATTTCTTAGTTCAGAGTCCCGTCACTCAACATTTTTATGAACATTGTTAAATGCTTCCAAGAACTTTTTTGCTTACATTTTTTAAAAATTATTCCTAGATAGTTGTCCATGTGCAATGCACTTCCTTGCTAAGTAATATATACAGAAAAAGATCCAAGTGGTGAGAGTATCCTCCTCACTACTCTACTACGTTCTTTTGTTTCTACATGATATTGTTTATCTCATTAAATTGTCATTTGCCGCTTAACAGAGAGTTGACCCTTCTGGCAACTGTCAGTAGATATCCCGAATTTAGCTTTTCTTACTGGTTTAAGTTGTGATCGGCAGTGTAGTCAAAGGCGCGCTTAAGCCTTGAAGCGAAGCTCAAAATGTGTTGAGCACTTCGCCTCGCTTTATATGCACTTCAGTGTCATCATCAAGGTTCCAAGGCAAACTCTTCTTTGCCAACGAGCCTCTTCTGAAGTAGTGGCACTAAGCAATTGATATTTCACTTTATCATAATTCTTTTTCAGATTCTTTGGTCATATATTTGTCATTCATGTTTATAATTATTAGTCCTGAACTAAACATATATATTTGTATTTGTTTCTCCCTTTGTTCCTTTTTTCATCAAAGTTCACACTTTATTTGTGCTTTGTGCTTTGTGCTTTGTGCTTTGCGCTTAAAGCCCTAGCGGACCTTATTTGCGCTTTTCACCTTTGATAACACTGGTGATTGGATATTTAATAGATAATGCCCGTTGTTCCATTTTGCATTTGTTTTGTGTGTGTCTTTGTGTCTTCTCTGTTTCCTTTAGGGTGTTGGGGTTGGAGGACCTTTAAATGCATCTCACATATGGCAGTTCTGTGAACTTAATATTGGTGAAACATTTGCATCATTTTATGTCGAGTTGCAGTAGAGAACTAGAATTAAGATTAGCAGCTTGCTACTGTTTCTTCTGAAAATTCAGCATTCTCACAAATTAGATTCATATGCTCAGATTCTATTTAGTACTTTATTCACAATTATCTGAAGTCCAGTAGTTCTTGTTGTTGATTTAAAAGTTCTCTTCTAAGATATTCTTATGGATTCAAACTTCGAAGCATAAATGACCCTTTTCAAGGAAATATAAAGTAGCAGGAACATTTAAATAAGTTTGATCTTTAATGGGTTTCAGAGCATCTGAAGAGAGCATGGAATACTATACCCACAACTATTAGGTGGTGCATTTGGAAAGATAGGAATACAGGGTGTTTTGTAGGACAAAAGAACTCGATATTGAAGATCAAGTCAGATTGCATTTTGTTGATGTATTTTCAGTGTAAACAAGATTGGGTAGAATAGTGAAAACCTATTAAAATTATTGGAATCTTTTGTATAGATAGCCATGGTTGTTTTTATCTTTTTTCTTCTTAGTTATTGGCTCCTCTTTGTCATCTAAAATCCAATTTCCCACCATTCTATTTATTCTGTGGTTAAATTCTTTCTGGACTGAGCTAAACTTCACTCATTGCTGAATGGAAACCTTTGTCATGAATGTAAAAATAACATTTGGTACTTTTGCAGGAAATCTTGCTTGTACTGGACGGAACTACTGGTTTAAATATGCTTCCTCAAGCAAGAGAGTTTAACGAGGTAATGAACCTTGTGAGATTGTTATTCTAAACCTCTATATGTTACTTTAGTTAGTTCAAGGTTCTTCATGAAATTACCTTCTTCTCTAGGTTGTTGGAGTCACTGGCTTAATATTGACTAAACTTGATGGTTCTGCTCGAGGTGGCTGTGTGGTATACTTTGAATTCTCCAAAATTTAGCTTATTTTTCTTTTCATGATTTTGTGGTTGATTTTTCTCTCAGAAAATCTGATAAATTGCAACTACTTCAATGATCTCAAAACTTTTGGCATTGCAGGTCAGTGTGGTTGATGAGCTTGGTATTCCTGTAAAGTTTGTAGGTGTTGGGGAAGGTGTAGATGACCTCCAACCGTTCAATGCTGAGGAATTTGTTAATGCTATCTTCCCATGAGGCATGATTCAGTGACAATTTCTCCCAGTTTATAAGTACGTCACTGTTTTAAATATTATGGCATATGATGGTGGTGGTGTGGTCTTTCAATCCATATATAGTTTGACTTTCTTTGGTGATAGAAAATGTCAATCCAAAAGTAATGATATGCTTGGCATCTCAACTGATAGTTCGGTGAGGAACTAGTATGCTACACGACAATCAGAACTCTTTTCTTATGGAACGCTGTTCATCATTCCAACTGTATGAATGTGACCAATAACAATCTATTAAGATCCTGGAAACATTCATTTATTATTTGTGTAGTTCAGAATTCAGATTAGTATATCAACTATGGGAGCATAAAATCCTAGCATGGGAAATATGGAGTTTATATTTACGTATGTCAGAAATAATCTCACTTTGTCTTTAGTTTAGATCAATGTGAATACTTTTGAATCAAGAGTATCCAATTTGTGAGTTAGCAACCAATGAACCTGGAATGAAGGCCATTGGAATTTAGGTTCCAATCCAGTTAAAAGCAAATAATAATAATTTGTTATTTCTATCCATTTATTTGAGTTTGATGGGCAGAGTTACCGGGGAATTGGTGTATTCTCGTATATGAGATGGATAAAAACACGTGTAGTTGTAATAGAGGATTAAGCAAATTCTTGATTTTGGTAGTATAACAGCCATTGTAATCTTTATTCGTCTCATAACAAATGAATGCATCACTGTATTATTTACTGTGTGACAATCCATGTAATATAATTCTACAAAAATAGTTCGTGCAGTGGGAACATAATACATCATTACTGCAAATTACCGAACTGAAGCAATCAATTATTCCAACACTAGCTTGATGCTAAAGGATGCCTACTTCTTGGTTTGGGTAGTATCATTTTCTCATTGTACAATAAGCTATAACTTTTTCCTCTTCAGGTGAACACAATGGTGTTAGCAAGATGCAGATAAACATTTTGGAGTGAGGATAATGAGACATTGGAAATTTTGTGCCTTAAGCTTCAATACTTATCTAGATCTCCTCTATTCCGTTGAGGCTGTGTTCATCAGAAGAGACACTTGAGGTGTCCAGTATGACGGATGCCATTAGTTGCATCACATTTTATTTTATGTATAAATCAAAATGTCTGTCATATCTCGTCATTGTTGCAGTATTTAGTAATACAACACTGCAGTTAAAGTGGAGCTTCATTGTAGACACAGCTAATACAAGTTTGTTGTACATGATTTTTCGCTTCATTCTTGTTCAATAGATCATGGTTTAGTTGTGTATTCAACAAGGAACCTTTTAGTTACAAAGATGAAACAGAAGGGAATCTCAGCTAACACGAGATATTGCTTTGGTGATTACTGGTAAGAGTCTTGAGTCTACATAAATGATTTGTTATTGTACATTAGCAGGAGCAGCAGAACGTGTTAAACAAATGTATTTAATTAATAATGTGTTGTGTTTTAAGCTCATAAACTTGCGATAGGCATGTGATAGAATGTTGCATTCGAGGTGTAGACCAATGTCCTCGAGTCCTTGAGTCGAAAATCAACTGCAACAACAGTTATGTTCCTTCCACTCCGAATGACAGACCCATCTACTACCACCTCCGCCTAGAAAGGACACAAAATACAAAAGGAAATGAACATAATCAGGGAAAGAAAGAAAAGTGAGATCTCCCTTTTATTTATATAGGTGAGGAAAGGGCAACTTGTTTTCATTTTTAGTTAAATCTAGCATGACGATGACATGAATTGAGCTTAAAAAGAATAGTACGGATTCCTATGGCTCACCCCAAATTGTTTGGGGTTGAGGCGTAGTTGCTGTTTTGAGGGAAGAAGGATGCACTAATGTGCATTTGCTCTCACCAAATTATTACTACCATACAAGAAAATCTAGTGAAATAGAGGTAAGATGAAGTTGAATGAAAGCTTTAATACTCACATTGGTTGGAACAGCGGAAAG
Organism: Solanum clarkiae; assembly: GCA_011800125.2. Lineage (NCBI taxonomy): Eukaryota > Viridiplantae > Streptophyta > Magnoliopsida > Solanales > Solanaceae > Solanum > Solanum clarkiae. Next base: position 26,516,715 of record JAABOM020000001.1, on the reverse strand, counting down.
ATATGACATTCTCAATTCTCCAAGAAAGAGTTGCTTATCCTTTCCCGTAACAGTTCTGGCACAGGCAATTGACACCCTCTCTGCGACAGCTCCAACTGCTCCTCCATGCATGCTACGATAGGTGTTCTACAGTAAAGAGGTTGCACACTCGTCAGATGGCAAATACAAGACTCAAAATTGAGGGCAAGCCCATCCAACTTTGGAAGGCAACTAGATGAAAACAAAAGCACAAATCAAATAAAGCTGATATGTTGTTTTGCGAAAGAACACCATAAAGTATTAAGATTTAGGACTTGGATCTAACTCAACTCCCATACTTGATAAGTGAGATTATCATATAATTAACAGCCATATGTAACCAACACCCTTCCACACCTTGAGCATGGACAATAATAACATTTGGGCACTAATAAATGCCTAACAGATTTTTATGTGCACCTGGTATCTGAGTGATCCATTAAACGCCCCAAATCCCCCACCCACCCGAAAAAAAGAGAAGCAGCAGAGTGAAGTCAGTTATTCGCATAAAGAAGTATGCTTAATGTGCCCCGACTCTTAACCCTCAAGTAATTACCGAAACCCTTTACTCCATGAAACTCGGAAGCTGGAATTTGAAAAAGGGGTTTCGTACAAAGAGAAATAAAAATGACAACATTTTACCGAGATTGCAGGTTTGACAGTTAGAATGCAGGAGATTTTGCCAGGGCGGATACTGTGGACCTTGATGCAGCCGCGAGTGAGTTCAGAGAAGGAGTCATATTGGGGCGGAAAGTTGTCCCCGTGGATTAGCACGCTGCTGAAGAGACGATCCACCAAGGAAGTGGCCTCCTCAGATAATTCTTCCGAAATGATTGTGTCTTTGGTGTATGAACTCTTGGATTTTGTACTCTCTTCCCCCATCAACCTTGCCTTCCTCTTACCCTGCCTGTTAATTTGCTGTCCAATCAACAAATTTCAAAGGCACGTTTATATACAAAGAACAAATTACTCCTTACCACAAGTTTTAATTTATTTGTTTCCAAAATATTTGTCTCTGTGTGTCAGGGTTGTCACCTGCCTCGGGTACTAATTGTAAAGTTCGGTCTTAAATACTTGAAATAGGACATAAAGTTGGGTCAATTTTTAATTTTGAGGCCCCCAATATTGGGGTGGGCAATTTTTGATTTTGAAAAAATTAAATTCATGCCTTTTTGAAATAAATTATTTATATTTATATTCCCTGATTAATTACAATTAGTATTTCGTAAATGATTAAACTTAGCCATATATGATGTTGATAGGGTATCAATATACCGATAGAATATCATAACGAATATATTTTATGTATAGTTTAATAAATAAGATTATAACTTTGATAATTTTCTCTTAATTATTTTCTATTTATTTCTTAAAGAAAAATTCAATCCTATATAATATCAATAAGGTATCAACACACCAATGGAGTATACAGGGGATTAAACTCGATTTTATGCAATACTGATATAGTATCAATATATTGACGGAATATCACACAGAATATATTTTTCAGTAATTTAGAGTTTAATAAATCATTTTTTCTTAATTATTATTTATTTATTTATTAAAAAAATAGTCCAATACTATATGGTACAGATACGGTAGATCACAAAAAATTATGCTCAGTCTTATATGATATCGATATGATTTTAATATATTGACGAAGTATCACAGAAAATTATTTATAGCAGTGATAGGGTTTGGGTTGGTCACACGAACAAGGAAAGGAGCATTGTAATGGGTCTAGTTTAGTTTTTTCTTTAATTTTTGAGGGTGCAGCATTAGGTAACGAGAGTCTTGTTTTGATACCATCTAAAATTAGGTCTTCGATCTAACTCTTATATCAAAAGATAGATCAAAAGAAGGAGAAATGTCACGCTTTATAAGAAATACACTCATCTCATTAACGACCAACGTGAAACTTTTTGTCATTATTAACACTAATTTTGAACATGTCTGCACTGATATACTAGTCATTGCATTGACCCTTTTTTCGCCATAACCCATCAAGAAAGATAGTGTTCCCTTTGTCCTAATTTATGTGATATTTTTTAAATTTTGAGATTTAAACTAATTTATTTTTTATCATAAAATTTTAATATGTATTTTTAAATATTTTGAATATCAATTATTGTGATTTATAGTATTTTTTACATGGTTTAAAAATATATATTAAAAAAATATAAAGATTCCATGGGCAAATTTCGATCAATTTTAAATTGTTTGACTTTCAAAAAATAAAAAATATCATATAAATTGAGAGAGTGTGTATTAAAATAAGTGAAACATCTCGAAATGAGACCACACTAGTTTCCAAAATAAACATTTTTGTTACTTTAGTACTTAATAAATTATTTCTTTATCCTCTTGAAAACATTTGATTTGTTATAACAAGCAATAGAAGGAGTATAAAAAATTCCTGAAGAATCGTTTATTTCTTCAATATATGTTTAATAAGTAAACTTTAAATTTATCATGACATATACTTTTTGTTTTAATAAATTATTGATTTAATATAACATAGACAAATTTTACATTTATTACTCTGAGAGTCAATTTTAAATTAATTTCTGCTCAATTATTTCACCTCTCTCAAAAGATAACTCGTGGTCCTGTCACGATAAAGTGCACATTTGCATTGAATAGGTTCATTAAATACTATCACATTCACTTTGGAAAACAGTTCTGTATCTATAGCATTTATCAAAAAGTTCTCACTTTTTAAGAATGGAATATAATCATCTTAGCATATTAATTTATGATAGTCTAGTACATCATTCTATGTTTGTGTGAATTATTCAATCATTTGTCTCTTCTACACATTATGCACTGCTACCACATTCACTTTAGTATTGGATTTATTCAATCTCAATCGATAGGTGATAATCATTAAATGCTTGAGATGAAAACTCTACACCTTTATCAAGACGAATAAACTTGATCTAATTATCAGAAAACTTTGTTCATAATCATGTTACTTGTGCCAATAAGTTTTCTAAGTTCAAGTTGCGGGATGACAATAGACACACATGAAACCATCTAAATGAATGATCTATTAAGACCATAAAATATCTAAACGATCCACTAGATGAATGAGAGTTCCATAAATAACTCCATGTATACAAAGCATATCTATTAGGACCATAAAGTATCTAAATAACCCATTATGTGGGTGAATAGATCCAGAAATATCTCCATATGTATACTTTCTAAGAATACACAAGACATAATCTCAATTTTTTTTTGTAATGGTCTCACAATTAATTTGCTATAACAAGTAGTGTAAGAAAATTCACCATTTAAAGGAATCTTAGTTTCTTTAATGGATATCCATTTAAATTTTCTATAATTTTTCTCATCATTCATGAGTTTTCAAGTGATCATGCCAAAGTATGATAGTATTGAAATTAGTAACTTTTGATTTACTATAATATGTGTCTTAATTGTACTAATTCTTATTCAATACAAACCATATGACAAAGTAAGAAACTTTTCTATACACATCTGCCTAGAGATATTCTTAAATTTATTCATGAGTACAATTTCATTATGTTCAGAATCTTAAATATTTTGATACCATCAAGAATATCTCTGAACAAATATATATATAAAAAAATTTCTTGCTTTTTTATCTTGCTTGTATTGAACAATAATTAGTGCAGTTAAAGTACATTTAAAATTGTTACTCTTGTTAGTCAATAGAAGCCAGTAACATCACCCTAAACAAAACCTCTAAAACGTATTTGGGAGGACAATTGATTGTCTTTCTCCAAGAAAAAGATAAAATGGAATCAATTTAAATTTGGGATTGCTATTTGTAATTTTAGTATAATATTAAAAGCTTGTTTAGATTGACTCATTTTAAATGTTTTTATGTTAAAATAAATTTTAAGCATTTTTTGAGTATTTGGGTAAATTTAAAAATGCTTATAAGCACTTATTTTTAAGCCAAAATAATCAAAATAAGTAGAAAACTATAACCTAGGATTCCTAATTTATAGCTTTTGACTTATAAGTTAAAAGCAATAAGTTCATCCAAATGAGTTCTAAATATGTTGTCTCATGTTTGTTTAGAAAAATATTAATTGAAGTGGAAGATTTTTTTAAACAAGGATTTGGTATATACATATATATTTGTTCAATATAACATTCTATATAATAATTTTGTATTTTACGTGATATCCTAATAGTAAGCAACCAATTTTCAACAGAAAAAAGCAAAAAAAAAAAAAAAGTACTATTGCTCACTCTATTGTCATCACCGATGCTATACTGGAGCTTCTCTAGTTTTCGACACAAAAATTATTCTTTAGTGAGTGTATATAATAAGCACATATACCAATTGATTTGAATAATCAAACTTGTCAAGGAAATTACAAGATTACCAACTTCCTGTGATCCCAAACACATTAAAATAAACAAAAGTTCTGGCCGCCCAAACCTACCTGCATCTTTACCCTCTTCGATGTCCTCCACTCCCACTCAGCATCCAAAACCTGCAAAAGCAATGCCATCATTTCAAACAAAAACCCAGAAATCAAGTCGTCTGCAAGCTTCGAGCAGCTGTTATCGGCGGCGGTCCAGCTGGGTCCTCAGCTGCAGAAGCTCTCGCCGCCGGCGGAATCGAAACTTTCCTCTTTGAACGAAGCCCAGCTACAGCTAAGCCATGCGGCGGCGCCATTCCACTATGCATGCTCGACGAGTTCTCAATACCTTCTCATCTCATAGATCGCCGTGTCACCCAGATGCGAATCGTTTCTCCATCAAATCTCGTCGTCGATTTCGGTAAAACCCTAAAATCGCATGAGTTCATCGCCATGGTCCGGCGAGAAGTGCTCGACTCATTCCTCCGTCAGCGAGCCGAATCTAGCGGCGCCACCCTACTCAAAGCCCTTGGCACCAACCTCGTGGTCCCCACATCCTCACGCGAGCCGTACATCATTCACTACACCATGGATAACTGCCAGCGTCAGCTCGCCGTCGACGTCGTCATTGCGCCCGACGGAGCCAATAGCCGCGTAGCTAAATCGATCAAAGCTGGAAATTACACTACTGCCATTGCCTTCCAAGAGAGGATCAAATTACCCGAGGACAAAATGGGGTATTACGAATATTTAGCTGAGATGTACGTAGGGAATGACGTGTCACCCGATTTTTACGCGTGGGTGTTCCCTAAATGCGATCACGTGGCAGTGGGGACAGGCACAGTCTGCTCAAAGTCGAATATCAAATCACTTCAACTTATTATCAGAACACAAGTCAAACCAAAAATCGAAGGCGGGAAAGTGATCAAAGTGGAGGCTCATCCCATACCAGAGCATCCGCGTCCCATTTGGATCCGTGGATAGGTTGCTCTGATAGCGGATATGTTGAGGATAGTGGAAGTGATTAGTTGATTGATTAAGTAGTTAGCTAACATGTTAAGCATAGTTAGTAGTTGGTT
>JAABOM020000001.1:26491545-26511157 GCA_011800125.2 Solanum clarkiae | reverse complement strand
TATTTTTATATTATGAAAATATGAAATCAAAAATAAATAAAATTTGTAAGCACATTTATTTAAATAAATTTACTAGTACAAAACTACAAATATAAAATATAAAATCAAGAAAAAAAATGTAAAAAAAATTTGAGGATGTTTTTGTCTTTGAGTATTAATCCTGTGGTATTAGCTAATACCATGTATGTGGTATTAACTAATACCATGAATTGGTTATACATGGATCCAATTATCTACCAAACATAGTATAATTAATATCATTTCCCTAATCCATGGATTATTTCCTATAATCCCTCCTGCCAAACATCCCCTAAGTCCTACTGACACCCTTTGACTTAGCATGGCGTTTAAGGAAAAAAAGAAAAACTTTTAAAACTTGTGGTCTAAAATCATTCTTAGATATTTGTGTGGCTGAGAATCATTTCATTAAGAGTAAAAAGGAATTTTTAAAGGTAAATTATTTTCAATCAGAGTAAGGTGACATTCTTTTTGGGACGGACCAAAAAGGAAAGGGTGCCAAATAAATTGAGACAAAGAAAGTACTATTTTCCTTCTTCTTATAGACAAAGCTCTTTTGGTATGGTAGGGTGCGGGAAGATCCTCTCCATTTTCTCAAATTTCTATCCTGATTGATGACATTTGATAGCTAAGATTTAACTGAACATTATTTAAAATATATTTGATCAATTAAATTCCAACCATTACATCTAACTTATGTCGTGCGTCATCTATTCATAGTGGAAAATAGAGAGGAGTCTCCCCTGTGTAGGGTGTATCAGGAACAGTCCATATTAATAATAATACTAATCTTGTTGTACGCATTTTACTCGTGAACAAAGCGTGTATCCGTAATAAACATTGTATAGAAAATTAAATTTAATTATGAACTTATGAAAAGATAAATAATCATTACAAAAATAATTTTGATAAATTATTTATTTATAAAGGTCCTCATGGTAAATTAAAATTTTCTTTAGCGGCTATAGATTATTTTCTTGACTTAAATAAGTAAAAGGTGGAAGTCTGTCGAACAAGAACGATTTAGCCATTTATGAGTCTTTCCATAGCGAGAAGTCCTTATTTTTTCATTTATTTTCATATATTTTAAAGACAATATTGTAAATATAATTAAATAAGAATTTAAAGAAAAACGATGAAAAGATGATTTTGTCCAAAGAGGAGTATTTTAATGAAGGACAAAAAGTTCAAACAATATTTCTAAGGACCTTCACGCTTTTAATATAATATAGATATAAATATAGATAAGATTTAATATTATGAAACTAATTACCCTTCAAATCCTTTGAATCATTCTTTCTATTTTCTTGATTTTATGTTTTATATTTTTAGATTTTACTAGTAAATTTATTTAAATAAAATAGCTAATTAATTAATCTTTTTATTTATATTATGTAAATTATTATTTTTATATTTTTATTTCTCCCACTTCAATTTCACCTTCTTCTTTACTAAAAGTAAGCTAATCATTTCTCTAATTTGTAATTTGATTTCTTCAACTTAAAATTTATGAGAATTTTCTTAGGGAAAACTTTTGGCCTGAAATTAATAGTGGAAAAAGGTTCTAGTTGGGGGAGATGATCAAGAAAAGTGATTGAGGGTTAGTATTTTGATATAATATGGTATTGTAGGTCATGTTCGTTGTTTTTTTTATTTCTTGTTTATTTTAGACTAAAAACGAGCTAAGACTTTGAAAAAAGAGAAAAATTCCAATTCTTTAGAGATTATCATGGCTTGTTAGAGGCATGTGTTGATTTAATTTTGTATGTAATATATGTTTGTTAACTGCATTGTCAGTATTGCCTGCACGTGTATGTATGTATAGACGAAATACATCTAAAGAAATGATTATTTTTGACCAATTAAATATAGTGAATTTGTTGCTTGATTATATAACTGTGTATTATTTATCGTGATTGTGATTGTCCTCGTCCTCGACTTGCACTCTTGGGAACATCTTTTGGCGGAATCCTCCTATATGATTTTGACAGAAACCTAACTGTAGTTGCACTGGATTATAGACTAAGGGTATCACCTGATAATTGAAGTTGATGTAATTATTAAGAGTAATTACTTTGACCTGTTTGTTTGTCGCAACGTAATTATAGTTGTAATTATAAGTGTGTTGTTTGATTGTACGAGTGTAATTACAATGTTATATTAAATTTTAAAAATAAAAATTAATTATCTAAAATTCAAAATTTTTAGAAAAATAAGTGTAAATAAAAAACACTTTTAAATTAAGTATTTAAGATATATCTTGTTTTTTGAAAATATATTAATTAGTAAACATATATGCTTAACTAATATTATAAAAAAATATTTATATTTTTCAAATTAGTATTGAAGAAACTAATTATAAAAACTAAAAGCACAAATTTTTTATGAACATAAAAAAATGCATGTTTGATAAAATATTAACAATATTAAAGAAAATAAAAACGTAACACTATAACCTTATTTAACAATGAATTCTACTTTAATTTAAAAATTAGAATATTAACAAAATTATGCTAACAAGTATAAATTAAAATTTAAAAAGTATACAATGAAATTACATGAACAAGTAAAAGTTGAGAATGATAAAGGAAATAAAAAATATAAGATGATGGTCCAATTTTCAATTATTTTAGCACCTGTAGAATAGTATGATGATATACTGCAAATTCAATGTGTGATAACTTGTACAAATAAACTTGTACAAATATTAATTCTTCTCCTCGTTTACATAATTATTCTCTCTTATGTGGTACCTGACCCGTCACGAATTACTGTATCATCCAAAGCGAAACACACCCAAACAAGAAAAGATACAAGATAAAAGTAAGGTTGATAATGAAAACAGATGAGACATGTTCACAGATTATATATATTTTCTACACTAAATGCATAATATTGTCTTGGAGTTATGGTTTGTTTTCCATTCTCAATTCTAAATAGGAATTATTGCATTACTGAGTTTGTAACTGGACTATGATGACAACAAATTATCACTATTTGGCAGAAAGTATTTACACAAACGTTTCTAAGCACCTCTGATGGAAAACACACACTCCAGCAACACATGAACTGTTTTTTCCCCGATTCTGATAAAGTTGTGAAACTCTGTAAGCCCTACAACGTTGTGACTTACCTGCTCTTTCAACCTGTTTGTCGACAAAAAGAGATTTTGCTTAGTTATTTTTATTCAAAAGTACATGCGAGTACGAAATGTTACATAGACATGACATTACTTTTGGCAATTACAGAATATTGCACCATTTTAAGGTGTTGGACACCGGAATACAATTAGTACCATGTACAAAATTGCGCAAGTATTTTAAGTTTTGGAACTGATACACGCCAATACATCGTGAACCAAGCTGATCGAAGAAGTTTATCATAGCAGCTGAGAAATGTCGTATGCTTTAAAATTGACAAAGCTCCTCAAAAAGTACTTCAATAAGCATTTTAAATTTCTAATTAATGTTTTTTAGTTCCAAACCTTGTCAACAAGAAGAAATTGGAGATGTTATCAGATTCCTGGAAAGCAATTACTATTAACCAGAGGAACTCAAGTATGAGGCAACATGCACGTACGGGAAGGCCAGAGAAGTTTGCAGGATAGGTATTGAAGAATGATATAATACATACCAGCAGGATGTCGTTGGCTTAATGTGTTGAACCAGGTCTACTTCATAAACTTGCTACAGGCATGTGATAGAATGTTGCACGAGAAATGTAACACAGTTTCTCAGAATCCTTTAGTCTAAAATCCAGTGCAACTACGGTCAGGTTTCTTCCACTTCGAACAACAGATGCATTAACTATTACTTCACCCTTTGAGTACCCACAGTCCAAAAAGAGAAATAAATTAGTGAAAAGGCAGGATGGGTATTGTACCTCAACACATAAATATTGCAGACAAATGACTAACTCATCCTGTTGACAATTATATTTATGTACTTAGTAAACAAATACTCCCCTCGGTTCATATTACATGGCCCCCATACTAAAAGTAGTTGTTTCAATTTACATGTCCAATTTAGGAAATCAAGAAAGTTTTATTATACTTTCCCTTTCTACCCTTGATATTAAATAACTAAATAAAGTATTAATAGTCAAATTTCAGAGTTTGAAAGCATCATTAATAAGGTTAATTTAGTACTCCCTCCGTCCCATATTAGTTGATCATTTTCCTTTTTATATGCATATTAAGAAATCATAAATAAGATGATAATTTTACGAATTCACCCCTCAAAAAACTTCTTGGAGTATTATTAACAAATGTGAACACTTTCAAAAAGAATATGCTTTCTTGATTTAGTAAGGTGAAAAACTAATATTGGACAACTAGTTTTAGAAAGATGATCAACTAATATGGGACGGAGGGGGTAAAATACACCTCTAAATTAAGTTTACTTAAGGCGCAAGTTGAATGGCTAAAACAAGACATTTCAACCTGATAACTGTGACCCTACTTTTTTTTTGGAAGAACTGTTCCTACTTTGTACTGTCTAACCCAGTTCCGAGACTTTCTCATCTTATAATTCCATATGGGTTCGCCAAGGCTGCTGTTAAACAAAAAACATCTGTGCGGTATTTACAAAACTGTAAGAAGATTCACACACACTCAGCACTGTAGCAGCTGAAAAAGGAAAAAGAAGACCACTCAAATCTTGACATGCTCTTCCTTGATGCTTAAGCTGTAAGCAGTGCATTAACACAGACAATGCTGAGAGGACAGAACAAATGCCTTAAAGACTCACATTTCCAAGAGCACCAGAGAGATAGGCTATGCTCAATTCTCCCAGAAAGAGCTCCTTATCCTTTCCCACAATAGTTCGGGCACAGGCTGTTGCTACCCTCACTGCTACATCTCCAACCGCTCCTCCGTGCAGTGAACCATAGATATTCTGCAAGGAAATAAGTAAGCAATGTGTTTGAACACTTATTTCACCAGAAACAGCTACAAGGACGAAGAGTATACACTTGATGCAATTGAATACAATGCAACTTGCTAGTTGATAATATCCACAAAAAGTCTGCAGCGTTGCGCGAGGTAGAAAGTGCACACATGGATGGTGAAGGAGGACAGATAGAGATGTCATGTATATATTATCTCCCACCCCACCCCAAACCTTTTCCTTTTTTTGTGTTGTGCTGGCAATGCTATAAAGTATAAGAAACTCTTAGGTTTCTGTCTCAGCCCAAAAATCAGTTGTTTCAATTCCAAGGTAAATGTGTAAACGTCTGGTTGATCTATTGAATACCACAAATCCATAGCAGCCTCTCACTTACCTTGTGCGCACCTAAAGGTAGAGGCTGCGGATTTCCCTTGTCATAAAAAAAAAAAAAAAAAAAGATAGTTCTCCCCAAATCACCACCTTTATGCTTCCAACCATCCACGAAAAAAATGAAACAGAACAAGCCCAGATGCTTAGATATGCAGAATGGATTATTCTATTGGGTCTCAAACTGAAACCAATGAATTCTCCAAGTTGCTCAAGCTTCTGAAAAGACTTGATATTCTAATACAAATTTCTGAGAATGGAGGGATTACACAAACTTCATCATCTTTCTCAATCCTATCCAATACCCAACATTCTGAAAATCAGGCATTGGTATAGTAGTATCAGCATTTAACAGGTGCTGCTTCCCACTCACCAAAAGATAAAACTTTTACTTCTATCAGTGGTTATTTTCAACGCTTAAGATAACCAGTTAATCAATCAACTACAACCTCAATCCCTAAGTTTCCACACTTTGGGGATCTTTCCACAAATAGGTAATATTCAGAAATTGAGGAACCAAGAATTTTCTTAAAGCAGGAAACTTTATCATCAATCAATCAACTAGGCCTCAAATAGAGGATTTCAAGAAAATGTGAATCAAAAAAAATTGAAAAAAAAAAGACTCAATCTTTTCAACCAAATAGCAGATATAATAAAGATCCAATAGTAAAAAATCAATTGTCTACCATGATTGGAGGTTTGACAGAGACAATGCAAGAAATCTTGCCACGGTGGATGTGTTGGACCTTGAGGAAGCTACGAGTGAGTTCAGAGAAAGAATCCTTAGTGTCATACTTGGGAGGAAAGTTAAGGTTGAACAGCCCCATGCTCTTGAGGAATCCATTGACCATAGAAATAGATTCTGCAGACAATTTTTCGGAGATGACAGTGTCTTTGCTCTCCAAAAGTGTCGAGCGATTTTCACCCATTTCTTTGTTTCCTATTGCTGTGTGTTGGTGGAGCAATCTTTTTATGTGAAAAACAACACAAGGATTTGATATAATTTGGTCAATTATGTACAAAAAAAGATACCAATAGCCCTTTAAGTTTGTTAAGTTGATCGGTTTTAGTCCAAGGCCAACAGAATTCAGAGGAAACTTTAGGTGAGTGTTTATCCGGAAACAAAAAACCTAGATAAACAAACAAGCATATACTAATTAATTAGCTAATATAGGTATAATTCAAATTAATTATGATTTGCGACAAATATATAGTTATAATTATAGTTTGAGTTTTATATAATTTGTGTGATTATGCAAAAGTTGTGCGCGAATTAAATTATATAGTAAAATATACAAATAATGTGAATTGTATAGCAAATTATACAAATGTTGTGCATGAATTGTATAGCGAAAATATAGCAACGCAAACTGTCAACTGTATAGCAAATTATACATACCTTACTATAACTATAGTTATGAAATGTAATTTGACACATAAAAAATAGTATTATTTTATAATTTTACCTAAAGTTCTTATTCTACAAGATCTTCAATAATTATATCACAACAAGAAATATTAACAAACCTAAATTTTGAACCATAAAAATATGCAAATTTATACTTTATTTAGGAAAAAACTATATGATGAATCATAACAAATATATTGCTTTTCATTAAAGAAAAGGAATAAATAATCACCAACCGAATATATTTGGTACTAAAAGAATTAATACGATAACGCCTAATTTGCCCTCATAAAATACTCAATGCTTTTTAGAAATCTGACATTATAATGGAATATTCACTATTACATATCCATTAATATATAATGTTACTTTATCCAAAACATACAAATTTTGTCCTTATTTTCTGATGATACTTATTCCGTAAAAAATATTATTTTTTTTCTCTAACCTAAAGTGATACGTATCTAGATTCATTTGAAACTTTGAATTAGAGAAGGAGAAGGATATTAATAGCAAGTGGATCACGCATACAGAATCCCAACATAACTATATTTCCATTGAAAGAGGACCTTATCCCTATTCCCCATATATAAATTTACCTAGCTTTGTGTATAGTACAAACAAATAAAGTTTAAAAATATTCTTATATCATCATCCTTTTTGTTCCTTGTTAGTACAATTGTCATGGGATCGTGTTTTAGCACAAAGTCTGCAAACCCCAGAAAAAGAAGAAATATGTTTATGGTACTAGAACAACACGAGATAGCACAGCTGGCTTTACTACTGGAAGTATGCTTTATATAGCGAGTACAAGCGGTTGCGGTTGCGATGGCGGTGGTGATGGTGGTTGCGGTGGAGGATGCTAGGATCAATTTAGGCCTAATTTATCTTGTAAATATTAGAAACAGTAGTAGTAGAATATATGAAATATGATAGCACTAGTAATTTTTATCGTCATAGTGCTAATTAGGACCATATCATGCCTGTAACTTTTTTTTTACGAGGCATAGATTTAGTGTCCTTTTAAATTTGTTGAATAATAAATTTTAGTGGCTTCTTTTTCTTTTTTTTTTTAAGAAAAGAAAGTTATCTATCCAGGCCTTCATATACTTTGTTTTTTCCCTTTTATTTCATAGAAGATGTGAATTTTACCTTGGTTAACTTCCACACCTTTCTTGATGTTTAAAATTGCAACAATTTTTTATATAAGTAGTAGCTACCTCGCATGCTATGGTATTAACAAAACAAATCTAACTACTAAAATTGCTTGCACACACAAAAAAAAAATTGAAAATAAATATGTCTACTTTATATTAAAATCAACCTGGTGTTTAAATATCTAGAAGGTAAGAAGTCATACTTTTAAACTTCAAAGTTTTTCTTACCATGTATTTTGGTTTACTGTCTATTTATAAGTGTGCTTTTGATTTGACAATACAGAAAGTTCCCCTGTGTCATATATTATATTGCTGTGGAACTAATTCTGGCGTAATCTTTTACTATTTTAGTTTATTTTTGTAAAAGTATTTTCTATCCGTTTTTGTAAAAAATAAATAAATAAAAATATTCTGACTTGTGTTCCCTTCGGCTTCAATGCTGAAATCACCAATGCACTAAGGTACACCTTTAGTTAAGGTAAACAACAACAGTAGAATCTATACAACAACAACACAAAATGTACGCAGGACAACAGTAGAATCTAAATAACAATAACACAAAATGTACACAGACCTTATAATTACCTCATAAAAGTAGAGAAGTATGTTAGTTAATGTAGCTAATTAAAATGGAACATGGATGAAAATTTTCAGGATAGTTATGTAGAAATCAATGAGGCCGTATTCAATAGTTTTTTCCTCAAATGTTACGTTTGTTTCAACCAAACAAATTATCCATCAAAAATTAGAATTTCCAACAAAGTGATTTTTGTGGCAGTAAAAATTATAATTAAATGATGTTGGTTAAGCTGTAATATATTCATTAGTTGAACACTCTGAAAGTTCTGAAAACAAAAGGAAAAATGGTGTCGCCCGGACTCGAACCGGAGACCTTCAGTGTGTTAGACTGACGTGATAACCAACTACACCACGACACCGATGTTGACACCCTTTTTAAATTAATATTATTATATATGTGTAATACTACAGTAATTGCTAAAATCTCCAGTTTCTATACCATTGTAACTGATTTATTTTCAAGCCTGATTGGACATGATTTATCTTGAATTTTTGTTTTCATATATTGAAGTTTTTAAGTTGTATTTTTCTCATAAATATTAATACTTCATGATTTGTGAAATTATCAAAACTCTTACCACTCTTATACAATTTTACTAAATGATTAAACTATGATTCATAAATAAGACATCACAATATCTTAAGGCGTTGCATTAATAAATTACATATCTCCATGTTCATTTTATAGATAAATGCCTGTGATTTGCGTACTTTTTACAATCTTTCAACGTATATATAATTTAACAAATTAAAAACCCATTCATTCAATAAAAAATAACTACCTATTCTTTAGTATAATTCTTTCATATGATACTTAAAAGTAAACTTATAAATCTTGTGTAGAAGCTCACTAGCTTTGATTTAGTAGCTAAAGTATAACGTGTAATATATGCATATTACGGTATCATACTTTTTCCGGTACCAAAATATGATGTTCGTTAAATGAAAAAATAGAGGAGTGAACACACTATAACACTATTCATGTGTGGTGTTCCGAACCATGAAATACTTGCCTCGAGAATCTTAACTACAAAAAATACTTGCTATTTCTTTATAATATGAATTATTGCAATAATATAACCAAAAAAAATTATTCAGAAAAGTTAAGTTGAATTAGAAAGTGAAATTGTCAAAAACATGCTATACATAATACTCTATATATAAAATTAACGCACTCTGATTGGTTTTAAGTTATATAATTTTTTGTTTAAAATCATTTAGCAGCATACAAAAATAGTCATCAATTGGCCTAGAGATATAGGAAAAAGTAGCAAGTCCATTTGATCCCATAAAACCTATTACAAAACAGAATTTTTAATACTAAAAGATTTACAAACCAACTAGGCACTTGTACATTATCACAAAACCACCTTGATGGAAACTTCTCAACTCCGCAAGTTCACACATACCAACATTACAAGCCTCCGCAATTTTCAACTACTGCGACACAAATGCTGGTATTTCATCGGTGATAGTGGTGGCATCACTAATACTGTTGCTGTAAGAATCATCATCTGTAATGTTTTGACGAGCAGCGATTGCGTAAAAGGAGAGACTGGAGCTCAAGTTTCTTCCAGTACCATCATTTTCGGGTGTGCAAAACATGTATGAGGAAGGTTTAGAAGGCGGAAAAACAACCGAGACAGAGGCTAACTTTTTTCTGTTGGCTCCCCTGTGCATGTGAGTCTCACAGTACTTTTGACAAGGAACAACTTTCTTGCTGCATCTCCATTTCTTACCATCCGATCGTCTGCACCTCTGTGGTTCAGTTTCTGAGCCTGTATTACAATCAAAAAGGATTAACCGTCAAGCATGAGCTTTTCTCAACAATCATCAAGGTTGCTGAGCTAATAAAAGGAAAGTTATGTGTAAAAGAAACTAACTTTTCCTTCCACTGTCACGGCATTAATGGAAAAGGATTTAAAAAACTACAAATAGATCCTCAGGTTGCTCTAAGGTCAACCATTACCCTCCATATCTCCTAGATATGGAAATAAGTAACGATAAGATGCAAAGCTTAGTTAAAAATAAATTTGAAGGGGCTATCTATATGTTGACCTGTGCATAATAAGAGAGAGGTTTGATCATCTCTAACTGAAAATGAAATATCAGTTGAATGTGACTGCACCATAAATTTTCCCAGAATAAATGATCACATGGTTTGCTTCACTCGAGCGTATAAAAACTATTCAATTAAAGTGTGTGTTGTGTAATATTATGTGGAAAGATGAGGTAGAAGGAGGACATTTGGAGAAGTCCTGAAACTTAGAGAGAACTGAAAGTCGATAGGAAAAGGTAACACAAAAAGGGCGGTAATCTGAAATCGTGGATGAAGTTGGAGTAGCAATTTTTTGAGTGTCTATATTGCTAGGATTGGCCAATCGCTCAACTTGTTACTCGAGATGGTGATATGAAACATCAGCTTTACATCCACATAGGAAATAGGAAAATAATAACTTGAAAGAAGACCAGTTCCTTTACTCTTTTGAATGAATTACAGCCAATAAAGTAATCTGGTGGAAGGTCCATAAGAAGATCAAAATCTCAAATGGCGTCATAACCAAACTTGAATTCTTGAAGAACTGAGCAAGCAAAATTGCATGACAATAGAATCCTTGCACAAATTAACGGTGTAAAAAGGATCTACACCATATGTTGTCATCACCAACATATGGTTTGTATAGATTGTTACAAACTAAATGGTTCTATATAAACATGATATCCAAAAAGAATTATTAGAAAACTTTCACCAACTCCAGGTTAGATTAACACGATATGCCAGAAGAATTACTTGAATACTTTCTGGAGACAAAACTTTCAAATAATCTACGGCAAGACAATTTTCCAAGAAAGGCATGCTACTTCTACAGTTCTTACTGATGAAAGAGGAGGGAAAATGAAGAGGGAAAGAAGTTCCCCAATGATAAGATATTGGATTTTATGCTTTACCTGTAGTGGGTTGCAGATCACTCTTTGTAGATGTACCAAAATTTGGAACCAAAGCACCATCATTCCTAGCATCTCCGCAGTTCTGGTTTTGGTTGGTTTTGCTGGCACTAATATGACTGAAATCGATGTTCTTGCTATCAGCATTGTCACCGGCAATGAAAGATGGAGTTTTTATGCAATTTGTGGTGTCCTTTATATTGCAAGTCATGTGGCTGTCTTGCTTCTCATTGCCGTTGCCGGAATTGCTGAATCTTGGTGTAGCAGAAGAGTACTCGATGCTGATATTTTGGTAATTTCTGCTAGTAGAAGACAAACAGGAAGTTTTACTACTTGCAGGAGCACATTTGCTCCCAGGGTCATCAGAACTTGCATACAGTTTAGACCTCTTGGAACCAATACTTGTATCATCTGATCTCATAACATACTCGGAAGGTTCCACAGGCTTTCTTGAACGCCGACCCCGATGCATATGCTGCCCGCAGTACTTCTGACCTGGAATCACATCCTTTTTGCACCTCCATTTCTTCCCATCAGTTCTTCTACACCTTCCTGGTTCAGGATCCGTCATGCTCGAATAATCAAATCGTCCCACTACAACCAGAAGCCATGTTATTAAACATTAAAGCATTACAACAGGCTTGAAAGATCCTAAATATTCACATAGCCAAGCTCATCATTAATGTGTGAAACTACGAATAAATCTAACATGGAGAAACATTTACTCTAGCGCTTACCTATCAAAGCATATTCCGCATCTGTTTATTCCCAACATCAAACTAACTTAAAGACTTTGAGATAATAAAAGCACAAGTAAGCCTATAAGCTATTGAGTTTCTAAAATTCAGAGCTCATATAGTAGGAATGAAATATCAAACAATGGTTTCCCCTAATACTGTTGTGAGGAAAGATGGCAGAACGAAGGAACACGATATATTCACCAAGGATCAACCTTATTAAATACAGGGCAAATGTTTAATCATAAAACAACACTTTTAACGGATAATGACAACCACAGAGATGCATCTCACAGTAGAGGCAATAAAACAGCAGAGCCAATCTAGCAGGAGAGTCAAAAAGCATTGTAGACTTCGCCACTTCGGAATATTAAGGAAAAGGGAAAAAAAAAAAAACTAACACAAACAGAAAGAGCCAAAACTCAAAAAGGAACAGAACCCAAAAGCATTCCAAAGGAAAACATAAACAAATCTTTTCCAGCAACTGAACATTCATCCAATATACCAAGTTTAAAGGGCAAGCCCGGTACACTAAAGTCGGTTAAAAGTTCTTGAGATCTCAGCATTCTTAGCAATAGGCTTTTCATCTCTGTTATCAAAAAGAAGTACCAAGTATCCAGAAACAAACACCACAATTCCCCCTAAAAACAAAAGGAGAATCATCTAACAATTTAACAACAGTTCAACCAAACAAAGAAAACACAATCTTGAATAGACAGCACCAATTTGGCTAATAAAACTAACAGAACATGGAAAAGATATCATATGTAAAGGAAGAAATAGTACTAGTAAAGATGCAATCTTTCTTGATGGAATTAACAAACACAAAATTAAAAAGGACAAATTAAGAAGACGAACTTTACAGGTAGGGTATAGTTTGTAGATTCCACCGTCAACCAAGGAGCTGGAAACACTACTCCAAATGATGAAAAACAGATGAAAAGGAACTGGAAGACCAGAAAATATATACTTAAAAATCACAGCTTGGAGTTGGAGTTCTTGAAACTGAGCAGCTGTGAACACAGACTTGGATTTAGCACTTTTTTCTTCTTCCTCAATCACATGGCTTGAACCTCCATAGCCTAAAGACAGCTCTATGGAAGGTGGTGACCCTTCTTTCTTCGTTATTTCATCTTCTTTTCCTTTTCCTTCATCAAAACAAACATAATTTCATCAGTACCACAAACCCCACATAAAAAAATCCAATCTTTCACACATAAACATAAAGGCCAAAAACAGAGAGAGAAGGGTAAAGACCAAAGGAAGAAAGAGGGGTGGCAGAGCGTGGATGAAGCTGCATTTCTTGACTTCACATGAAACGTTAAGGAAAAAGCAAAACCTGCAACTAAACCAACCCAAAGTTTACTATACAGAAATTGGAGAGTGGTTCAGCTTCTGAGACTATAGCTGATATTGCTGACACTTGCCGCAGAGGCAAAATTGATGAGCACACAAGGAGAAAAAAAACAATTAAAGAAATGTCCTTTCTTATACCACATTCATTAAGTCATATATACTCATAATTTATTAAATAGGAGTAATTCAATACTACTCTTAGATTAACAAAAAAAAAAAAAAATTAGCTCAACAAAATTACTATATAGTATACAATTTTTCTGGCCTCAATTCAATGAAAAGGTTATATTTTTAAATATTAAATAAAGTTTATATTTTAAATTTTTAGAAGCAAATAGTGTTACTACTAAATTACATAAAATGAGAAGGGGAAACGTGTACTTGGAAACTCTCCAAAATACAGTCTGTCATATTATACTCTCTCACTAAGTTGTTCCAATGTTTAAAAAATTATTAATTTTTTTTGTATTTATTTTTTAACTAATAAAAATCTTAATTACTTTATAGTATTTTTCATTAGACTAGTTTTAAAATAATTAAAAAATATAAAATAATTTTTATT
The DNA here is from genome assembly GCA_011800125.2 of Solanum clarkiae. Taxonomy (NCBI): domain Eukaryota; kingdom Viridiplantae; phylum Streptophyta; class Magnoliopsida; order Solanales; family Solanaceae; genus Solanum; species Solanum clarkiae. The sequence goes on along the minus strand of JAABOM020000001.1, from coordinate 26,497,121 downwards.
TTATGTTCTTAAATATTTTTCTTAAAATATATCATACCTCAGTAATTTACTTAATATGGAGGAGTATGACTTGAAAACTAATTCCTCATTTTATTTATGGTGCTTATTGAATATGTAATATTGTAATAATAGGACCTATTTAGTACACATTATGAATCAATTTGAATTGATTTATTTTAAAGTATTTTTAAATTAAACTAAAATTTTAAAATATTGTTATAGTATTAAATAAGATAAATTATTAAATCAAAATAATAAAAATAAATCAGAATTTATAAAATCGTGCTCATTGAGACCGAGTAATAATGAACAACAATAACAATATACTAGTGAAATCTTACAAGTGGGTCCGGAGAGAGCAAAATGTTCGCAGATTTTACCGTTATCTCATAAAGATAGAGTAATTGTTTTCGAAGTGGAGTAATAATGAGAATGTATAAAATTGGTAATACTAATAGATCAAAAAGAAGAAATGTTGTAGGTAATTTCTTAGAGATAATAAAAAGACAAAAAAAAAAGAGGAAGGAATAAAATAGAAGAAGAAGAGGGGAGTGAAGTAATGAAGAAAACAATGGAAGTTAGGTCACTCATTAGTGGCATGGAAGTGTCAGCTGCCATTTTAATTTTTTGGCAGTAGCTTTTGTCTATGAATGTGAAAATTGTAAGTAATTAAAGTGAGTGGTCAGAATTATTCTGACATTTGTCAGTTTTATGAGCATTAAAGCCAAATAGCAGGCAGACTTCATCAGACAATCAACCTTCAGAAGAATTTCGTGATAACTTTGTACTATCTTTCATCATTTACCCACTTTTTCTATTTTTACTCTGCGGTTAATTACCACCCCTTGTATAGGTCCACTGTTTTCAAAATAATCTCTCTATTTTTATAAGATAGTGATAAGATTTGTGTATATTTTAAAAATAATCTTTCTATTTTTATAAGATAGTGATAAGATTTATGTATATTTTATTCTCCTCATATGAAATTCTACTGAATATGTTATTGTTGTATACATCACTCTACAAGCCTTTCTATTTTCTTTTTTTTTCTTTTTCATGTCCAATATTTGCATATGTATAAAAGCTCGATTAGTTTAAAGCAAAAATTATAGAAATAGAAAATTTATGTTTACATAATTTCATATAATCTCAACTCTTTTTTAAAAAATTACAAAAATCCCTTAAATGATACAAAACTGTAACACTTATTGATACAAATTGCAATCTCTGCTTCTCCATATATCATAGTTAAAATTCCTTAATACTCCTACCTTTTCGACATGTATTACTGGTTTCGTTTTTTTAATTAAAAAAAAGAGATTTTTAATAATTTTTAAAAAAATTAGTATCTGTTGGAAGGAAGTAACTTCTAAAAGTATGGGATTTGTGTAAGTTTTTAATTTAAAATCATGATAATAGTGTTAAACATAATTTATATTCAAGATTTTTTATTAAAGAAAGAATAACTTTACTTATTGCATCACATTTATTGGCACTTTTCTCTTTTTCCTTGAATAATGTTGGACGAAATTGAATTCATGTTGTACTTCATGTAATTCATATTAATTGAATTGCTAGAAAAAAAAATCATAATTCAAAATAAATAAATTTTTAAAAAATCAAGAGAATTACTAGAATTTTTTTTATATTTATTATTTACTAGTCGATGAACACGTGCGTTACACGTGTATTCTCTACTATAGATAACTTTTATATATATAAGGTGAATAATTTTTGAGCAAGTAATAATAAAATTTCGATGGAAGAGATGCAAGATAAACTAATGTAGTAAAGTTATGTTCATCTTTGGGAACATGGTGATATTCATCTAATGGGTAATAAGTGTCGTATTCATGGTATGATTTCATCATTTTCAATATATCTTAGTTTATAAAATAGTCAAATATGTATATTTAGATTTTGGGTGCCAAAATATATCACGGAAGCATCATCATAGTTAAGTGGATAAAACCTCCTAATATGTTTGTTAAACTCAACAGTGAAGAGATGTATTCAAGGTTGTTATGGTAGAGGTGGTCTAATCAGAAACACATTAAGAAATTTCTTATTTGCTCACTGCATCAATTTGGGACCTGATTCAAGTAACAACACGAAAATAGCAGCTCTTCTTTATGGCCTTAAATGATGTGCTAACAGAGGTTTCTCCAATGTCTGGGTTAAGACAAAGTCCATGTTATTGACCTAATGTATTAAAAGAGAATGCGAACGGATACCATATCAGTCATTGCTTTAGAGAGGCTAATAGACCTGCTGACAAGCTTGCCACCTTGAGTCATTGCATTGAAGGACGGCATCTCTTCAACTTTTTTGCAGCGTTTCCTAAACAATATGGATAGATGGAGCTTTCCAACATTTAGAACCAAACCCATGAGACTTGTCAGTATTATTACGACCCCTCTCCCCCCCCCCTCCCACCCCCACTCCTAAATTATACATCGCGTCCAGTTAGCATGTTAGCTAATTTGGACACCCTCATTCTTTTTTTAGTGGTACTTATTAGGACAATCTTATACTATTAATATCCCCTAATCATGTCAAAGTTTGGGACGCCAAACTTAAAACTGTACTTTTGCATGTCCAATGATCAAAGTTGAAGGTTTATAAAAAAAAAGAAAAGAAAAGAATTTGCCGCTGAAACTTTATGGCATTAATTTTATTTATCTCATGTGTAACAAGTGTGATATTCGTGACATACTTTTGTCGTTTTTGACAGCAATTTCTTAAAAATAGTCAAATATTTATATTTAGCTCCGTCCTTCAAACTTTTACGTCATTATTACAATTTACCTAATATGTGTGATATTCGCGGTATACTTTATCGTTTTCGACAGATCTTCTCCTCGAAAACATCCAAATATTTGTATTTTGCTCCACCACTAAAACTTTCACGTTGTTATTACGTTTCATTGTTTCTTTTCTTTCTTTCTTTCCTTTTAGTAGATTTTTCTTCTTTAAAATCTATTTCCAACACTTCAAAGAACATATGAAATTATATATAAAACTTTCAAGTCCGGATGGAACATGTCCAGCTCAGATAATTCAAACTCAATTTTATATGATGAAATGCATATAATGCATGGACACACATATAAAAAAAATCAGTATTCTATGTACATTGTTTATATGTAATTATATGATATTAATCTCTGATTACGTGCGTTGCACGCGAATTTCATGCTAACTTTAATTTAAATATTTTAACTAATGTGGTACTATATTTGTGATGAGTAGCATTAACTTTGAAATTAAGCAATTTACAAAAGGAAAAGACATAAGTTTCCCTCTGGAATTGTTCCTAAAAATCAATTACATTTTAACTACTAAAGTGTTCTGTTACACATTTATCCACTTTTTCTGTCTTCGTTTTATGGTTAATTACCACGGCCTTTGCCCTTTGTATATATCACTCTACAAACCTTTCTATTTTCTTCTTTATTTTTTCTTTATGATGTTTGGTATCTACATATTTATAAAAACTTGATTAATTTAAATTCGTAATATGTAGTATTTTATATAATGGAAAATATTTTCTAATAAGGATTTTTTTCATATTTGTAATTTCTGATTAAGAACAGAACAACTTCATTTATTGATGCATTTCTCTTTTTCCGAATTAACCATGCTTGAATTATGTTTGACTAATTTGAATTCATACTGTACTTCCTCTAATTCATATTAACTAAATTATTGTAAATTTTTTCATAATGCAAAATAAGTAAACTTTCAAAAATCAAAAGAATTATTAAATCGTATATATTTATCCTTCGTTTAGCGAGGTTCTTAGTTGCTTAAATAATCAAAAGACTAACTGTGAAAAATAGTCTTTGATTTATTTAGTTAAATATTTCTCTTAGTTTTAGTTTATGTGACTTTTTTTAAGATTTAAATAAGTTTTTTAATGCAATATTTTTGTATATCTTGAATTATTAATATATATGACTTATAGTACTTTTTACGCAACTTTCAAATATGTAAATTTTATTTCTAAAAATTTAAAGGTTCATGCATGTATTTACCGTCAAAATTAAATTGTTTGACTCTCAACTTTTGAATTATACCACATAAATTGAGACATGAAAGTATCATTTAAAAGGAGAATACTATCCTATAAAAAAAATTGTATTCAAATTAAATTTTGAGATCTTTAATTAAGAATAAATTTTTTTATATATCTCAACACAGCCATTGTTGATTTCTAAGGAATTAAATATATTAGAGAAAATTATACATGTACTAACTTTTTTCTTTTTTTTTGCTTGATGTAAATTTTCAATCTATATATAATTAATGTTGCCCTATATATATTATTACCCCACGTAAACTATTGCATAGCAGATATAAAATTAGCAATATAAGTATTTTAAAACTTGCATACGCGTGATTTAAAAATGTAATTATTTCTGAAAGTGTACATAGCTAAAAAATTGGGAGAATATTTTTATAAAATTATATAATGCATATTAATATTTAAAATACCAAAATAAACAATAATGCTAACATAATTAATTCCTACCTTATTATAATTCCAACATGATTTACTTGATGCGTTTGCTTTACGAACAAAATAAAAGTTCGTTTGGGAGAAGAAACAAGATATAATTAGAATTGTATCCTTGTTATTCAAATTGTATAATCTGTATATCTCTATATTAATACTTAAACATTCATAGCCCATAATGTTTAAAACTCATACCATCTACAAATTTACATCATTGGAGATTTCTAGTTTCTTTCTTTTTCAATTTGGTAAGGCTACGCTCATCTGTGGGAACATAGTGATATTCACCTAATGTGTAATACGTGTGATATTCATGGTATATTTTCATTGTTTTCAAATATCTATTTTCATAAAATAGTCAGATATTTATATTTAGCATTATGGTCAAAACTTTCATGTCATTAATTTTATTTATCTTATGTGTAACAAGTGTGATATTCATGATATATTTTTATCGTTATTGATAGATCTATTTCTTAAAAATAGTCAAATATTTATATTTAATTATGTCTTTGAAACTTTTATGCCACTATTATAATTCACCTAATGTGTCTGATATTAATGGTATACTTTGTCATTTTTGACAGATCGACTCTTCAAAAACATCCAAATATCCATAGCTGAAACTTTTTCATTAAAATATCACGAAACTCATCACGTAGATTATCCGCCATAATATAGGCCGACTTTACGTTACTATTACTTTCTTTCCTTTTTAATGAAGTTTTCGTCTTTAAAATATTCTTCTAATACTATCCGACTCAGATAATTCAAACTCAATTTTATGTGATGAAAAGATATTGGCATAATATTGATTTGTATATAGTGGGTGGACAGACATAAAAAAAATAGTATTCTATGTATACATTGGTTATACATAATTAGATGGTACAAGCCGCTGATCACGTGCATTGCACGTGAATTACATGCTAAGTTTTATCCTATTTTAACTAATGTGGTACTATATTTGTGATTAGGAGCATTAACATTATGTACAAAAGGAAAAAAAGATAAATTCTCCCCCTTCCCCCCCCCCCCTCCTTCCCCCCTCGAAGTT
>JAABOM020000001.1:26448805-26475580 GCA_011800125.2 Solanum clarkiae | reverse complement strand
TTGCTCTTTCTGTCCCCTTCCCTTCCTTTCTGTCATATCTAGTTATTTCTGCTTACGGGTTTTGAGATGAGGGTTCCAGGAAACAACCTCTCTACTTTTATGGTAGTGGTAAGGTCTGCGTACATTCTACCCTCCCCAGACTTCACTTGTGGGATTTTACTGGGTATGTTATTGTTGTTGTTGTAATTTGCTATGGAATTATCAATTAATCCCCTAAAAAAGGTTTAAAATTACTAAAAATCGATAATTTTATAATACCAAAAAAAAATTAAATTCTCTAATGAATTTACTAAATTAATAAATTGTTACCAATTTATCAATATGGTGAAATTTGACCTTACTGAGGACATGACCCTAGACAGAAAAAAGTAGAGGTCACAAATTAGAATAGTAGGCTAACTGGTTGGCAGAGTTAGGTGGTATTCTAGTCATGGGGTATAGTAGGGTAGAAGAGTACTAGTGTTTAATAAAAATGTGTTGTCATTATTTGTTGTTTATGTGTTAATTGTATTATATGTACTTATTATCATGTGCTTTGGGCTATTAGTCATTTTTTTACTGTTGTCTTTCTTTTACTTTTTGTTAGTTTATTCTGCTTATGAATTTTTAAGACGAGACTTCCCAGCAAACAACCTCTCTATTTTATGAATTAATGATAAAATTTGCGTATATTATACCTGCTCAGCCCACTAGTAAAATTGTTACCAATATATCAATATCTTTATCTTTAATTTCAATTGTCGATTTCTGTTTCACTTTGATTTTAAACCGCGGAAGAAAAGAATATGTTGTCTTCGTACTGATATATAAGAGCTTATATGAAAACCTGTTAATTTTCAAGGAGATTTCTGTATTATCCTAAACCTCAGAGAGCTCTAGTGCTATTAACCCCTATTTTCAAACTGCCAAGATGGAGATGGAGGCTCCTCCTTCTACCGCCGCCGCCGCCGCCTACAACCGCGGGCATCAATTGAAGCAACAAATTTCCGAAGAAAAGAAGCACCGTTCGATCTTCGAACTACCAGCGAACTTCTTTGATTCCTGCCGCCTCCTTCAATCTCCGTCAGCGTCGCCACTGTCTGTAGTCGAACAACTCGAAAGTCTCTCAGTCAAAACCCTAGACGATATAGACATTGATGACGAATCCAAAAATAAAGTGGAGAACACGGAGAGTTCGAGTAATAGTAGCGGAAAACAAAGGTGGTCTTGCAATACTTGTAAGGCCGAGTTTGAGTCTCTCCATGACCAGCGTTCTCACTTCAAGTCCGATATTCATCGACTAAATGTACTATTTTTCTTCCCTCTCTCCTTTTTTTTTTCCGATTATGTTCTTTGATAAATTGACCTGCACAGAGCATAATGGATATAGAGGATTCAGTTAGCTGATTCCAACTGATCTGGGATTGAGGCATAAGTGAAATTTGTTAACAAGTGTAGGATTTCTTAGTAATTCTGTTGGATGAAATATCTAAACTTTCACTTCTTGGTGACAGTTCGATTCCAATGTTGTCATCTCCTTCCGTTATGTATAAGGAAAGAAATTGAAAAAAAATAATATTATGAAGACACCAAGTTGTAATCTATACTAGTGACCTGATCATGATAGGACCAATATAATAAAACACAATCTTACCCAATAGTAGGAATGAATGGAAAAATGTTTGACAGTAAATGAGGTGATTTTTATCTTTATAAACGATTTCAAAGATCTTTCGTTTTATTGGGTTAAGCACAACTTATTGCTATCAGTTGATACTCGTTTTTTTCCTTGTATCTTCAAATTTTATTTGTTTTATTCTTTTCTGATAACCAAATTAAGTTGCTCATTTATTTTATGCTTTTCTGATAACCAAGGACATTAGTAAGTGATATATAAAGAAAGAACTTTACAGATGTATTCCCAAGACAGAAAACAAAATCAGTTTTTCCATATATTCGTGGAGTACTTCAGTTAAATGAGTATTCATATGGGTGAGGTTAGCTCTTTGGAAGTAGCAACTTTTAGATAATATCCCTGTATCTGTCGCCTTTAAAAATAAGCTAATATAGGCTAATGACATATCACTAGTAGAATTTAGGAGTTGGGGTTATGGGAATTGGTCTCAATGTGTTTAGCAAAAGAATATTTTGTCTTAATAATACTTCATCTATTTTGAAACTTGATGGACATTGCTATCTGAAATCATCTCTAGTAAGCAGCTTTAGATTCTTCTTTATGACCTTGCTTATAAAGGTTCAATAAATGAATACATTCATTCCATTTGACCAGAGTGCTAAATGGAAACAGCTAGCTCTGTTAGAACTATACAAGCGAAGGTTATTCATCATTGCTTTAGAAGCACTTTAAATTAGCTTGTGTTTCTGCATTTATCACTTGGTTACTCTTCCCTCGATGGTTTTCAGTCTGCAGCTCCTCCCTCTCCATCCTGGCCCCCAAAATGAAAACATCTTTTCCAGTTTTCTGTTAATATTTTTGTTCTTGAAGGTGCTGATCGCATTATACAGGGTGTTCATATAGTAGTTATAGTAATTTCTTGTCAGTACTGATATCAGATAAAGCTAAGCATTTCTGGGAGAGACACTATAAAGGAAGAAGACTTTGATGAGATGACCTCTGAATCCCTATATAAGGATTATGATTTATCAAGTATTTCTGGATCAGAGGATGAAGATGACAAAGAATCTGGTCAGTCCAATGATCTGCAGCGAAGATTAGTTGGAGATATCAAGAACAAGATATTTCTAAAATTGCATAATGGGGAGATCCTTTCACTATGGAAGGGTTTACTCCTGAATGAGTCAGAGAGCATTCTGTTTGAGAACAAGAAGACGCTTGCTGCCGATGATATCAGGAATAAGATTTATTTGACAGAAAATGAAGTGATTAAGAAGTTGAAATACCTTATCCATGAACCACGGGATAATACCCGTTTCAGGATTGTGTTGCTTGCACGAGGTGGGCATTTTGCAGGATGTGTTTTTGATGGTACCACAGCTGTGGCACATAAGACATTCCACAGGTTAGAGTCTTTTGCTGTAGGAAAAAGTGCAGTGCTTCTTTTATGCCATTTTCTTCGTACCAAAACAACTAGCTCAAAGAAAATATTTTTCCTAGGTGGTGCAATGAACTTTATTTCTACTGCGCTAATCAAGTTTTACTTTTATCTTGTGAGAATATGTTGATAACTTACTACAAAGTAGATTACTGAAAGTTTAAATCCTTTTCAAGTATAGTTTCTATTTAAATGTTCGATCCCTTCATATCAGTGCATAAAGTTAGAGTTGAGAAATATTCATGCTCCTTGCAGAAATAAGGGTCTCTGCACACCTAATTATTTTTACTGTTTTATAAACGATGTGTATCCTCCAGATGCGAAAGGTAAATAAATGACCAAAATAATACCTGCAATGAAAAAACTCTAGGAACAAAAAACATTTAATAGATAAAACATGTCAATTTGTAACCACGTGGCACATATGATCTTCAACAAATTGCTCAACTTGACAGGTAGAAAGCCAAATTACAAACGATAACCTTTAGCATCAATCCCCAATGAGAATGAATGTCACTGAATGGGATATGAGGGTTATATTGGCCAATACTTGCCCTATTTCTTTGATCAGAAGTATCAGAGTGTGGACGGAATGTTCCATATTTTTCTTTGAAGCTCATGGGTCGTGTCTATTTCCTCTTTCCCGCATGTACCTAGTGTCATTTATTTATAAATCTTTAGCACATCTTTGTTGAACTTTTGAGTTCTATATTGAAAAGATCCCTACAAAATTCTATTGCCAGGAACAGAATAAGTTGTTCCCTCATTTGTCTCTCTATATAGTTGTTCATTTTGTAGCATGTAAAGGTTCCTATTTTAAAGGTCCTCTGCTTTCCTTTAGACATCCGAGATGTAAGATTTGGCGATCCCTGGAAATAGTGTCCTTTCTCTTGGCTTGCATTCTGAAACTTGTCTTGTTACGTAGTTCACTGCTTTTTTCATCATTTCATAGTTCCTAATTTCGCTTCAAGAGTTAGATTATTTTCTTTTTTCCCTTTTCCATGTTTCCTTGTGGCCACTGTTAGATACTGCTTAGATTCTCCGCAAAAGTACATGCTCGGTATTGTTCTTTATCTGGAACCTACCATGCTTCTTTAATGTTGAAGATGTAGCTACCATTCCAGCATCTCTGTTGAGAGACACAGAGGCATAGTCACACTTTCAGCTATGGGTTCGGCATAATCCAGTAGCTTTAACTCAAATCCTGTAGTTGTTGTAAGAATTTACCTAATATGTATGAACAATTTGTCTAGAACCCAGCAAACAAACAAAAAAAAAAACATTGTTATCCAGAACCTATAAACTAAAAATCCTAGCTCCGCCTCTGCTGAAAGAATGTGGCTAATTTAGATTACTTGACTTTGTTTTAGATATGTTATACGGGCTAAGGCCGGTAAGAAACAATCATCAAAAGATGCAAGTGGCAAGATGGCGCACTCTGCTGGAGCATCAATTCGTCGACATAATGAACTTGCCCTTAAAAAGGTAAAGGAAATGAAGTTTATATAAGAGAGATTATGTTGCATCAGTATCCTATCCTGTATGACTTATCAAATTATGTATATTTCTTGGTTTTAGCAAGAGCATCCCATTCAAGCAGGTGCACCAACATATTTTCTTGCCTTGTTTGCATGCTCATCATGAAAAAAATACCTAATTATCCTGCCTATTTTTCCTGCTGGTGGCGATGGAGTGCTTTTCGATAAACACTTGCTAGACACTAATATATATCAGTCCCATCGGGATTTAGACACTTCAATATGTCAGTCCAATTGGTACTTAGACACTTCAATATGTCAGTCCAATCGGTACTTAGACACTCCAATATGTCAGTCCAATCTGCCCTTAAAGTTGGTGTCATATCCGCATGGTTTCTGCTTTCTATGTAGTTGTTTCTTTTTTTAACTCTATACTTTAGTTTTATTTCATTTCTGATGAATTTTGTTTGGAGTTCTTTCTTATTTTGTTAACTGATAGTCTGATACTTAAATTCCCATTTCTGACACGTTGTCTCATAAATGGATTCCTTATAAGTGAGGACTTTTATGAGACTGGATAACTTATGCCTTATCGATCCTACCACTTGAAGTGGCTCTCTCTGATTTGACCAGGAAAAATAAGGGAGGGGATTGTTTGGCTGTCATATTGCAAGAGAGCAAAGGTACTGTGGAGCATATTTCTAATTTTTGCGTTTTGTTAACCAGGAAATCCAAGATTTGTTCACAGCATGGAAGTCTTACTTTGCTGTGTCGTCCTGTATCTTCATACATGCTCCCTCTAGCAACAAGCAACTGTTTTTTGATGGAGATCGACCATATTTTGTTTGTCAGCTTAATGTTATTAGAAATATTCCTTTGACTGTTCGAAGACCTACCTACAAGGAAGCACGACGAATATATGGCTTATTGACTCAAGTATCCTTTGAAGTAAATGACAAAATCGCACCTGATTGTGAAGAGATGTCACTATTAAGTGCTAGTGGTTTGAGCAGCAAGTGTAATGAGTCCGTGGAGGTTTTGATGGAAAATTTGGAGACTAAGGAAATCACAAACGCATCTTCTAGTGTTATGCCATCTCCCAATGCGATCATATCAAGTGAGAGTAATAGTGATAATGACACTGTTAGTACGTCCACTCCTTTACATGAAGCATCAAAGTTTGGGGATTCTGAAAAGGTTTTTGAACTTCTAGAACAAGGAATGGATCCTTGCCTCAAAGACGAGAGAGGGAGAACCCCATATATGGTTGCAACTGAAAAAGAAGTGAGGAACACATTTAGGCGCTTCATGGCATCAAACCTTGACAAGTGGGATTGGAATGCTGCTAAGGTGCCTAGCGCATTGACTAAAGAAATGGAGGAAACACAAGCTGCTAAACAGGTAACTGGCTACTTGATTATTCTAGGGGGTGTCATATTGACAGTATAATTTTCTGCCGAGGTTCCTATATTTGGGATGTGGAATACAATTTTTGGGAAGGATCCACATTTTGGACATGGGATTATATAAAATGTTGATCTAGACGTGGTTGTTTTTAACTTTTTTAAGCAGACACTCCACCTAATGTTTTCCAATCTCTGAGTTAGGGGTGGGAGATACAATCTCTGAGCTTGCAGATTAATGCATGTTGTTTGAATGCTCTGTAATATTGGTCACCTTCTGTTCTTTGTCTATGTTAAGCAGTAAAAGATGTTTAGAGTTTCTGTATATCTGGCATATCACAAATGCAGATGAATTTGAGTTTACGTGATATTCCGAATATTTAACCATTCATTGTCATTGTTGAAGTGTAAATCTTCTTCTTGTAATAAGCTTGTGCTTTACGTTTTTTTTTTTTTTTTTGAAACTGGTAACCTTCTTGTACTTTGCAAATATATATATGAAGAGTGTCATGTGGAAGTTAGATTAATTTCTTCCTAGGAGAATATATTTTGTTCATGATCCGGGACAAATTGATGGAAGTATTCTGCCTAGTTCTGTCTGCTAGCTATCACATCATAAAGTACTGGACAAGATACACGAATTGAGTTAATTTACTTTTGGCATGTGTTATTTCTCATTCTTCAGCCATTAAATATGTTGTTTAATTAATCCAAACAGTGAAAATGTGTTTTATCCTGCATTTTCTAGCTATCTGATATGTACAGTTGTATTTCTCTCCCCAGGCAGAGAAAGATGCCAAGAAGAAAGCTAGGGCAAAAGAGTTGAAAAAATTGCGGAAAGCAAGGCAGAAAAAGGCTCAGGTTCATATTAATTTATTTTCTGATCAGTTTATGATTTTGATTTTTTTTTCCTGCATCCTTTCTTAGGTCTTGCAAAATAACTGTTGGTTCATCCTCTATCTTAATCTTGAGCCGAGATAACATGGCATGAATTAAGGAGCAAAAGTTCTAGAGTTACTTTTTTTCTTTTTGTGGTTTTCGGAAACTTCACATTCACTCAATCATCGAGTATGCATTTTTCGTCTTTTTTCCCCCCTCTCCGATGAGAAGAGGAGTATTGCTAAGCAGCTTAGCAGTTCATTTGCTAAACACCCTCAACATGAGCTAATTTGTTCATCCTCCTGTTACCTCTCTCTCTCTCTCTCTCTCAACATTGCGACACCATTTTTGCAGGCTGAGGCTGCTCAAATCCAGACTGGTCCATGTAAATCTGAGATTGGAACGGTTGCTGCTTCAGCTCTTAAAGGAAAATCACAATCTGGTCTTTCAGCAAAAATATCAAAAGAGGTCACAGAACATATTACTGCTTTATTCTTTTTTTGTGCACTTACACCTGTCACTACTCGAATTGGAATTTCTGTAGAAGTGCTGCTGAATGTTCATGCTAATAATTGTGGATGTGGACGAAGCTTCTTATGGTGTCTGATATGTTTTCTCTTTGCTAATCAGGAGGAATTGAAAAGGGCTCATGATGCTGAAAGGGAGAAAAGAGCAGCTGCAGCTGAGAGAAGATTAGCTGCTGCAGCAGCCCTCAAAGCTCAGGGCACCGACTTAGTTTCTGCTCCAAGTGGCTTGGGAACTGACATTCTATGTTGTTGCTGTCACGGGTCATTGGCTGGCAAGGTTCCCTTTCACAGATATAATTACAAGTATTGCAGCAGTGCATGCATGCACCTGCATAAAGAGATCCTTGAGGACGGATAAGGGAAATTTCTGTGTGGATGTTGAGGATTTTGCTCGGAGGAACTGAGCTCTATAGTGGAGGTACCTCTCAATCTTCCCCGATCACTTCAATAACAATTAAGTATTCTTTTCTTTTGGTAATTTCACCATTTCTTTTTGGGGTCCGTGTATCAGAATTGATCCTTTATACCTTTTAGCCTTAGAATGGCAATTCGCTGGGGTTGCGAATTGCCAAATTTTTCCACTTATCTTTTATTAACCGAAGACGGAGAAATAAATTTTTTTCTTTAAAGATGCTCAAGGCAACTAGGGGCGCATCTAGGTTGGGGTCACCGGATTCACATGAACCTATGCTTCCCTTACTAAATCAAATATATTAGTGTTATATTTTTTAGAGAAATATTTAAATATAAATATGTACCTACACTCGAAGTATTACATAATGCGATGATGATTGGGTACATGTCTTTTAAATGAAAATTCTAAAGTAAATTTCATCAGCCAAGCGGGTCATTTAACCCTTTATTAATGTAACCTTCGATGTCAATCCATTCCACTCTATGCAATATTCCCAAGAAAACTTGTAACGATATTGACAAAGATTCAAAGAGACTCTCTCTGAGGATCTACTACTCCAAAAAAGAAAATTGCATTATGTTAACTGGGACATTGTCACATTATCGAAATTCATTCTAAATCCCACGATAAAAATATTTCTATTGGGTTATTGGTTATAGGAGGAAAACCTACGCCTTCAGCCATGTAATGGCAGAATTGAAGGTTTTGGAACTAGTACTACAACTTGCTCTGGAAAAAACATAAGATGCCAATTGAACTGGAAACCGACTCCAGTGAGGTAATTGAACTCCTTTACCACTCTCATCCTAACAATCAATCTATTATGGAATCTTGCAGGTTACTATTGAAGAAGTTGGGGAATTCGGTGGTCCGCCGCAGCTTGTGCAGAGCAACAAGCTACAAGAAAACGATCAATGTGTGGGGGTGATATTTTCAATATATTGATGATTTTTTATCCCCATAAATTAAATTACCACGATTTTTCAAATGTCACAATATAAACATCAGGAGCATATTTGCAATGTTTTGAATGGGTCGCTATGATGGAATTTAAATTTGTAAAGTATTGAATATTTATTTGTGACGATATCTTTAGAACCTTCACAAGTTTAAACTCATATCAAACTAAAACACTACAAACTCGTGCATAATAACTTTAACGGTACAATTCAAATTCTTAAAAAAAAAAAGAAAGGTTACACGTCAACATTAAAAAAAAGTACAAAGCATTTGATTGGGAATTTGAATTATTGTTATCAGGATCAAACTGCTCCGAGAAAACCACGAAAGTTACCAAATTGTCTCTAAAATTTTTATACATTCTTTAGATATGTAAAAAAAATTTGGAAATGAGACAAATAAATTAAAAGAGAAGAACCACAAAATAATTACACATATACTCTTAAGCTGTTTAAACAAATATATTGATTTATTTCGAAAAAAGTCATAAAAATTAAAAATTAAAACAAAATAAATTAAAATGAAAGAACTTCTAAAAATTTACGAATATACCCTCAAGCTGCTCAAACAAGTCTGTCCGCTGCTCAAATCAACCAGCTACTTGCTTGAATAATTTTATTGACACTTATAAAATAATATCGCGCTCAAGTTGCTCAAGTAGATAATTTTATTCACACTTATAAGATAGCAGGAAACATAGAAATAGAAATAGAAATAGAAATAAATAATAGATAGAGTAATAGTAGATAAAAATAAACCAAACTAAGTAAAAAAGATACTGTACTTAATTTTCTACTATACAGTAATCTTATAGCTTCAAAGTTTGTAGGCCAAAACGTAATAAAAGAAACAAATTCAGTCTTCTTCTCCGGGAAGCTACTGAACAACAAAACCCGGTTCAATTAGGGTTCTCAAAATCCCCGCCCTTTTCACCAGCTCTATACAATAATGATGGCGAACGAAGACGATAATCCCACTACGCCGGTGACGAAACCCAACGCAGACCCTAGTAAAGACCAGTCTCCAGCTCTTTCAGATTCACTTCCCCGTAACAATTGCAGTGGCAAAGTTACGGATGCCAATGGCATTGATAATTCACTGTTACAGAGAAATCCCCAAGGCCCTGAAGATTTTATACTGTCAGTGGCTTCGAAAATTGCGTCTCAGCCTTTGCAGTATTCTGATCCCGAAGTTTGGGGAGTCTTAACTGCTATCTCTGATAAAGCCCGGAAGCGTCTTCAGGTCTCTATTCTTCTTCAATAATTCCACAATGTACTCCTATTTCTTTTCTTCTAGGAGCTTTTAGACTAACGTTTTAGAGATTCATACCTCAGTATCAAAGTTGAGGATTTTTGGTGTTAGAGAACCATAAGTTATTAACTAAGATCAAATTACCAAAATCCATATTCTTTATTCAAGTTTATACTTGCTATTGTTTGAAGCTCACCGAGGCCCAGTGTATGGAGTAGGAAAAATGAGTTTTGGTAATCCTAGGGTGGACCAATATGCTGCATTCCGACATGTTTTTCAATTTGTTAGCTATGGAGGTGTTTTTATTAACTAGTACAACTGATAACCTTTTTAGCTTTTAGGGTCTATTTACAAGTTCAAGATATCTCTTTTACTAACTAGAATCTAAGATTAGTACATCTTCCGCCGAAATAGGAATTGGATGGATTCCAACTTCTATAATCTTTTGATAACCAAAGTAATTCCTTGATAAATTATCATTATGTGTTAGACTCAGAGGAATCTGACGTAAATCCTCAATTTGAATTCACTTTACATAAGTTTCATGGTTCTTTACTTCGACAGGATACACATATCTAAATTTGATGTTTATGATACTTTTTCTGACCGCCAATAGTATATAGGTATCAAAAATAGGCACTCATTTTTCATGATATTATGCATGGATCAGGTATATCTTGTCAAATTCTTCAGAAAATAGTTGTTCCATATGGAATCTAGTAAGTGAGATCCCAACAAAGTGTTGGCCTGATCTTCTTCCAACCAAAGAAATGATCAGTCATCAAAAAAAAAAAAAAAAAGTTAATCAAAATAATGAGTCACTATTGGGGGTGGCCCAGTGGTTTGAGCTTGGGACTTCCATGGTGGAGTTCTCTAGTTCGAAACTCCTTGCCAGCGGAAGCAAGGATTTTGCCTTCTGGGTCGAGCTGGTCACACCAGGATTGTCTAGTGCGAATTACCTCTCCTGCGTGGTTAGTGAGCTATTGCATAGCAGCGAGGTACCCAAAGGATAGCGGCTATGGGTTTCCCTTGTCATAAAAAAAATAATGATTCACCATTGAATTGATACAATGTGAATAATCTGCTAAGAATGCCTTGAGACTTCACATTTGTTTAACTTGCTTGAAGAGAATATGCACTATTAACTATGAATAAGCTGTTGCAGCCAAAGCTTTCTCAGTAGCCATCCTTGATGGGTAGGGCTAGGACAAGCTGGTACATCCTAAAACTAAAACTGAAAATCTGGTCTGTTGCATCAAAGTATATATCTGGATGTGACTTGAGTATTCCAGCATAAAATGAAAGCTGCAAACATAGTTTTGGATCAGTATTTCAAGCCTCCACGAGGATTTGAAACCATCACATATGATATAGGTATCCGAAGATCTATCAGAAGATATAATGGAATTGTAAATATCAGAAGAGGGTTTAAGGAAACAGCCTCTCTACCTCTATAAGGTAGTGGTAAGGTCTGCGTACAATCTACCCTCCCCAGACCCCACTTGTGGGATTTCACTGGGTATGTTGTTGTTGTTGTTGTTGTTGTAAATTTCAATTTGGATTAGAAATTTCACCAATGGGTTATCCTTGCTGCCACAAGTTGTAGATTGAATATATGAGATATAATCTCTGTTTGTGCATGTTCATGTTGGGTCATGCCATCATTAATTTTGATTGCAGATTGCAGTCGATGAAGTAACAGTTACTAAAAGAAAAAAAGAGAGAGGCACAGTTGTCACTTTTAAGTATGGAATTTAGTGTATGATACAGCGTATCATGCTTTACATTATTGAAGCATTCCTTGTAAATGATTTAATATGCCGACCTTTGTTAAATAGGGGATAAACATGCTTCTCACATCTGAAGAACACTGCATTGGTCGGATGGTAGATAATACCCGTTTCCAGATTTTGTCTCCAGCTGTTAGTGCATCTCATTGCAAGATCTACAGGAAAAAGCTTGTCAGCGAAGATGTGGAGCATCCCACCAACTGTTTCCCTGCAGTCTTTCTGAAAGATTCAAGGTTGAGCATCTTTTGTGGACCTTTTATGTTGCAACTTGACATGAGTTAACTTATCTATTTTGGTTCTTCTACAGTACAAATGGGACATATCTGAATTGGGAAAAGTTGAACAAAAATAGCCCAGAAGCCAGACTTCGTCATGGTGATATTATCTCTATTGCATTTGCTCCACAACATGGTAGAGTACCTATTCTTGTAGCATTTCTGCTTGCTTCTTCATACATTTACATGTTCTAGCAAAAGATTGTACTGTCAAAATCCGTATTTACTAGGTCTCTATTCTCTAGGTAAATTTCACTGGTCCTTCAAATGTCCCTAATTATTTTTGGTGCGTGACAAGTGTGGGTTGTAGTAAATCTGAGTTTGAGATGGTATATGGGCGAATTAAATTTCGTCTATTAATTGTCCATGAGATAAATAAGGTTTTATGGGGGGTTATATCATTTGGTGAAAAATTGGCCCCTCTTCCACCAGACATTGGGATGATCCTACCACAGCCTTCGCTTTAGTTATATCTTCTATTGATTATACTCCTTCCCTCTCCCCCTCCTTGTTGACATTGTATCTTCGTTGAAATGCTCTACCAGGATTTAGCGTCACAACTCCCATTATCATCACTCCTGAAAATGAATTGGAAAGGAAAAATATTATCTCTTGTAATGTATTTAAAATAGAACCCAACTGTCTTTATTTTGTATAAAATTAAACATAATTTAACTTTTGAATATTAGGAATTTCTCAGCACCATGATGGGTAGCTGAAGTCTTGTCTGTTGCTCACAGCATGATATTTTTTTGCATATATGTGACTGGAACTGTGAAAATACTTCTAATTTCCTTGCAATATTTGCAGAACTTGCATTTGCTTTTGTGTTTCGAGAAGTTCTCATATCCGCTTCTTCAGCTGATGCTGCTGTTCTGAAGAGAAAAGCAGGTAGATTTTCTCAATGACTGTGCCTTCATCAGTATCATCATTCTGGAACATTTCATCTTAATCAGTATTCTGTAAGTAGTATGTTGTGCAGGTTTCAGTGAATTTCTTCAGTTACACTGCTTACTGGTGCATTGCTTTATCTTCATGGATTTTGTCGTGGAATGCTTAGAATATTGTTAAAAGTCACATTTGAGGTGCGTAAGCACTGAAGTTAGGTATAGGCATAAGCTAGGCTTCTCCTGCATTAAAATGCCAATATATGTACCAATGTACACATGATCTCCCTATTGAGAAGGACCATGATAGACAATAAATAACCCTGTTAAACAGATATATTAATTGATGAGGAAATTAATGGATGAATATGTTTTTTGATTAGAAGTATGAAATCTGATATATAGTATAAGAGAACTAATCACTAGACCATATTAGAAATCCATTTTAACATCTTTGTATCTATATCAGAAATTTATGGTTTTTGAACTCTATTGACATGGTTTTATTTACATAGTTCATGTATTTCATTTCTTAAATTCCTTGGGTTATTTTATCATATACTTGTTGTTTGTCTTTATAGTCCTTTTTTGGCTTGCACTTAATTGTAGTTTAAGGTGTCCTTCATATGCACCTTTCAAATCTGAAGCGTGTGTTTCAAGTTTGCTTTCCGATTAAACCCTTGGATACTTGGCATGTTTCTCCTCTTTTATTTTTGCCTTTGACATATACTACTTTTGGAGTCTCTGGAAATTCATCTAGCTGAAGGGGAAAAAGCCTTTGTGCACTCTTTAGACACACGGTAGGATGTCCATTTTTGCTGGTTCATACTTGGTTAAAATTTTGGATTCTGATTCTTAATCTGGCCAAGTATTCACACAAAATGCTAGGAAGCCTGATCAATGAATCCTTCCTGAAGAATTTTGGTTCTACAGTTGAAGCATTGTATAGGGGACAGTTTTTTTTTTTTTTTTTTTTTTGGGGATGTATTTAGTCTTGCTAATTTCTAATGCAAATTTTCCTGAACATTTTCTTGGGCTGAATTTTTAGTGATCATTGTATTTGACGTTTTTTATTTTTATATTTCAAATATAAGTAATAAAGGGTTTATATCCTTACCTAATGATTATTGTTGCCTCTAAATCAGGCAGTTGTAAAGTTAAATGAGATGTTTGATGTCTTATTTTATACTACTTGCTATGTATGCTTTCTAATATCAATAAGCTGGGTAAAAGCTTAACTTTACTGATATGCTTGTGTCTTTTCTGATTTAGAGGAGTTTGGTCCAGAAAGCAAAAGACTCAAGGGTATTGGTATTGGCACTTCTGAAGGTCCCATTTCTCTGGATGACTTCCGTAGCATGCAGCGGTCGAATACGGTAGTTTTAAAAAAATAAAACGCTTTCATGCAGAGTCTGTCAAGGTCACTTGGTTTCAATCCTATTCAACTTTCCTATGATTTCAGTTCTCTTACCCTTGTAGGAACTGAGGAAGCAGCTCGAAAGTCATGTTGCAACTATTGATTCCTTGCGAGCTGAAAATCGTGCCGTTGTGGACCATCATGAGATGGTATGTTTACTTTGTGATTTCAGAACAGACAACCGCTTGAAATTGCTTAATTCTGAATGTAATTAGTGGTATAGTAAGAGTGTTGAGACAGATGGCAGAAGACTAAGTGTTGCACCAACGCTAGTTAATTCAACACCTTCAGCTGTGTTAACACTTTAAACTCAAAAGCTTCCTTAAGTTTTGTTGCTAATGCAATAGCATCATAAGATGAAAACCAGGATGACTCCTCTTTTTTTTTTTTTTTTTTTGAATAAGCAAGTGATATTAGTAAATGCATCAAGAAGATGCAAGAATTACAGGATATGACATTCGAGTTCACAAAAAATCTCTGGCTAACTATAGTCTGTCAACTATCTAAGCCAGAGCTAGTGAATTTAAAATCCTGAATTTGTTCTGCATTAACAGCAGGATACAGGTTGGACCAACTAAACAAATTTGTAATACACTTGGCCTTCGAAATGCCTAAAGCAGTTGACTCTCCATCAAAACATCTCCTATTCCTCTCTAACCAAATACACCATAAAATACAAGCAGGCATCATGATCCAGATCTTCGTAATGGCTTTGCCAACTTTCCATAGGCTCCAACTCTCGTAAGCATCCTAACTGTGAGTGGTGTGATTCAACTGAGACCAGACAGACTAAAAACATGCTCCATAATTCTGAGGCCACCTCACAATCAGGATCACTCCTAACGTGCCGTGCTTACATTTTTGTTTTTTTGATGAAGGCTAACATTCTGCGTACATTTTACCCTCCCCAGACCCCACTTGTGGGATTTCACTGGTTATATTGTTGTTGATGATGAAGGCTAACATTTTTGTTTTTAAAATCATGCAATTTTTGATTGCAAATACCCTTTCTGTTTCCAAATCCCTCCACCTGTTATCAAAGTATACTTTGATAGGCTGAAACGGTCTGCAGGATCAGATAGAGTAAAGTATGACTAGACAAAATCCAGTCTTTGTCGGATTGTCTAATTCTGAAAGAACAGTGTAACCTGCAGAAAAGCTTTGTTACTAGCCATCCATTCTGGAGAGCAATGTGATGTCTGAAACTTTGGATAATTTTAGTAGTATCAGAGTTCCGTGTTGTTTAATATGCTTGTTATTTGCATTATCGTAGCTTATTTAGGAAAGTATGTTCTCATATTGGTTCATCAGTTAATATACTGTTAATTTGGGACAAGTTTGCTTTCTCTAATTTCTACTTCAATACGAGAGGTCAAAGAGGAAAAACATGGAAACAGTTCTCTTTTGGTGTAGATATAATAGGAAGCGTTAATATATCAAAAGAAATCGAGAATGGCAGTTGTTTCTTCTCAGAGAAAAAGACACTGGAAAATATTTCATATACTACATTCCATGCATTATTTTTCATGTTACATCCATCTAAGTATATGAGCTGTACAGCCAATTCTGATGATTAAAGATGCTAGAAGTATGTGGAAGCTGTAGTGAGACTTCTACAATAAATCTTGAGAGGATGTTTCATCTGTTTTTGTGAGTAAAAAGGAAATTGATCATTCTTTCTTGATTGATTCCACTTTCTTGTATGGTACTTTCTCCATTACTTATAGGTAACCGCTCCCATCTGTCCACTTCCCTTTATGTTGCAGGAAATGAAAGAATTGAGAGAGTCAGTTTCTAAATCATACCTTGAACAACTCAAAGAAGTACAGCAGTTATTGGAAGCCAAGGAAAAGGAGTTAGTTGAGTCAAATAGAATATCGGCAGAGCAGAAACATACGTTGGAAGACCTTAATGAAAGACTTAGTGCATCTGAGCAATCATGTGTTGAGGCCAATGAAATAATAAGCAGGTAATGGCTGATGTCATTGATTAAAAAGAGAAACAGTTAAGACGAAACATGAGTGATGGTATGCTTTATTGCATTTATTGTATCCCGTTTCCTCTAGCTTGTTCTTAATTAGATAAGCTCAAAATTCTCAGTTCATTATATTTATCTCCTTGTCCTCGTATGGCTTATACTAGTCTCTGTGTCATATGGTTTATCCTGATTTTTTTCCTTTGGGAACATTGTGTCTTCTGAACAAGCTTGTGGTAAGTTTTAGGAAAAGTGAGTTAAAGATTTGAAGTGATGTCTGCTTTTCAGCCAGAAAGCATCAATTTCAGAACTGAAAACTTTGCTAGATGAGGAGCGTGAACAGAGGAAAGAGGAACGTGAAAAGGCTGCTTTGGATTTGAAAACCTCTACACAGAGAGTGCAAGCCGAAGCCCAGGAGGAAATAAGAAGGCTCTCAGAATCTGCCGTCAAACGAGAAAAACAGCAGCAAGAAATCATTAATAAGCTTCAGGTAGAAAATAACCTGTACCATTCACGGATATAGTAAAGCATGTCATGTCTCTTTCTTATTTAGCTCATAATGGCAGGAAGATGAGAAGGAAAGATGTTCACTGGTGGAAACCTTGAGATTCAAGTTGGTAATATTGCTTAACCTACCCTTTACTTACTGCAAGCCATTCCAGCTCTAATTCATTGGCTTGTTACAGGAAGACACGAGGCAGAAATTGGTTGTTTCTGACAACAAAGTTCGTCAGCTTGAAGCTCAACTTCGTGAGGAGCAATTATCTTCTGCATGTAGGAAAAAGGTAAGTATCTGCTGTCAAGATATCAATTGCTTCCCTTTTCAGTTCCTTGGTTGAGAAGCTGACATCTTACTTTTCTAATTTTTTGTTATAGAGAATAGAGGAACTTGAGCATGAGAGGAACATGTTGAGCAAAGAGCTTGAGAGTGAAAAGGTAGGATGACCTGCATGAATTTCTGGCATTAATAATCGAAATATGGATCTTGGGATATTCCCCTTTGTTCGCTACTTAATTGAGTCCCATGGAGAAAGATAAGATAGCGTACTTCCCATTCTGTAAGACATTTTTGTTACGTTTGTTAATTTGAAGAAATGAATGCTTACTTGCGCCACAGAAGTGAATCTGTAATTGTTTTAAAGATTAGCACATGTTTTAAAAATTATATGTGCAGGAAAAAATATCAAATATGAATCCTGATCTTTTCTTCTTTTCTTGTTCTCTCTATCAACTCTTTTGCTGTCGGTAGCAGGCAGCTCGAGAAGAGGCGTGGGCCAAGGTTTCTGCTCTTGAACTAGAGATCAGTGCTGCAATGCGGGATCTTGATTTTGAGAGGCGCAGATTGAAAGGTGCTAGAGAAAGAATAATGCTACGGTAAGAAGTAGACGTGTATGACTGGTACTAATGTCAATTAGGTTTCTGGATTGGAAAAATGTCATTGAAAATCTGTTGCTTCTGCATCTGACTCAATTCTTTTTTCCCTTCTTATAAAGCAGTATAAATGCTAAAAGTAGAGGTGGTGCAAGTTGGGTGGATTTTTATGTGATGCTTTTTCCTCGTAATTAGACAAACCTCAATTGATTTTTGAGATAACCATATGTCAGGCTAGTCTTTGACATGTGTTTGATGGATTTCTTATTTTTAATGTTACTATTTGTGTTGAGAACAATCTTTTAACTATCTTGAGTATCATGTTTTTGCTTAAAAAATAAGGCAACAACCAAATAGAATTATTGATACCGTACAAAATATTACATGTGTCATTTCACCGAGAGCACATGTCCAGATGATCACAGGAATATGCTGAGCCTCGTAATCCTCTTTAGTGTTGTCGGAGATGCTAGCATTTGCTTACTGCCTTTAATCCTCATATTTTGTTTTGGCAATGCAGAGAAACACAACTTCGGGCTTTCTATTCTACTACTGAGGAGATCTCAGTTCTGTTTGCAAAGCAGCAGGAGCAATTGAAGGCAATGCAGAGGACACTAGAAGATGAGGAAAATTATGAGAATACCTCTGTGGATATTGACCTTAATCCATACAATGGGAACACGAATGGTTCCCTATTAAGAGAGAAAGAATTAGGAGATGGAAGCCACAATGTGACTAGGGCTGGCTGCAGTACTTCCAACCAGAGGCGTGTTAGGGAATTATTTGAATTATCAAGTGACGATGCAAGTGCTACAGAGAAGCATGAATGCAATAACAGAAGTGAAGAAGGGGGACAAGACACACAGGAGGTAGAATTTGCTGGTGCTCAATGTGTGAAGGGTGGATTTGGTTCTGAAGTTGATGGTGTTGGGACAGCACCCCTGGAGGGAGATGCTGTGGGAACCGAGCTAATCCCTGAAAGTGGTACTGCTGGTGTAGCAGCCAATATGGATGGTGACCTTGTTGGAACAGAACACGTGCAAGAGACTGAGAGCTTGGGAATCAATAGTGAAAGGAATTTAGATTTAAACAGGTTCTGTGCTTTTGCTGAGAACACAATGCAGCTGGATGATGGAACTCCTGTGAAAGAAGCTCAGGCGCAGAACCCTGCAATTTGTCATGAGAGTATGCCTGCTTCTCCAGCAAATAATGTCGCTGAGGGTGACAATGTGACTGAAGATAATGTGATGGAAGATACTGAAGCTGAAGGAACCATCAGGACAACTGATCTTTTGGCTTCAGAGGTTGCAGGGAGTTGGGCGTGCAGTACGGCTCCTTCTGTCAATGGTGAGAATGATACCCCTAAGAGTAAAGACAATGATGCATGTCCTGCAACACTACAAGATTCAGGTGCTCAAGTGGGTGAAAGTCAATGCGCTACATCTACTTCCAAAGCTTCTTCTAGATGGGATCAAGATCGTAAAGCACTTAGTAAGATGATTGGAATTGTTGCCCCTGATTTGAAGGAGCAATTCAGTCATGCAGTTGGTAGTGATTGTGATCAAGGAGGAAATGAGGGAGACGCTTCTGATTCTGCTACAGAAAGTTGCTCTGATGATGAGGATAACATAATGAATACCGAAGCTGCATCTGATGCAGAGACAGTTGACGGTGAGAAAGTGAATGACGATGTAATGGATGAAGATGATGAAGCCACCCAAGAAGATTCTCTTGGATAGCCAGCGTACTTGTGGATTGAATTTAGGGGTCTCTCTGAGATTTTTAGGATTTGGAAGTGCAAATGTGACCATGGGTCATGAAGCCACACCCCCAAGCCTCTTCGTAACCCGTAACATGCGAGGCTCGTGCTCTGATCTTAACCTATTTCTGACAGCTTGGATCATGTACAGAAGGTATCCTAGCAGTGCATGTCTAAAATATCCTGTAAGTTTAAATTTACTTTAGCAGTTTGAAACCATCTTCAAATTTGTATATTTTTAGTCTAAGTCGATGTGCATTAGTTGTGAGAGTTTGCTCGGCACCCGCACCACTAGTAAATTATCAAGAATGTAGACCAGCTAATTCTTTTTCTTAAATTTATCTTCATAGTTATGTTTTCTCCCAAGTACTCAAGGACTTGTGTGGTCTTTTGTTCACTATTTTGGTAATGATTAAGCTTCTCTACTGAGCACATTTTAGTTTCTTCCAGAGGCTGCAGAAAGAGTTATTGAGTGCCTGAATTGACCATCTTCTGTAGAAAGCAAAACATGTGAAATCAAAGTACAGTAGTAGAACAAATTATTGAATAGGTATTTCATTAGAATTAGGCATTTTGGTCGTAACTTATAATTAACAATCAAAATATTTTCAGGAATTACTTCGAAATCTTAAAAACTGTGTTTTTCCATACCTAAATTGTGGCCTAACTATAAAGTCATGATGGGTCATCATTGTTTCCAAAGTACACATGTCCTTTTATGTTATTTTTTTTTCTTGGGTCAACATTCAAATTACGTCACTCAAGAATAAAAGAAACTTACCATATTATATATAAAAGAGTGAGTAGTCATAGCAGCAACAGCTAAGTTCATACTGTCCAATAAAGGGACCATTTGAATTGTCCACACGTAGTAATTGGATAAACACCACAAGTCCACAATCATCTTCTTCCTCTCATAATGATGAACAAGACTCCAAGACAAGGAA
This sequence comes from Solanum clarkiae, assembly GCA_011800125.2. Classification (NCBI taxonomy): domain Eukaryota; kingdom Viridiplantae; phylum Streptophyta; class Magnoliopsida; order Solanales; family Solanaceae; genus Solanum; species Solanum clarkiae. The sequence goes on along the minus strand of JAABOM020000001.1, from coordinate 26,455,193 downwards.
AAAAGATGGGGGTTTAATGATGGTAAAGGAGAAGTAGATAAAACTCAATTTTGGCTCCTTTTGACTCTTCACAACCCTCATTCACATGCACTCAACTCTCCTTTTGTACATAACAGTAATACAATTCCTCTATTTTTAATTGATTTCTCACTAATTTTCTTATTCAAAGAAAATGCAAAAATAACGAAATCACATCGACAAATCATGATATATTCATAAATAAAATATAATTAAGTCTTTAACTTGATCATTTTCTCAAGCTCAACACTTAAATTTTAGCGCAACTATTAAACAACTTGCGATGTTTGATGAATTAATGAACATATTCATTTTCTTAACATTCTATTCTATATACTTGGAGTTAAATGGTACCGTTTTTCTATTTGTTGGGAATTCTATTACACTTAAAAAAGGGATCGATTTTTTGTTTATTGATAATTCTCTTATTAGTGTTTTGGTATGTAATTTTCTTGTACCTCTTCCACCGGATAGTTGCTCAATTGTTGAGTTTGGAGTTATTTTTTGATCTTTGGTATATAACGATTTTAGTATTGTTTAACTAAATCACTTTGTTCGTGTAATAATAACTCTAGTATTACTTAATTACTTAATTGAATTCATAGTTGTTTCTCTGAATTGTTCATGTATTAGGTGTTTATGTCTATCGAGATTTGTATGCCCTCAACAAATTTATTAAAACCGAAAAAATAGAAAAACCAAACCACACCAAAAAATAATCAAATCGATATTTATTTTTTTATTTGATTTTAAAATTTTAAAAAATTAAAATAGCTTTCCTTCACTTCTTACAAAACCAGGAAGCTAATTTTCAATCATGGAAAAACAATGTGAAAATGCTTTGTAAATCTTATGAACAACATAAAATATGCAACAGTTTCTTGTCTGATTACAAAACATAAATTTAACTTGTTAAGGAAAGATTTGCAGCCCTCTTTGTCTCATAATCATTAGTCAAATTAATTCTTTGACCAATAAATGGAATCAAAATCCAACAAAAACTGTTTAACAACTAAACCCAACTTTAATCAAGGCAATTTATTGGGCATTATCTTAAAAATAATAAAAAGTTGGGACCCCTTCTTCGTATCTTCATCAATTTAATAATAATCAATCTTTAATTTGCAATAACTTCCACAACCCAATGTAACTTTTCTTTCTTCCTTTTGGACTTTGAATGCCTCGATAGAATAAACAGCCACCCTTTGCCTCGATGTAACGTTACATCAATTCGTTAAATTCCACCGTACTCCATGACGATCCTTTTTTTCTTTTGACGAGTTAGGATCATATACTAAAAATAATTGTATTTATTAATTAAATATACATTTTATTTATTTATTTTGAACTTTCTTTATATGAAATTTAATTGTGATATTCATAATAATTGATAATTAGTGTTAAGTTTTGAAAAATAAATAATTAATGCTAGGATAAAATATGAGAAGAGAATTAATTTTTTTGATATATCAAATGTAGAAAATAAAAGTGAAAATTTATTTTTGAATTTGAAATTGTTAATAAGTAAAAGTACCAAACGATTATTATTTTGTATCTCACTCACACACACGCACACTTTTATATAATAAGTCACTAAGTTGAGCAACTTAAAGTCGTCATGCCTACTTCAGTTGCTTCAAGCACACAACTGAAGTAGGTATGTGATTGTTGAGCTGTTTGGCTTGATGATTCAAGCTTGACATCTTAAATCCAACAGTCCAAGATCGAACCTCAATAGCATCAATATTTTCACGTCATTTCTATTAACTATTATTTTATTATTTTTCATCAATTTCAACTATGAAATTACAATAATGTGTCTACTTAATTTTGCAGTGTCTATTAAAGTGTCTACTTAAATTTACTATACCATTTCTATTAATTATTATTTAAATTATTATTTACAGTTGAGCGTTTCAGCTACCTGCTGTAGCTGCTTGAAATAGGCAGGTGACTACAACGTATCTGCTTAGTGTTACAGTGGCTATTAAAGTGGTTGCTTAATTTTACAATGTCATTTCTGTTACTTATTATTTAATTATTTCTTCATCTACTTCAACTATGAAATTATCATAACGTGTTAACTTAATTTTGCGGTAGCTATTAAAGTGTCTACCTAATTTTACTATATCATTTCTATTAATTACTTTTAACAAGAAAGAAAAATAACATCTATTAGACCCGTGCAACGCATGATCTTCAGAAATGTGTGTGTATAAATAAATAATCTTTATAAGATAGTGATTAAGTTTATGTACATTCTATTATCCCTAAACTCGACTTATGAAATTTTACTAGGTATTATATTGTTGTATAATGCTAGTATAAAACATGAAAAGAAACTAACTGATCTTTTTATATATATTAAACGTAGAAAATAAAAGTAAAAACTTGTTTTTCAAATAATAAATATATATATATATATGTAAGAGAAGGCTGTTTATATCATTTTTGTTTGATGGGGTGTGGTGTAGTTCGTATCTGATGAAAATTATGCAATATTTTCAGCTTTTTCCACGGTCTACTCATTGAAGGAGTGTAATCATGACATCAAAAGGAGGAATGAACTAAAATTCAAAAAGGTCACCACCAACTTGTGATAACTTGTTGTAATGCATTTTTTTCCTTTTTTCTGTTTCACAATTTCATAATATCCAAGTTTCGATAAAATAATAAAACTGGTCCATGGTGTTTCAAGTTAGTACCTCACACATAATACTTTGAGCAAATTTGATCGTTTAAGTTTATTAAAAAGAACATTTTTAGTCACCTTTAAATACTTAACAAACTTTTATCGGTTAAATTTGATGAAAGGATCGAGGAAAAACTTACATTTGAAGGTGTATTTTTCGTGATTTCTATTATATATGTACTATTTTTGAATCATGTTAAAGTTTAGTACAAATCCTTTTTAATGCAACTTCTGCTTTAAAAGTTTGGTGCAGTTTATTATGTTGTGATTTTTAGAATTAAATACGACTTTCTTTAGTTGAAATTTTTTCTTCTTACTTCTTTCTTAAAATCTAACAGATGATTTATAGTATTTGATGAAAACAAAAAGTGTTTATTTTTGACAAATTCAAAAAATACAAGGGAGCAATTTGAATCTATTTTCAAATAAAAGAGATCATTTATGTCTCTAAGTTTCAGTAATACAGTTTATACCTAATAGATCCATGGAGAAATATTTTGAATTTAAAAATGAAAGAAATCTCCATCACGAAACCGACCAAAACTAGTAGTAATACAATTAACGTTGGAGATCAGTTGGAGAAAATTCCAAAAAAAAGATTAGAAGTAATTGTATTTGTATTGTTGTTCTTCTTGAGATGTGGTTTGGCTACTTTATTGGCCTTTTGTAATCATGATGACCTTAGTGTCATCATTGCTTTGGAAAAATATGTACTACTACTCTCCCTCTTCCACTATTATTTATTCCTTCCCCCTCATTCACCACCCTCAATACTTTCATTTTTAATTCTCTTAGTGAAGATCAAAATGTGCCATGCAGCATCAGACTTGGAGTCATTTCCGTCCTCTGACCTCAACAGGCCAAATCCATCTAAAACAGCCAAGATACAAGTGCTCAACATGGGAAGGAGGTTAGTAACTAAGAGTTGAGTTGATTATTTTTTATATGATCATATTAAGTTAGATTAACAATTATGGATTAGCAAGCATGTTATAACTTGCATTATTTTGAAATATATGTAGGAATAATGTTGAGAGATTGTCAAAGGAAAGGGCAAAGCTGAGGAAATTGAAGAAAAGAATGAAAATGAAGAACTTGAAGCTCTATAAAGAGAACAAAACCATAATTGAAGAGAATGAAAAGTTGCGCAAGAAAGCTCTTCTTCTTCATCAAGAAAACAAAGCCTTGTTCTCTAAGATTATTCAACAATTTTCTCAACCCCTCAATAATCACAATTAATTAGTACTACTATTAATGATTAAGGCACCATCGTATAAATAATAATAGAGCTAATTAATTAAGCTAGAATATATACATGTAATACTTATCAAGTTATTATACATTTATAGTACTTATTTTATATTTGTCATCTTGTATTTAATTTTATATTCGTGATGGAATAATAATTTAAAATGAAAATTTGAAAGTGTATTTAATGTTGGCTTCAAGGATCCGTTTTGAGCCTACAAGCAGGTTGACAAGTCTTCCGGAATATGCATCAAAAGTGGTTTTTATTTACCAACTTTTTTATTAATGTTGAATTTGAATTAATTTTGTTTTGCTTTACACGAAATAATAAGTTCACGATGATTGAAAAGTTTAAAAACAAATGAATATTATTAGAAAATAAAACTTGAAAATAATGGCAAATCATTGCAAAATAAGTTTATTAGAGTTGTTATTATAATTTTAGTAAATTGATGATTGGAGATTGGAGTATGTTCTTTATTATAAAATGTATATGTTAGATTTAAATTTATTGAGATAGATTAAATATTAAATTATGTCATTAATTATTGATTATTTTTTAAAAAAATTATTCACCTAAATTTTATGCCAAAACAACCTAAAATTTAATCAAATATATATCTAGATCTTGATTCTTGACAATCAATCACACAATGTGAACCTACCTAAACATGACAATATGTCATTCCATCTTAATGGATGAGAAAAGATTGATGTTATTCCATAAAAGTGCGGATTCTTATTCCATCGAGCATCCATATAGAAAATGTATACGGTATAGACCAAGAAATATATTTATAATATGCTATATTTAATACAATAACAGTATGCATTTCTTTTGTACCTCCTGGGTCCATTGTGCTCGCAATTAAAATAGTCCCACGATATGCACTTCTCAATGCTTCCCCATCAACAACTACTATTGGCCTGCAATACTCCCAACCCCTGATAGATGCTTCCAACGTAACAAAAGCATGTAAAAATCGATTGTCCTCCTTTCTCTTTAGGCTCACAACAAATTCTGGGTAAGTTTCCTTCAATATGTACAAAATAACCTGGCAATTGGGCATATGATTCTGCTGGATCCCCTCTTAACATCTTTAATGCTTTTTCCTTAGTCCTCCAAGCCTGCATGTATGTCAAATTTATACTATGCATCTTCAACACATTAGCCACAATATCTTTTGCAGTGTAAATTGTCTTTGGATCAACAAATTTATTCAATATAATAACTGCGATCATGTCTGTTATCCCTTGTCGCCTTGCATAAATCCTATCCCTTACAAAACATATTTGATTACCACAAAATTTTCGTGTCTTGAAAAGTTCTGATTGGTTCACTCTTGAAGCATTCATTATCCAAGAACAATTTTTAGCAGGACACATCAGGTAATAGCCGTTCAAAATTGTCTTAATTAATTAACACACACATTATATATAATATATCAAAAATAGTACACAAATATTTAGGACATTACTAGGAAGAACTGGACCGCTTCACTATGAATCGAAATTTGTAAACCACTGCATAATGCCTCATTACATCAACAAGTATTTTTTTATTTTGATACACTTGTTTCAACTCAACTCTCAGATTTGATACATCTGAGATTATATCCGGTTCTCCAGTAGTCAATGCATCAACATCCTCAATTGTATTCATTCCAATCAGCCGTACTACACCAATTTGGAATATATTTGGCATATTTGCTGTTGGAACATTCAAATTCTCAGCTTGTTCTACAATTATATCGCACTCCATAGGTTCGACCTCACGACTATTCACTGTAACGCTCAAAGGATATTTCGCAAAAAATCAACAACCGCCCTTTTTTGATCAAAATAGGTGCGAACAGCCATATCATTGTGTATACGTATGAGTGGACACCTTTGACCAATGATATACTTAATTTCAAGTTCATTCATAGGGATATCAACACCTATCTGCGCAACTATTATAGCAACTAGACCTTTATATAGATTGTACGCATCATACATAATTGCTTCCAATTTAAAATCCACATATTTTTCTGCATAAACACGTATTAAAAAAATTCATAAAACACGAATAGACTTACACATAATTCCTATTGCATTCTGTTATTGCATGTCATATCAGCATGACATAACAATCCAAGTTTTCATTTAAACACAAGTTCTTGATAGCTCTCGTGTGAACAACACAGAAAGAATAACAAAAAAAAAAAAAAAGATAGATAAGACACTTTCAATACCAAAAGAAATATCATAATTAGTCTAACCCGTCGAATCCCATCTACCACCATATTGTATTAAAATAGACACGAAACTGACAATCTCCATAGTTACTCAAACGTTTTTTTTTATATATATATGTTGACACCCAATTTTTACCCTCCACGGTGTCAAATTATTTTACGGGGACCTTATTTATATTTTTAACAATTTTTA
>JAABOM020000001.1:26434601-26448705 GCA_011800125.2 Solanum clarkiae | reverse complement strand
GATTCCCGATTTTCGAATAATTTTCAAATACTTTCAAAAGCCGGTCATTTTTCGGCATAACAATATATATTTTACAGTTGCAAACAAGGTGAAACAGAAACGAAGTATAAATGGCAAGCACTATAAATAATCTCGGAATATATCTTTTGCAAGATAATTGTCCATAGTTAGTGAACTAATTTGAGACATTTAAGGGAAAGAGGTTTATTTCAATTATCCTCTACTCAAAATATGACAATTTAAATTAATAACTAATTTTTTAAATATTTTTTTTATTATTTTCTATTTTTTAAAGATCTTACTGGAAAACTAAAGAGTCGTCACAACTGATATTTTTTTATGTTAAAATTCGAAAGAAAAAAAAATGTTGCTATAACTTAAAAATATTTTATCTTATAAATGCTATTTATAAAATTTTCATATTTTAATTTTAATTTTCGTCGTGGTGTGTTCAAAGTCACATGATCAAAAGACTTTTGAATGAATTTGACATAACTTTAATTTATAATTATAAAATTTAAAATTATTTTTATTTTTTTTAATTTTGTGCCAAATCCAACTAAATGAATATTTTTGCACTTTGTCCAATATTGCAACTTAGGTCTATCAAAATTGATCTGTAAAGTTTCCACTTCAAGCCCAGTGTCTTTTCAATGGCCTTGATATACTGGGCTCCTTTTATCCTGGGCCTATTCAGATACGGCACTTTATATACAGTGAGTGTGGTCGACACATATGGCCCGCACACAAGTATACGAACCGAAACCCACTCAACATCCTGGCACTACTTTTAAGGCATCCATGCTCGACCGGTCGACTCCCACGAGGGCGGTTCCTTAGAGGAAACAATGCTGATTAATTCTTTTTGGTTTAAAACCGATCAACACTATATTATTTCTGGAACAATTGTTTAATATATATTAAAAATTTTATAAAAACCAAACTATTTAAAGGAATAATTTAACCACTCATTTAATCATACTCTTTCTGTTGATAATGTTTAAGGAGTTGAACTTTTTTCTTCCTGCTAATTTTGTGTAATTTGAATTCTAGTTTTAAAAGTTACCACTTATAATACATTTTTCTTAAAAAATTTGAGTAACAGTACTCTTTTAGCTTACCACATGTTTTCTTTATTTCATAATAATTGAATTTTAAATCGTTTTTAACTATTCAATATAAGTTAATTGTTCAACTTAAAAGAGTTATGCAAAACTTCTTCTCATTTTTGCCTTTCATTTGTACTTTTAAGATGATAAATTTAGGATAAGTTGATTTCATATATAATTATATAATAAATAATTTTTATTTTTAAAAATAGTTTAAGAATATCTAAGAAGTAAAATAAAAAATTGAACATTTAATTTATGTAATAATTTTTTTCTTAATTAGTGTACTCTTGCCTCACAAATTTAGTGCGAAAACTTCAAGACGTTAAAAATAAATTAACAAATTTCAATTTATTTGAAATTTTAATATTGATGTGATAGGTTTTATTACCTATAAAATCAAGCTTTTAATTTAATTCAATGTAAAATTTAAATGAAAGAAATAATGATTAGTTGGTGGTATTTTTGTACTTTCACCTCAAAATCTAACCAGTCAGTCACCTACTGTTCCCGACAGTCTCTGTTGTTTTCTTTTTTAAAAAAAGTTATTTGCTTATTTCTTAAAAATATTTAAGTCTCTGTAGTTTCACTTCACTCTCCGGTTTAAGTATTCACCGCAAGTGGACCCACACACCTTCTTTTTCTCTCCATATTCTCTTCATTTTGAACCAAAAAAAAAAAAAAGAGTTGTTCATCCTTGTTGTTTTTCTCTCTCTACTAACAAACACCTCCATTTCCAGAGAGTGATGGCTTCTGGTGGTGGATTCAGAAACGGTACTCAGAAGGCGCCGACTCTCCGTGCTTCATCTTCATTCAAATCGAAGCTTCCGCCGTCGGCTTCTTCCAACGGACGTCGCAGTAGTACTATTGACGCCGGTCAGTTTTCGAATTTTCTACAGGTTTTCCATCAACTTAGTTGCTTACTGGTTGTGGATCGAGTTCGTTTCGCTAATTAAGTTTTCAAGTTGTCGAATTTGGTCAATTCATCCTGCTATGTTTGCGATTGTGTGTGTTTTAGACATTGTGCTTTTTAGTGGTTTAGGTTTGTGTTAATTGGAGGATGTGGCGTTGTGGATACATTTTGCTAGGTAATAGCTGATCTTAGCGCTGGATTTTAATGCTGCATTATTATCTTTTGTGTGTAGTTGTGAATTTTGGATGTGACATTTTGTTTTATTTTCTAAATATTGCCAAATAGGTAAGGTAAGTAGCTGCTTCAAGCTTTCAAACTTTTACATCTACAGAATCAGTGTCTTAGTTTGCACATATTTATGTATGATTTTTTATTATATATGCATAGGAATGTATAGTGTGGTTAGCTCATACTCTAGGAGTTTAATAAAGCTCCAGTTATTATGTATTTGATGCTAGATAAGTTTCTGTATGATTTAGAAATGAGTTTCCATCATTGTAGAAGCTATCTGGTTGAGGATCGAGTTTATTTTTCTAATTGGAATTTTGAGTTTTGGAATCTATGGAGTTAATTCTGCTATTACTGTGCTAGAGATTGAGTGTTTTAGTTGTTTAGGTTTGTGTTAATTGGATAATGTGATGTTAGTTTCGTTAGTTGATAGCGGAGCTTGGTTAAATTGAAAGTTAAACAGGTAACTTTTTTCTATTCAAATATTACCAATTAGGTGAACAAGGCACTTCAAGCCTCCAAACCTTCCTGTGCACCTAATCGATGTCTAAGTTTTCTTAGATTTGTGTATGTATCTTCACTAGACATGCCTAGGAATGGATACTTTGGTAGATTAGCTTGTACAAAGGTTAAATTGGAAACTCCAATGATGATGGCTTTGATGCCAAGAATTTGAACAGAAGTGATGTTAACTAGTCAACTTAATATGGGGAATAGGGTCGGGAACCTCCCCCTCAAAACCAATTATTTCTTAAAATTTTCAAGTGTTTGCCCTTTATTAGAGCATCTAACAACTTTCTTTAGGAAACATTTATGGAGGACACAAGTTATAGTTGATAGGCACAGACCATAGCTAATGAAGCATAGTCATAACGTGTGGTAAAACATGTCTTATTCTATAAATAGAATAACATCAACTAACTGCTAGGCAGTTGAGCACTGGCATGGTTTAAGAGGTTGTATATAATTTGTAATTAGACCAACTGGGGCATGATCTTCCAGCTAAGGAATAAATTGATTTCTTCTTCCCTTTTTTTTTAGTTAATGAATTCTTTTTAACAAAAAACTAGTTTATTTCTTTTATTGATGAAGTAAATTAGGAATAGGTTCAGAAATTTAAGTAGGGTGAGAATTGGAAGTGTTGGGATATAGGAAGTACTGGTGTAAATGGAACACAATTTATTATTTGCGTCATTCTTATTTATGAAATCTGGTTAACTAGCACAGAGAAAGGGATTCATCTTTGAATGCTCAATTTAGTCAATTATGTATGGGTCGCGTACTGCTTGGAATGTTTGTCTAATAAATTAATCATCCACAATAAAAAAGAACAAGAAAATAAGGTTTGTTTTGGTTGAAAATTTAAGTCAGTCAGACATATTTTACATAATAAACAAGTATCACACTAAGATATATGGCATATATGGTGCTTTTTATTGAGTTCTCTTGTTGTTGCTAAGATTATTTATATTTTGGTCATCCTTTCTGCTGCCTTAAGCTGCACAGCTCAAATTTGTTCTCTTCCTTCAATATACGTGAATATGAACTATTTCTTGTGATTCGTCTTAATAGTATATGGAAGGGTTCGAGTTGCTGTCAGATTACGTCCGCGAAATGCCGAGGAATTGGCAGCAGATGCAGATTTTGCTGATTGTGTAGAACTGCAGCCGGAGGTTGTCATTTTTTGCCGTTCCCATTTTTCGTGAGAAGCTCTTTTTGGGAATAACTTGAGTATGATGCAATTTTACTTATTTTTCCTGCCAGCTCAAGAGGTTGAAACTTAGGAAAAACAATTGGGATTCAGATACATACGAGTTTGATGAGGTGTTCACCGAGTTTGCATCCCAAAAGCGTGTTTATGAAGTTGTTGCAAAACCTGTTGTTGAGGTTTGTTCTTTATTTTGTATTGTTTTGTTACCTTGACCAATTTGGGACTACTTACACCTACGGAAGAAACTGTTGATGCAAAATAAGCAGCCCAACATAAATCTTTTTTTCCCGAGGGGATAGTTGTGGATGATATGTTTTTTATTTTAACAAGAAGGAAGTTCTTAATTAATGGAGGTCTCTGAGAATGATTCATTTCCCATTCCCATTAATGAGGTGATAGACAGCTCAATGCGGACCCAGATTTGAAGACATCATTTGACCCTTTCAGTATTCATTTATTTCATCTTTGACAAACTATATTTGATGCTAAACTACAAGGTATTAGGTGGATTTTACACAATAACTTCTTGTTCCTGCAGCTATTCACCATTGTAGGGTACACTCTTCGCATTAAATGCAACATATTATTTATTTTGTGACAATGATGATGATTGTGGTGATCAATGTACATGTCAGAAATAGTCAGAGCAAGTATTGATGTATTCATTGATATTATTAGAATGATTTGTTACCTACAAAGGACAGAATCGTTAAGGACACCTTGAGAAAGTAAAATTTTATGGTATTACCATGCTATATCTTTTTGTTATAATGTTTTATGAACACTCTTTTATCTTTTTGCCCGTTTTACTAGAGTGTCTTGGATGGTTACAATGGAACAGTGATGGCTTATGGTCAGACTGGGACAGGGAAGACTTATACTCTTGGACGATTAGGTGATGAAGATGTCGCTGCTCGTGGTATCATGGTTCGTTCAATGGAAGACATATTAGCAAATATTTGCTTGGAGACTGACTCAGTTTCAGTCTCGTACTTACAGGTTGGAAATGTGCTTCTTAAACCAATCAGTAAATACATGTCATTGTGCATCTTTGGGTAGCTTGCCAACAATTGCTCTCTTGACCACAATCACTTTGCAACCAGAATATTTGCCAAGTTTTATCTAAATATCCTTGTTTCGTGCAGCTTTATATGGAAACAATTCAGGACCTTCTAAATCCTGCTAATGACAATATCACCATAGTTGAAGACCAAAAAACTGGTGATGTGTCTTTACCAGGGGCAACGGTAGTGGATGTCCGGGACCAGCAAAGTTTTCTTGAACTTCTACGTGTCGGGGAAGCTAATAGATATGCTGCTAACACAAAACTGAATACTGAATCTTCCCGAAGTCATGCTATTCTCTTGGTAAATCAGGAATAAAGATATTTCATATTTCCAGTTAAATGCATTATTTATCAATACAGTCCTCAAGAAAACTATATATCTGTATAAAGGGTATCAGTATAAGCATGTTTTGTTTGGAATTTTTGTTTTTAATATTGTTGTAGGTACAAATTAAGAGGTCAGTTCCTGGAAGAGAAGCTGATGTTTCTGCTGAAACAGATCACTCCTCTCACTTGGCAACCAATTATAAACCACCTATGTTGAGAAAAGGCAAACTAGTTCTTGTAGACCTTGCTGGTTCTGAGCGTGTAAACAAGTCAGGTATGCTCAACAGTCAACACTGAGATTCCTAAATTGAGCAGTAAATATTAGTTATGTTTGAGATTTTCCTCTTTAATCTCTTCCCTAGTTAAGAACAATTCTGCATGTATGCTTTTAATGTATTTTTTTTTATTTTCATGCATAGTTTCACTCTTTTCTTTGTGGGGTGGAAAAATTGACATCGCCTGTATGATTATTTATGGAAGGTTAAGGGAGTAGCATTATTCAAAGAAGATCCAATATTCATAATTTGTTAAAGAAAGATCGATATAGAGGCTTGATCTAATTGTAGGCATTGCAGTATGTGTCAGTTGCCAGTCTATAGGCGTATATGGCCGAACAGAAGAAAATGTGCAGTGAAATATTGTTGTTATAGAACAGAAGAAAATATGCGTTATTGTGTAAAATTGAAATATAAAAATGTTAAAATGAAAAGGAACAATTTATTGCCCAAAAGGAAAAGAAGAACAAGTTTTTACTTCCAGAGCAATGATGATGAAGCAAGTCTTCTGGTTATTGCACGTAACTTGGCCTTTTGATTTGTAAACAGACTACATATCCTTTCCTTGATCTCCTGTAGGAAGCGAAGGGCACATGTTAGAGGAAGCGAAGTCCATCAATCTTTCATTAAGTGCACTAGGGAAGTGCATAAATGCCTTGGCAGAAAATAGTGCTCATGTACCTGTCCGAGATTCGAAGCTTACGCGTTTGCTTAAGGATTCATTTGGAGGTGGGCTTGTATTTTTCTTTTTCTCTTCTCTGCATATACATGGTAAAGTTTGGAGGTATCTGATATCAACAGATATCAACTGAGTGTACTGCATTTAGAATGGGCTTTACCAATTTCTAGAGTTGTGAAGATTCTGGCTCGACTTCTCTTACCCAAGGACACCAACATTTATTTGAGATGTGCTCTTATAACTGTTTCCAGAGCTAGGAGGCTATATTCTTTCTTACTTATCCACAACCAAAAAAAAGTAGTTACGAGTCAATATCTTCTTTAACAAGTACCAGTCATGTTGGTTTAATTCTTGTGATTTTGCAGGAACATCGAGAACTTCATTAGTTATCACAGTTGGGCCATCACCTAGGCATAGAGCAGAAACAGCAAGTACCATCTTGTTTGGACAGAGAGTGAGTTCTCCATTTGGAATGATTTATGTGGATAGGTTATACTACTGCATACTTGTGTCAAGATAGTTTATCTTTTCATGCAGGCTATGAAGGTGGAAAACATGTTGAAGATTAAGGAAGAATTTGATTACAAAAGTTTATCAAAAAGGTTGGAGGTGCAAGTAGACAAACTTATTGCTGAAAATGAAAGACAACAGAAGACTTTTGAGACTGAGGTTGAACGAATTAGATTAGAAGCACAAAAGCATGTCATAGAAGCTGAAAGGAACTATGCTGAAGCTCTGAAGGTAGTTATATTAATTGTTGTTGTTGACTTTGAGAGTCTTTTGCTGTAATTAATAATTTGACTGGGAGTTAATTCAGATCAAGAGCCACATATTGGTGAACTTTACTGTGTTAGTCCCTGATGTTGCTTGCGATCAATAGTTAAAGTTCAAAGAAGGAAAAGCTCATACTCCTGTTTTAGTACATGTAAATTTATCAGCAGCTCTTATCCAGAATGCTCAGATAAAATATTCTTGCTTTCTTAGATGTATCTCTTTTAGGCTCTTTCAACTTTGGAAAGTATATAACAAACTAGTTGGGGTAAGCTATAGCATAATAATTTTACTACTTTTTTGCTGGTAGCTTGGCTATCATAACCCTCCTTTATCTGTGCTTACGACCAGCTACACTATGCAAAACTCACTTAGGTGGAGCTGATTTCATAAAGTCTATAAGTGAAACCAATTAGATGAGAGATGCCGAATAAGTGAAGATGATTTAATTGGACAAGTGAAGTATTACTGGCATAATATGTATCCACAAGAGAGGCATTGCTTTTGTAATACTTAACCACAAAAGAATAAGAATTGAGTTATATGTTAATGGAATTTGACTAAGTTCAATGTTGTGCCTACTGGAATTATGTTTCAACTATTGTGGAATAACACTTCTGCTTTACTTGCAGGAGGAGAAAATGAAATGTCAGGTGGAATATATGGACTCAATCAAGAAGCTGGAGGAGAAGTGGAGCCTTAATCAACAAAAGCCCACAAACAACGCCAGAACTGACGGGACATGTATCACCGAGGTTGTAACTCTGCTTTTGTCCTATTTCTTATCAGCATCATCGTAATTATTAATGCTGCTGTTGTTGTGTTGTTGATGATGACGATCCTTAATGTCTCTGGTTGCAAGATCAAGGTTACAGTTCAGAAAGTGTCGGTTTCTGTAAAAGGAAATACTTGTACCATCTAATTCTATAATTGAAACAACTCAAGTATTAAGGTTGTACTTTGTAAAGAATCAGTCTTAAAAAGGAAATATTATAGGTGGAACATGTTGCATTCAACACTTCCATTGAAACAAGTGGCATGTTATATGCCTTTTATCTCCATAGTGACAGCTTTAAAGCTAGACTTATGTCCACCAAGTAAAAAACAGAGGGAGTGGCGGAGGAAGGGAGAGAGAGAGAGACTGGGCAGTCTACTGGGTAACTATTGAGGTTCAGAGTTTTATATATCAGTTTAGCCAGAGAACTTCTAGAACTGAAGAACCTTATTCAGTGAATATTGGAATGAGACTGAGTAAATGAAAGCGAATTGGATAGTGAGACTGAGGGTTCATAATTTCATATTACCGACTAACTTTGTATTTGAAGGCTCTGTTGTTGTTGGAGATCACTTTTCTTGTTGTTAATGAGTCTTCAAGTTTATTGTGGATGCTGCCTGAAATTATAATAGAACCTTGGCTTCAGTAGTCCCCTGTACGTCTCTTTGTATGCATGTATGTCAAGGCTTAAATTGGGTTTAATTCTGACTGAGAGAACAGCAATCTGCTTATTGATTCTTTATTCTTTTCAGATGCTTAAATTGCTTCTTCTTGTGCAGGAAGTTTCTGAACTTAAGAAGTTGCTTCAAAACGAAATGCAAACAAGAAAGGCAGCAGAAGGAGAAATAAACAAACTCAAAGATCAATTGCACATGTTAACAAAACCGGGGGTATGCTCTACATTGATTATTCATTTTTCAAATAGAATTTATTGAATTCTATGGAATTTGGGATGGAGCTGATGAATAAGACTGACCAATGTGCACTGTAGTCAGCAGGTGAAAATTCTGATATTCTAAACCTCCAAAGCATGCTGGAAGAAGAGATTCGTCAGAAGAAGAGACTGGAAGAAGAAGTGATCGTCTTACGTAGTCAATTTTCTCAGCTGACTATGGAAGCTGGTCAAGTATGGTCTTTAATTTTCCTATAAGCTTACTTACGTCTTTGCTTTCTATTCTACTTACTGCTAGTATCTTGTTCTGTTAGCCACGCGATTGACAAGTTCTATGGTTTGATGGATGCATTTATGTCCACCCTTTGCATCTCTCTTCTTCTCTTTCCTCTCTTTTGTTTAATAAATGTTCCTTTGTGTCTCCTTTTGCTCTTTCCTCTCTTTTCTTTGTTAAATGTTTCAATCAGTTTCACTTTAATTGCCTCTGTTCACAGAGAACAAGCTATCTGGATAGAAGTAGAAATGGCACTGGACTTCCAGGCCTAGATTCATTGTCTCCACTTAGAAATCTGCATTGCAAAGATGCGGCTAATGGAGAGAGATCTTCAATCACCAATCTTCACGAACAAGGTCCCAATATATTCGTCAGAGTATGTCTTTTTCAATTTGCAAAACAACTGAACACAATTTTCTCATCTCTGCTTCATGGACATTGCAGTTGGATTACATAAGATTTTGTCTCTGCTGGAGTCTGAAGATGGCACCGTGCGGATTCATGCAGTGAAAGTTGTAGCTAATCTAGCAGCTGAAGGTAATCTATTCTCCACCCAATCTTCCCAAGTACAGAAAGTAAGGTCTGGGTATGGCATATTTTTTGCTTGCCACTTTACGCGACTTATTGATGAATAAGTGGTGGTATAGAGCTGTTTGTGATAGTGGTCTGATATATCCTGCCTCAAATATAACCCTGCAGAAGCAAATCAGGAAAAGATAGTTGAAGCTGGTGGTCTTAATTCATTACTGATGCTTCTTAGTAATTCAGAGGATGAAACCATCCGCAGAATAGCAGCTGGTGCAATTGCAAATCTTGCAATGAGTGGTGATTCTCAATCCATAGCTCTCTCTCTCTCTCTCTCTTTGTTTCCCCTGCAGAGGATACTTTACATCCTTATTGAGTCCCTTTGTCTCCTAAGAACTATTATTCTGAGGATTACTTTCTGTCTTTCCAGAAGCCAACCAGGAACTTATAATGACCCAAGGTGGGATTGCACTGTTGGCAATGACAGCTGCTGATGCTGAGGATCCTCAAACATTGCGCATGGTGGCTGGGGCCATTGCTAATTTGTGTGGTAACGGTAAGCTCATTCACTTTTTCTGTAGGAGTAGTCTCTCTGCCTGCCCCTTCCCATCAGCTCTTCAGGGCATAGCGCAGTCAATTTTTGTTCTTGTACTTCGTCCAACTAAGCCGTTTGGCATGTTGAATCTAGGAGCATCCATTTCTTCAGATCTTGAAGAGAGATCATCATTTTTGGTAGGGCAATTTATCCTTGTATTCAGTGAATTTAGCTTCACTATGGTCCCATCACTTCTTGGAAAGATCCCTTCCACATGTTACTTTGTTTTATCTAACCTTCTCCTTCTTCCATCAATTAATTTTAGCCCTTGAATTGAATCTTGATCGTGATATATATTTTTGTATTCCAGATAAACTACAGACAAGGCTGAGGTCTGAAGGTGGAATCAAGGCACTGTTAGGGATGGTGAGATGTAGACATCCAGATGTTCTGTCTCAAGTTGCACGGGGAATTGCAAATTTTGCGAAGTGCGAGTCCAGAGCTTCAGCTCAAGGTATATTTCATGCATATCAATCTTGTTATCTGATTACCATTATTCTTAAGGTTTATCTGCTACTACAGGTCAGAAAGCTGGGTGTTCTTCTCTAATTGAAGATGGTGCACTTGCATGGATTGTTCAAAATTCCAATAATGAAGCCTCAATGATCAGGCGTCATGTTGAACTGGCTCTTTGCCATTTGGCACAACATGGTAAGCAGTCCTATCCTACCGAAGAGTTTTGGATTCATTCATTGTGTTTCCCTCAAACTACACTTTTAGTTTCACCTGTTCTCTTCGTATTCTCAGAGATTAATGCAAAAGACATGATCAGTGGGGGAGCCCTTTGGGAGCTTATTCGTATCTCCCGTGATTGCTCTCGAGATGACATAAGGTCTCTTGCACGTCGAACTCTGACTTCAAGTCCGACTTTCCAAGCCGAAATGCGACGCTTGAGGATAGAGTTATAGTCTGACTTCCCTTACTGGTTTCACTCCGGGGTAACCTAATTCTTGAAATGCATAATGTACATGAAGCAGGTCTGGAAAGAAATTGCTCACAATTTTGTATCAAGGGAGTGCATCAAGCAAAGTCCCTCTAGACGAAAAGTATCTACATTAGATAGCTTTTAGTATGTAGTAGCCTATGATGTGCTATTAAGCTTACATTCTTTCATTTTTCTTTAGGTTCTGGGGATAGTAATCATCCCTAAAGCAGTTGCTTAAGCTTCAATGTTGTAATTTGTGAGCCTGTAATTATAATATGTCTAATGAAATTTTTATATTCTTCGTTTGTGGAGACTTAATTTCTGATTGATAAGGCTAGTAAAGTTTCATTATTCACAAAACTTTTTCTAATTGCATGGAGGGAGAGAGAATGCATACAATAGCAAGAGGGAGTAACATGCTACACTCAGAAATCACATGGGTTATGATGCTTTTTCCCCTCTACTTCCGTCACTGAATATCTAATTAGTTGCTACTTATTTGCTTTTACTATGTCGTTTTTATAAGATCGTCACCATTCATCTCTAGTAACCACCACCACTCCACATCGGTCTTCCTTTTGATTTAACATTTGAGGTGTGTGTTAGGCTAAAGTCGGTCATTATTGTCGGTCCCTCCAAACCATCACTAGTGAATAGTGAAGATAAATGCTTTTTTCTTTTTTGTAATCAAGTAATGATTTTAATGCATTATTTTTCTAATATTTTATCATCCTTAACTATACTAATCGATATCTGAAAGAAGTCAAGAACGAGTACATTTATTTAATTATTTTCCCCGCTTCTCTTGATCTTTTGGAACATGTTGCCTAAGGCCTGATCTCCTTACTTTGCAAAAAGAACATCTTCAACTTAAAAAGATCATTTTCAGTAGTCTCGCGTTTTTATAGCACTTTATCAGCCAACCTTATTACTTTCATGTGAATTTTTTTTTTAGCTTGAAATATTACAACGTTCAATTTACTGTGTAATTATTTGAATAATATATTTATGAGCACTGGAAGAGAGTTTTGTGGAACAACCAATTAAAGTGATCAATTTTCATCCTGAGAGAGTCATGATCACTTGTTCTTTCAATGCAGATTCTCGAACTCACAGCCTTAGAATTGAGATAGATCAAAGAGCGTACTTATCACTTGAACAACCCCATTTCTCTGTTTGAAGTCTAAATTAGGGAGGAAGCATGCTACATGTGCAATAATGTTTCATTTATTAGATAGAGAAAACTATTTAAAACATCTTGAACTTGGCGCAAGTTATTAGTTTCATGCATGAACTATTGACAGTCTTAAAACCACCTCTTTACTTGACTAACTACACTAAAATACACTCCCGAACTATTATAAGTATTAAAAATATTCCTTGATAAGAATGTAGCGGTGTATTTCACCTTTTTTACAAGAGTAGGGGTATATTTAAGTTCAGTTAGTCAAGTAGAGTGATATTTTTAACACTATCAATAGTTCGAGAACGAAAATAATTCGTGTCAAGTGGCAAGTATGCCATCCGATCTACCTGATTGTATAAAAGAAATTTCATAAAACTGGATCATTTATCATTTACATATATGCATTGACAACATAATTATTTTTATATCATTAATATAATTTAGGAAAAAATACACAAAATAGACTTAATTTGAAATTATTTACCTTTAATAGACCCAATCTAAACTATTTACCCTTAATGGACTCATTATCCAAACTATTTATCTTTCTACCCACTTACCCCTTCTTATTTCGCGTGCTGACGTCAGCATAAATACTATAAAATATACTCTGGCGATATATATATACTATAGTAGTGTCATATATAATGAGTTCAGTTCTTTATGATACTCTGGCGGTATATTGATACCCAATTGGTATATAGAATTTTTTTTTAAGAAATAAATAAGAAACAAATAAAAAGATTATTAAACTCTAAATTAATAGAAAATATATTCGTAATATACTCTATTGGTATCTTTATACCATATTAGTATCATATAGGATTGAGCTTAATCATATGTCATACCCTGTCGGTGTATGTATACCCTATTGGTATGTCATACAAGCAGGTACCGACGTCATGCTGATGTTAGCATGCAAATTTTAATATTAGAGAGGCAAAATTTTAATAGTATGGAGTACGAAATATAAAAGGATATATGAATGTAAATAATTTGCTTTAAAGAGATACAAACTTAGTTTTCGCTCTAATTTAATATGCTATAGGTTTTTAAATCAATAAGTAATTATCTGATTGTATGTGTGTGTATATATACACTATATATGTATCACTTCATACAACATAAGATACAAAAGATGATTACAGTATGTTATAATTCACACTGACCGTGTATTTATGTTAACCGCTATACACTAGTAATTATGGTGGATTATATATAGGAGAATTTTCATAAGAGTTTAATTTTGGTGCAATATTAGTGTACAAATTTTTTACATCATCAGGTAATATTAACTTGTGATTGCAGGTTATCAAGTAATATTTCTTAATCGTATTTATTTATTTATTTATTTATAATTTAAAAAATAAAATACAATTATTATTTTTTTTCTCTTCCTTCTCTACTTTTCTAAGTCTCATCCTCTCTCTTTCTCTTCGACAAATAGATCAGTTTTTTTTTTTTTTGAATTGGCTTCTTTCACTACAATCTAACTATCTCTGTTTGTAATTCTCCTTCACTATGTAGTCTTGTGTACATTCTTTTTTTGAATACATAACAATTGCATTTTTATATCTACAATCAAAGCTAATTCTTTAAGATATATTTTAATTTTATTCATTGGTTCTAGGATTTATTGGTATTCTTTTCACAAAATTAAGTATTTTTTGAAGTGTTCGTTTTATTTTTCTATTGTTGTATTTTGCATAGAAGACGGAAAATCTCTTGAACAACTCTGTACATCTGTCATGCCGAAAAATTACCGGCTTAAAATAGATTGAAAATAAAATTTGAAAATTGTTCAAAAATCGAGAATCAATCTAAACTCAATTAATTTGAGCAAAATCAATTCT
>JAABOM020000001.1:26409894-26420551 GCA_011800125.2 Solanum clarkiae | reverse complement strand
GTCGAGGGTCTATTAAAAATAAAGTATCGACCTCACAATTCACAAACATAGGAATAAAATCTGCGTATATTTTATTTTTATCAAACTCCATTTGTAAAATTATATAGAATATATATGTCTCTCTCCATCTATCTATTTATCTATCTCTCTCGCTCTCTATCTCTCGCTCTCTCTTTATATATATATATATGTGTGTGTTGTATGTTTATTTTTTTTTTAAAAAAAGTACTAAGAAGTTATTTATTTTGATGAAATTAGTAGAAAATTGGCTTGTTGAAAATATCATTGACAAACTTCTCATGAGAAATCATATTTTTCATGGCGTGAACGTTGATGAAAAATTCACAAGCTAATTTATATTTGAGCTTAAAAATATTATTTACTTACATTAAGTTTGTAATATTATCACAAAAATATAAATACAGTAAAACTTCACACTGATTTAAATTTCTGAGTGTGTTTCTTCATATAACTAGAAGCAACATACACACTTAATAATATTGTACTGCATATTTTAACAGTAATACCTTGGTCAATCGAGTTGATTATATATTTATATTACAAAAATTGCAAGTGCCCTTAATCCTAATTAACTCTTTCTCGTAAACTAAATTGTCGTATACTAATTTGTCGTTGATGTTTCAAGTTGATATTAATTAAAAAGCAAGTAGCTAGGGACTTTAATTAATTGGAATAATTAAAGTCCTAAACAGCCGACCAAGTTAAGGCTTATCCACGTGAAGGATGAGAGTGATTGGTTTCGATTCGATCCACTCGCCCACCTGCTACCCTTTAATTAATTAATTAATCAACTAATTAATAACTTAAGTTTAGCTAATGTCCATTATTTTGGCTTTAGCATTATGTCAACTCTCTCTTTTCACATCAATTTGATTGACATTATTGATCATATATATCTTAGCTTTTTTTCATGTAGGAACAAAAATTCTTGACATTTAGCCAAGTGTTGTTGTTGGTCTTCTTGATGTTAACAAGTCTTTATGTATATTAACCTTTTAAGTCCCTCTCATTTGAAAGAATGGTTAAATCCAAAGAAAATTTGTTCACTTTTAATTAATTACTCACATGTAGTAATAAATTGAATAGAATTTCCTTTAGTCTTAATCCGAAAATCTGAGCATCTAAAATCTTGAATGTGGAGCGTTTTACTCCTCTTAATAAACATGTTTTATTTGAATCTGATTTTTTTTTTTAATTTTCTATTCTGTATTTGGTAAGCTTGACTATTTCGAATTCATGTCGCGTAGGTCCCCTTCGGGAAGAAGCACTCCCTATTAAGAATTTTTCCGTACCCAAGCTTGAACTCGAGAATTTTGATCAAGGGAAGAGTTATCCCACCCACTGCACCATATCCTTTGATGGTAAATCTGAATCAATCGAGTTAACGGACTTCGAACTTCTAATTATACCGAATAATTTAATGAAAATATAGATTGTTGTCACCTTTCATTAAAAAAAATATAGTGATGTTTTGTTATGTCAATCGTCATGAGAACTAATTTTCAAACAATATGGATAGCTAACTAATCATCATACCAATCAGTGAGCTTCTATAAGGAGATGACTATTTCTTTGTAACCCACTAATTAGGTATTAGCATCTCATTTAAGACTTTTAATTCAATATAACAATGATCAAGTATGAAACCTGAACTGCTTAAAAATAATTCACTCAAGTTTTTCCAATTTTCACACTTGACATATTTTTTTTAAATAAGGTCAACTAATTGAAATTAAAGTGAGTTGCTTTTCCTATTAAGCTATATATTTCTGAAAATTGCAACTTTTAATAGTATTTAAGGTAGAAGAATTTCTAAAACGCAAAAAGCTTAGCATCTTATAAATTACATTCCCCCACCCCTTTTAAATTGAATAAATTATTTGAGAATCTAATTCCAAAAAGTTAATTAGATTAGGTACACCTCCTTAGAGAATCGATATCCTCGTCGAAATTTGTCCCGTCATATCACAATGAAAGACATATACTAGTTCTAATATCATTTGTGACAGTCCAAATTCAACTGTTAAGATGTAAATCCCCAGGAGGCGCCTCAGTTGTCGAATCCTATATCATGAGCCCTAACAAAATTCTTGCGAGTTCAACCAGCAGTGATTTAATTTTTTTGGTAATTACGTTGTTACCCATCGAGTTCATGCTATTGCTAGCTCTAATTAATAACTAATTATAGAGAGAAGGTTTGATAGTCATATTTTCTAAGTTAATAGTATTAACAGGTAAAAAAGTAGATGAAATTTTCTAAGTTACTATATTAATATATTCTAGCTAAGTTCATTATTCGACACGAAAAAAGTTCATCTGGATTAAATAATTGTATCCTATTATTATAAGTTAATTAAATAATGCAGAAAAAGAATGAACTATACTATAGTCGATTCCTGATTAATTAACCTTATTTGAACCCAAATAGATACAAGTTATATACAGTGGAGTGCAGCTCAGTCGGCTAGTTACCCCACATTTTCATTCCCCTCGTGTGAGTTCGAAGTTCACTATATTTTTTCTTCTCAAATTTTACTACATAAAAATATTTATCAGTAATATCAATTTAATATTATTATATTTAGAATTACAAAAGTCTTTTATCAGTACTTATATAAAATGTTCGATTATGAATAATTATATTTATTATTGTCGCTAAATTTTTTATTTGTTATATCATGTCCCGGACTAAAGAATAAAAAAGTTAGGCAAAGTTCTATATATGCTCCTGCCAACTTGGAATAGCTAATTAAAGTTATATATATATATAGTACTTCAAACACAATAATTAAAAGGGTAGGAACTACTTTTAGATTGCTAATTATAACTAGCAATGCTAATCTACTTTATATTTCAAAACAATAATAACATATGTGGATGCTTGGTTTAAAGTGTACATATGATCTGTCTGTTATGATAACTTCATTGAAGTGTTATTGAAAAGTTTTCTGAAAAGTACTAATCAACTTAAATAAATAATTAGAGAGACCTCTTATAAATAATAAATTAAAGGATATATAAATCGAGTTTACAGCCATAGGACTTAGAAAGCAAGAAATCAGAAAATGACTAGTAGTTTAACTAGAGATTAATAAATAATCCAATAAACAAATGAAATGTCTCACTTTTAACATCCATTCACTATATACATAAATAACTAAAGTTAGATATTAATTATAACTTTTTTAAAAATGATTTACCATTATTTAATGTTTTTTAAAATAGGCGATAAGTCAGCAAAGCCTACACAGGCACAAAAAACGAAATTAAAGGCCGATGCAAAAAAGAATTTGTACTAAAATTCTCGAAGTTAAAAAAGGCCAAATGAGTACTTTTTTCCTTAAAAAAAAAAACTGACCCTCTTGTATGAGTGCCAAGTTAGCGAAACAACCTAGCTAGCTAGAGGTTTAATATTAAGGAAAACTTATACGAATAAATAAATATATATTAGTTAATTAGTTAATATAATGTTAATTTGAATTAATTATGGCTCTCGTTAAATATTTCTAGCTATGATTACAATTTGAGATTTGTATAATTCATGTGATTTTGACAAACGTTATGTGCGTTTATACAAAAGTTGTGCGATAATCAAATTGCACAACGAAATATACAAACACCGTGAATTGTATATCGAATTATATAAGCTTTGTACACGAATTGTATAGCGAAATATCCAAACGTGTACAAATGATGCGCGAATTATACAAATATTGTTATAACTATAGTTACGAAATGTAATTACCAAATTATAGCTATGGAGTATAATTAAAGTATTTTTAAGTGGTTATTTGCAAAATTTTCTCTTTAATTAATAAATGGATGACTACTTAATTAGTACTTTCGATCTATTTTTACTTATTCAGTATTTGATTTGACCCACATTTTAAAGAGTAATAAATAAAATAAGAATATTGTTGTATTATTTTTTAATAAAATAAATTTAATGTTTGAGGAACGACAAAGTTAACAATAAAAGTAACATATCTCTTCAGTTTCTAAATAAACATCTATTTTTAATAGAATGAACAAGTAAAAATGGATTGAGAAAATTAAATATTTTCTATTTTTGTTTCGATCATTGAAAAGGAATATTGGTATTGGTAAAAAATTTCATGTTGGTACCAAGAGCAGCACATAAAATAGATGAAGAGAAAAAGAAAAGATTATAGTATATGGACATGTTGCAATATGCCTAGATAACGACCAACTATAGATCATATATTTAACTGATGAAATTAATTTTATCCTAACTTTCATGCCACTGTACTTTTATTAATATGTTCAGAACAGATTTTTATAATAAGAATATTGTCTTGAGGATGTTGGAAAAGTGCTGGTTAAGTTACACTAAATATATATTAACTAGGGAAGACAGCACTATATTCAATATGGATTATTTCATTGAATATAAACTATATTATAGGGTCCTAAATGATCTGATGATATCCTTATATATAATTGGTGAAAGCCACAGACCCCTCTTTAGATTTTTTGTGTTTAATGGTAATAATATAACCATTTAGGCTGCTAAAATATTCTGATTAGGTTTAGACAACAAAATCTTTGTTCTATGAAAGGAAGATCCTAATTAACCCAAAGCTTTATTAATTTTGCTAGGATCTTACACAATACTTTAAAAATATGAACATTTGTGGTGCCATTAAATTGTCCAATTTAAAAAAGGGAATAATGAACAACAAATTTCTGAATGGTTAGTACTTTTTGCAGACACTTGCAATTTTGGATAGATTAAAATACTATTCTCGCCGTCTAAATTTACGTGACACTTTTCAGATTTTGAGATTCAAATCAATCTATTTTTTACTATTAAATTTTCATATATTTTTTAAACCTTTTGAGTTATCAATTATTGTGACTTATAGTACTTTTTACGTAGTTTGGAAATATATAAATTTTATTTCAAAAAATTTAAAAATTCCACGCACAACTTTTCAGTCAAACTTAAACTATTTGACTCTCAAAAAATAAAAAATATCACATAAATTGACACAGAGGGAGTAATACTGTAAACTAGGTTTAATTCAAAACTCATTTAATTAGTAGAAGAGCAATTTACTGGCTAATACATGCATTATATTCCACATGAATGATTTTAATAAGAAATATAAAACTAATGAATTTGGTGCATCCCAGTGTTATATAATACTTTTAATTAAATGGAAAAAAGGGTTTAAAATATCTTTAAATTATGTAAAATTAAATAGAAATATTTTTCATTGATATTTTAATTCAATAATGCCCTTGCCCTTAGCACTTTGGCCCAAAAATGTCCATGGTAACATAGCATTGAGATTGTTACAACTTACGTTTTATTTTTATTTTCCAATTTCATATCTCAGTTCAATTTATTTTTAAAATTCATAATATTATTTTTATTTTTCAAATAATATAGTTATGAATCAACATATGTTGTGATGTAATGGTGGGATTGGTTCATCCTTAACCAGAGGTCTTGGATTTAAGATCTGGATTTAAAGAAAATTTTATTGAGAGTGTCACCCCTAAATGGGTCCTACAGTGCGTGATCCAAATTTAGTTTGAGCTCCAATGTAGGCTTCAATCACAGGGTGAAAAATCTTTTTTTTAAAAAAAATTAGCCATGAACTTTTTCTTAAAAAAAGAATTTATTTTCTTTAATAAAGATGAATATCACGTTAGAAACTTTTAAGCCGCATATTGATTGGCCTTTCTTTTCTCTCGTGGATAAAGGAGTGAGTAAATTTCACAAATGACAAATATATTAATCTTAATAATATTTATTGGTACAATTTTCTTAATTACACTATATAGCTATGTTAAAATTTGTTGTAGAAAATTCCATTTATACATTATATATTTTTCTAAAATATTGTACAAATATTTTTTTAACGGAAAAGCTAAAAATTCAGTCATTAAGTATTTTAAATAGAAAGGAGTTCCATTATTTACAATAATTTTATATATCAATCAAAGTTAATACTTAAAATTAGTTATTCAGAAAGAACACCGTAACAAGTGGATTCAAGCTTCAAATAATCCTGAAAGATACAGAAACATATATGTAATTGGACCCTATTAGTTTTGTTGTCTTCAATAGTAAATGTCATATTTTGGTTAGCCTTTTTTATGAATTTATAATTATCATAAAAGTATTATATGATTGAATTTCTTGTATCTTTGTGTTGTGATTCTATGGCCGATTACATTTTTTTTTGTGTTTGTCGTTATGTAGTTGACATCTATTCTGTAGATTTTTTAACGTTTATGTGAATATTATTTGTGTGTGTATATATATATCGTATGTGTAAATTATTGATTGCTACATATGTATATAGATGTACAAAATGATATATATAGTAGTTTGTATATAATGTTAGTTTAATTTATATTTGTATTTATATTTGTATTCTAATACTCATAAATGGTTATATAATTTACATCTATTCTGTAAATTATAAAAGTATACATTAATTATGTGTGAATTTTATTTGTACAAGTATATATGTGAAGTATATATAATGATTCATATATATGTATAAATTGACTGTATTATTTGTACAAGGTCATTGATTGCTACATATGTATATAAATCTATAAAATGATATATGTATACATTATTTTGTTTATAATGCATGTTGTTCTTCTGATTCATTATACAATTGATGGGTCATCTTTAAAGAAAATTCATCATATTCGGAATGGTATAATCTAATAGCAAAGCAACTTGACGTTAATTTGACAGGCAAGACAATGAAGAGAGAACAAAATTGAAAAAAACATTAAATCAATGAAGAAAATGTATGCTTAATAATGCTTCATGGCTATAGTTTTTCTAATTACACTTCGTAGCTATATTAAAATTTGCTATGAAAGATTTTGTTTGTATATTATATATTTTTAAAAAAAAAAAAAAAGAATTGTACAAATACGTTTCTTTAAAAGAAAGGCCTACCTTATATACTAACCCAAGTTCTACATATTGGACCATTGGTGGTAAAGAAGGTGAAATTGATTTGGGCCGAAATAATACACTGGGCTCTGGCAGTGTGTGGGAAAGGCCCATTTTACCAAGCAACATTCATATGCTCCATGCTGGGATTACAATGAGCTAGGATGATATTTGTAATATGAAATATAATTGCATTTATAATCGAATCTCAATACAAATTCGAAAATCGAATAGAAATTTTTTAAAAACTACATTTATAGAAGATGCAAATACTGGGAAAATGTATGTAAATTAAACTCTCCATTTATGTTTCTTTTTTTGTACTTCTCCTTTACCATTAGACTTCTCAAAAATAGTATCGAAATTTTTTTTTCATCACTTGATAACAAATATTTTGTTACAACCAGCAAGGACTGTGGTGGAGCAGTAAGTACTCCTTCACCCTTAACCAAAGCCTCGGGTTCAAACTTAGTTACGGACTTACCTTTGTTAAGAATGGACAATTTGGTATTTGATTTGCCTTCGCCATTGATCTTCCCAATGTCTCCCATGCAACGTACATTATTCAACTACCTAGTTATATAATTGTCATATTAGCCTAAATTAAAAGATTAGTGTTGCCATCCGCTGCTGAGATGTTTTGATAATGATAAAGTGAATCAGTTTCAGAAGTTTGATCAAGATGATGAAGGGCGTAATGCATATACTATCTATAAACAGTGAACTAGAGCAAGGTTTTCCTTCTGTATAGTGATTAGTCTTTTTTGGTTCAACTTAGAATTAGTGTGAACGTGTTTTTAGAGAGCAACGATTAGAGGTAATCGTTAGAATTGTGTTGAGAGAAAAAATTGACTGATTACTGAGATGTAATCTAAACATTGCTCCTTGAAGTTAGTAGAGTTTGTTAAAATACTACACATCGTAAGTAGTGTTTATTTCTTCATTGAGCAAGACATTTTTGCACTATCACTCTCGGTGTTCTTTGTTAGTATCTTAAGTTTTTAAAATGTTTTCATTAGAAACGTTTAAAAATAATGAATTTTGAATAGTCTTCAAATGTCTTTGATGAAAATTGTGGATTGAGAAAATATAGGGAAAAAGATCACTTACAAATTCTTTTTTTTTTTTTTACACATAATACATCTTTAAAAAAACAAACATTTTTCTTCATTCTTGGCAAATTTCTCTGCAAGCAACATTATTCAAGCATTTTCTAATCTTAATTTCTCAGAGATGATATGGGTATATTTGTCTCCACCTGCGACAATAGTGTTTACAATTATTGATATGAATATTTTCTTGCTGTTACGTTCACACGTATTCGACACGTGTCACATGATAAGCCAGCTAATAAATGCTCCTGTTTCTTTTTTGGATCTTTATATCATCACTCTGATCTCTGGAAAAAATAAAAATTTTAATATTTGGATCTCTCTCAAAATGTTTTTGGAGAAAATGACAAGCTTGAGAATACTAATGAATGGACTTATAACCTATAGAGTACATTATAAATCAAATTAAGAAAAAAGTTCAACTTTCATGCAAATGAGATAAACATAAATAGCCAAGGAAAAACACAAACATGTACACTTGGGATCTGTATAAATTCTGAACACTACATGATCCAACATAAAGGATTCAAAATCCAGCCTCAAATCATTCTAGCAAAGTTACATGAATCCTCACTATCCATGTCGCTCGCGCTCTAATAAACAAAAAACAGAGTAATATTGGCTAAAGATTGCATCCAGTAGCCATCATTTGTTTAAACTCTTCAAAATTAACAAATCCATCACCATCTTTATCAACCCCTTTAATCATTTTTCTACACTCTTTAACACTGCTATTTACACAACCAAGACTAATAAGAACTCTCCTTAATTCCTTAGCTGATATAAGCCCATTCTTATCAGCATCAAAGACAAGAAAAACTTGTCTAAATATCTCATCAATATCACCAAAAACATGATCTTTTTCCACCCCCATAACATTCAAGAACTCATCCAAATCCACAAATCCATCCCCATCACAATCCATCTCTTTGACCATAACCTCTGCTAATTCCTCAGCAGCTTTCAGTTCTTGATTATGTCCAACACTTAACAAAATTTCAGCCAGCTCTAAAGGAGAAATCTTTCCATCCCCATTTGTATCAATGAATTTAAACACTAATTTCAGTTGATTTGACACTTCCATAGTTGCAAAACCTGATAGATAACTCAAATCAGGAGCCATTCTCTTTGCTTTCTTTTTCCCTTTCTTGAATTTCCCAAGAAATTTCCCAACAGACTTGAACCATATTGTAAAAGAATCCATAGTATTCTTGAAAAATATATTGATTGATCAAGCTAATTTTTTGAGCAGAAACAGAGTTTTTTTTTCCTGTAGAATGCTTATGAATCCTCACTAACAAGTGCTATATATTTATCACAACTAATTTCAAACCTATTAGGAAAACGATTTTTTAAGTTTATGTAGTATTCTTTTTCTTTTAATTTTGTTTTAAAAAAATATAATTATAAAATTCCACTTCTATTTTTTGTATGAAAAAAAAAATCACCTTTTTATAATTACTAAAATATAATTTTAAAATTTCATATTTATTTTTAATGTAATTATTTATCGCGAAAAAAAAAATAGTGAAGAGAGGTTTTAAACCATAAATTATTTTTAAACAAAGGAATTTCTTTAAAATTTGTGCCCCGAAATTATGTATTTCCTAAATATAGAACCAAAACTGAAGATATAATTAGCATTTTTTCTGTGGAAGTGAGAGTTTCCGTAGACGACGTCTTTGCAGTGCCCATTACCAAAGACTAATTCGTAGATGAGTATAGAAATATCCTCGTAAAAGTTGCCGGCAATATTTGTCATCATGCTTACGGTTCTAAAAAAATATAATTTACGAATAATAATTCAAAAAATTACAAAAATATTTATATAATTTCATATAATTTCTAATCCCTTAAATGATATAAAACTGCATACTTATTGATACAAATTACAATTCTTACTTCTCCATATTATAATTAAAATTTCTTAATACTCCTATTTTTTTAACATGTATCAATGGTTTCATTTTTCGTATTAAAACGAAGAAATTTTTAATAATTAGCTCTAAAAAATATGAAATTTGTGTAAAATGCCCTAAATTATTTATACCACATAATACTACTTACCATTTTTGACATTAGGAGAAACTAAAAAAGTGCTTCGTACTAAAAATATTTTCATATCTTGGCTCAAATCTAAGACTCGGGTTAGAAAAGGAGTAGCCGTCCCGAATACAGATGGTCCCTAAATGGATCTATAGCACCGTCCCTACTTCTATGCTAAACTTTTTTGTCTTCCTTTTTCTTTTTGGGTCTCGAGACTCCGCTGATGAAGCAATAAGGTACTTGACAAGATGTTAGTGAGCAATTTTAGTTGGAATTTACATGTCAGAGGGCAAAAGTTACAAATATCCACATACTTTCTGATTACACCTTGTCCTCTTGTCAAAACAGTGTTCTTGCGAATCCTTATTTGACTTGATACAAAAATTAAATAATAAAAATAATTTTATCAAATTACCCATTGAATATAATAAATACAATATCTTAAAAAATATAATAAAAAATTAATAATAAGAATAAAGTAAAAATAACGATAAAGTTAATTTTTCATTTCATAAACTGTACAAGT
>JAABOM020000001.1:26393312-26409794 GCA_011800125.2 Solanum clarkiae | reverse complement strand
ATACAAGGACTGATTCCCAAGTATAGGCACATGCCTTTCCTTCATCTCTCTAAATCGAAATATATTCTCTTTGAAGAA
Source organism: Solanum clarkiae (assembly GCA_011800125.2). Lineage (NCBI taxonomy): Eukaryota > Viridiplantae > Streptophyta > Magnoliopsida > Solanales > Solanaceae > Solanum > Solanum clarkiae. Next base: position 26,409,716 of record JAABOM020000001.1, on the reverse strand, counting down.
AATTAAAAATAACGATAAAGTTAATTCTTCATTTCATAAACTGTACAAGTATTGTTAGACATTCCAAAATAATAAATGACGGAGCGAGCACCTTCTAGTTACAACTTACAGTAGTAAGAACACTCTTAATACGTTCTCAAAAACTTGATTCGAGTCTTGAAATGTGACAACTGGATATTTTGGCCAGACACTTTTTGGAGTCTCCTTTTCACATAGATATCTAGAAGAAAACTTTATTATTATTGGACCCAGTAGGGTTGGGTCTTGCAGAATTATATACGAAATATTCATCAACTTATTCGAATGATAGGAACTAGGAAGTTTGGCAAAATTAGTTACCAATATTTTACGAAAGTTGATTGAGACTTGAGGGTCAAGCACTCACAAAATGTTCAAAAGTTATCTGGTAAATGAAAATCATTTCTCAAAAGGATATATGACAATAGAAAAGCACAAAGTCAATATCTTTAGAAGATAGGAAAATATCTCCATTCAAGATGTACACAGGTATAGAAACATAGGGAAAAAAAATATGTATCATTTTCAGAACCACCATTCAACCATTCTGATGAGGCAAAGTAATCCATAACACTTGTTTTTCATTTTAAATTTTTGAGAACCAGCAGCCAAAAATATACGTTCACCGCAGAATCAACATGCATGCATATACCTAAAAGTGGATGATGTTGTAAATTGTCATCAATGCCAAAAATCTACTTTGAGATTAGACACAGTAAATATACACTATTGCAGAAGCAAAGCACACGCATCTCAAACAACGTAAAGCAGATAAATCTGCAGAAATGCTCCATAAACATAACTTGATAATTTAAAGGAGATCCGACAGTAGCAAGTAACTAAAGGAATATACAGCCACACAACACTTCACTGAAAAAGGATATACAAACCAATAAGGCCGCTAACAACTCAACAATATCTATATATTTTCAAAAAGATGCCTAAACATAAAAATGAAAACAGGTTCAGAAACTACTTGGAAAATGGAGACCAAAATCCGCCAGACCTAGCAGAGACAGAAACTTGCATACAGAGGAAACCGACTAGTTTCAAGGGTTCAGAAACCGTAGTTAGTCCTATAAAAGGGAACCATTTTCAAGCTGGGCCTACCATCAGAAATAAACTTACTTTGTAAAAGTAGCCATCAATCTAGCATACCTGTGCAGCTAAACACTAACATCTTTCTCTTCTAACCAATGGAACCGCCATGGATATCTTACACTGCTTCAAGAGCGGTAAAATCAAATGTTTCATTGCCAAACCCCTGCAACTAATCAGATAAACAAAGCCCATAGAGTAATTTGAGTCTATACACAACAAGCAATCCTTAGGCATGAAGCTCGTATATTATAGAGGAAATGCTACACGTACAACATCAGAACTCCTGCTAACATCTAGTGACTCTACAAAGAGCTAAGCCCCTCAATATACTGCAGAAGGCTCTAAATGCCCGGGCATATAAACAATCACTAGTTTTTGAAGCACCGAAACTATTTTTCTGCAATATTAGATGATAGGAAAATTGGAAAAAATACAAGAAATATTATCATATATTGCAAAAAAAATAAAATAGTACCCTAAGCTCAACATGATCGAAGCAAAACAGGACCCACGGATGAACTGAGCATATCACTCAGGGCTAATTGAATCTCATTTGAGCCATGCTCACAACTTATCAAGCTTGAAAGTAATGGGAAGAAGCTTGACAAGTTTTTCTCAAATGATGCATCTCCTAAGCTACATATTGCCTGGAGAGTAGCAATGATAAGAGGTGCACGTGCAGCCAACTCTCTCCTTCTACCAGAACCCAGGGGAACTAACCAACGAAGCTGTGCACCAAGAGATGATTCAGACATATGTCCTGAACGTGCGATTTCAATATAGAAGTGTAAGACCTCGCAGCAAAGGTTGACGAGGTAAGTTTCCACATCAGAATCTTCAAAACCAGTAGGTTTATCTAGCACAAGATTTTGTAAAAATGAGAGACAAATTTGATAAGCCTCATTCTCAAGCCGTAATAAAGGAGGGTCCTGCATTTGGGTCATAGAACTGAACTCTAGTAGCTTTGACCGCAGTGTTGTGTCACTATTCATCTTATGAGCATGAGATGCCACACCATGCATGGCATCAAAGAGGACGATGATGTTTTTGCTAGACAACTGAGGTCTGTACATGTTGTAGATCTCCATCACAGCCTGCAATGTGCAAGAGATCATTATGGTAGAAATTAAGCTTTCTACATATACACAGAAAACGAATAATTAATCAGATTTACCATACAAGGTTTTCAATAATATCAATGTTCTTTCTGAAGACATTATCTTTAAGAAAGCAACAACATGGGGCAATAGTCAATACTTGAGAGAATGACCAAATTAACGATACAAAGATATCCCGAGTGTAAGTAGACAACTACAGATAGATGCAAAACCCACACCAAAAACGCAAAAAACTATCGCATCAAAGATCTTCCAACAGGATTCTGAGATACTCTTAGTTACTAATCTCACGCTACAGGTACAGGATCAGCAGTAGAAAGATTGTCTGAAATTTGAGAAGGTATCAAGAGTCCATAGTTTTAGTCAAATGTAATTTGATTCTCATTTTCCCAGTTTTAGTGATACGTAGAAGGGAAGATGACATGAAATTGGTACGATCTTCAAGAAGGCAATACTAATTATATCTCTAATTATCAAATAGTAAACTAATATCAAGTATCACCTTCAGAACTGTGAACAAAAATAACGAGACTGTAAATTGACAACTCTTAGATTATAATGATAGGGTGCTTAAAATATCTTACTCAATCCCATCAAATTAATCCAATTCCAACATGGAATGCATGGTATACCCATCTAGACAATTAAATTAGCACTAACTTCCTACATAAATTTTTTGTTGTATATACATATATACAAGTCTAACTGAAGAACTCAAATCAACAGCAGCGCACTAAACAAATGAGTCCAAAGATTCTAACTGTGCATATATATTTTAAAAAAAAAACAAATCTTATATGCCAACCCAACATTTCCCCCACTTCATTTGACACATAATCCAGATAAGGGTAACTTTGTATTCACAAAAAATTCACCCTCCAAGGAGGATGAATTGGAAACTTCACATAATCCACCTTTTTATGTCCAATCATGTCAAGCAAACCAGGATATGTTCAAAAGATTTTTCAATCACTAGCACGCTCATTGCGATTTTTGAGTCCATCACATTATTTGTTTTTATGAAGGAACGTGAAGCAATTTACTGATTAAGACCTTTTATCTTGTACCCCTTAACATAGTGCACAACCATCTTTAGTCGCTTCAGGAAAGCATACATAAATTATCATTTTTTCTATAATGGGTGGCAGTGAAATTCGATCCAACAATCTCAGCCTGCTGTGGTACTACGTTGAAGTGTATGACCATCTCTAAGCTAGAGAATATATAAATGAATTAGAACTAAATCCACAGTAGTGACTTTTCTGGATACCTGAATTAATAATAGCTGAACAGCAGCCCTACACTTCAGATCAGAAATAGCATCATATAGACGGTGCCTCCTCAAGTTTTCCAAGTCCGCATCTGGATTATCTGTCCCAGTGGTTTCTGGGTTGCCATTCCCAGTCATTTCTTCTTCCGGGGACCAATAATTGTTATTTTCATTGAGAAGAAAAGAGAAGTCGGGAAGTGTTGCATTAGCCGCTTCTTTAATGGACAAAACCACTTCAAGCCATTTATCTTCAGAGAAAAGATTCCCAGCATTGCTCATTAGACGAACAAATGCAGCAATGCCAATGCCAGCAAGACTCTGATGAGGACGCTTTACAAAATTCACCAGTAAGAAAAGCACTTTCTTCAGAAGTGGATTGACTGTGTCATAAAATTTAACAAAGAGATCTACAACCAGTTGGAGCGCCAGTGTACAGGTCTCATAAAGCCATGAATCTTGATCAGGCTCACCCTCTTCAGCATCAATTCCCTGAGTAGGTGAGTTTTGACCTGAAGGATCAATGGTATGCCGAACATAGTCAAAGATAGGAAATAGGACAGATTCAAACACCCTTTCCCATAATGATAGAGAGAAATGGTCCCCGTAATTGCGTAAGGTATCAAACAGCACTTGCAAAGCGCTCTTTCTGATTTCAGGCCTCGGGTCGAAGCTAAGTTCAGATAGTCCTGTAAGAGAAAAAGATTAATTTCTTAGAAATGTGCACAGAATGTTGACCTGAACTCGTCTTGTTAAAAATAAAAGTGAAACAGAGCACATGATTTGCAGGCAAGAGATCTTATCTAAGTCAAATGTCTTAGAAGAGAGCATATGATATGTAGGCATGAGATTTTGGTCTAAGTCAAATGTTTTTGTCCTTACCAGCCAACAGTGGAAACCAGAAATAAAGATGATCCTCCTTATCTGTCAATTCTCCATTTTCAATGTTGTGGTCTTTTCCTTTATGAGGTGAAGATGGTGAAACCTTTACAGAAGTTTCTCTGTCCTTGTTCCTTGAAGAGCCAAGATCACCTTCAGCAAGTTTTGCCGCACATAAACGAAGGAAAGCAATGGCATTGAGACTAATATCTTTGTTGAACCTACTATTAGTGAATGCAACAAGGCAATTGACACAGTCTGTGAATGTGGTGGTCTCAGTCTCCGTAATATATGGAAAATAATCCCGCACAATCTTTTCCATTATCTCGAAAGCTAGTAATACAATGTTTTTATGGTCATCATAAGCAGCAGTGGTGAAGACCTGAAAATGTTAGATAATCAGAAAAAGAAGTGAAGAACATCAGGTTAAAAGAACAAACTAGAAATTTAAGAAAAGAATGCATATGCAGTACTAACGCGCAATCCGTAATGAAGCAAAGATGAAAAGATGGTTTACACTACAAAGATTGCAAAGTAATGGCAAGAAAAGGGAGAAATTTGATACCATGAACATGCTCTTCCATCCGGACTTCACATGATTGACTCGAGACAAAACCATTTGAGAGACGCATCTGATGATTAATTCTCTGATCTCCACAGCACTACTCTTGCGCATAACAATCACAAAAGGCTTCATAAACTCATTCTGAAAATTATAGTTAGCCAATTCTTCTCTTTCCAAGAACTTCATTGATAATTGGCGCAAAGAATCCATAGCAAATATGGCAATTGAAAGATTTTCAGAGCAGCCAATGGTCACAAAAAATTCACCAAGAACCTGCCAGATTTTTGTCCAAACAAATCTGATACGGTTCATGTTGTAGTGCCTGTTTAAGGAAAATGAATTAATAGTTCTGCTGGTTATCAGGAAGCAAAAGGGTAAGTATAAGAATACACTTTATCTAAAGAAACCAAAGGACATACGCAATCTCAACTATTTTTGTGAGACTAAAAACCCTTGGATCTGAAGTAGAACGTAATTCTTCCATAGAGACCTTGCATAAAGCTTTCACAAAGTCCACTATAGCCTCACTGTTTAATTTCTGACTCCTTATGAATATGCGGTTCATTTCACCAACTTGCTCCAACATGTTTAAGTTCGAGACCAAGTTATTCATCTGCTCAGGCGTAATGCCTGCAGAAGCACTGCCACCAATACCAGCACTATCATATGAACCCCTTCTCATAGCTGAAGCTGCACTTTGAATCTTCCCAGGACCTTTCTTTTTCAAGACAGGAAGGATGAGAGACTTAGCTTGTTTTGACTTGTCAAATTCATTCTGTGGAAGTGCGAAGAAAGTTGCATCTGGAGGGGCACCCTCCCCCAAGAGGTGCAAATGTTCAAACCGAGAAACACATGTAAGAATATGCTCCCATGCCTCCTGTAGGTAGTTTCCATCTTCATCTGCGATTGTAATTATTGCCTATTAAACAAAAAGGGAACACAATGAGTTTCCGAGGTTCAGTTGGTTGGAAAACAAATTCCTTACAGATGAGGAAAACGACTTCCCTAATGGAAATAAGGAAAACAAGTATTAACAAGTGGCATCCCACATTAATTGTGTCCTTCCCGCCCTTCAACACACTTCGTCTTTACTGCACCCCCATAACCCCCATCCCCACCACCCACTCCCCACTATATTTGTCTCAATTAATACAAATGCTTTTAGGATAATAATTTTTGCTAATGTACTGAACACGCGAAAATAAGAAAGCCACTTATTTCCCAGAAAATATTTTCCAAGAAACAATTTCCTTCATAACGAATATACTCTATATTAGTCTTACATAAACCCCAGGGAGAAGATAATACGACAACCTAATAGCTCTGCCACAGAGGAACTAAACACTTGGCTAAAACAACTTTCAGACTACTTGCTACTTTGACAAGAAAATGTGATCTGGCTTTTAGATTTGCCACTTGGTCTGCAATGAGCAGTCTAGGAACATACATGAAGTTACTGAACTTGAGACTGCCTCTAGGGATGCTTTCTTTTAAAACTTTGAGAACCAGACATCCAAATTCAAAGTTAACCCAACTTAATGTGAAGTCGAGCATGGATTTTCTGAGCGTCCAGGCCTCCTAGGAATTAGCCATTTCTCTGGACAGGCTTAAGCAGATATTAGGTCAGTGAAAGTAGGATAACTGCAGCAGTTTCCAAAATCTTTTTTGTGAGGAAAAGGAGAATTTAAGAAACAATGGAACAAAGAGTTTGGTAGTAAAGAGGAGTGGAGAGCTAAATCTAGCCCACAGGTTTCTCAAAATAATACTTGGAATGCGCAAAAATCTGGAAATTAGGCTTCAAAGAGAGTCAGGGTATGAAAAAATTCTAAGTAGCATAGAGGAAAATGAAGAAATTACCCTACAATCCTAAAAGATAGAAGATTTAAGTAGGCACTATAAATAGTAGGAAGTTTACTTTTTAAGTCTTCCCACTTACCAAGGCACTGACATCTGTTAGGGCAGACCAGTACCTTATGTTTTGCATTCATAGCTTCATCTTATGATCATTCTCGAACAAACTATAGTCAATTACCAGATTGAATGTCCACACTCAGCTTGGATGGTTATCAAGATGAGAGCTTGAATTGTATGTTGACTTGTCAGAATAGGTATTGACCAAAGATTACAACTAATCATTTTCTAGAGGTGAAGACTAAAATAATTTTGACGTAGAGAAGTCTAAATTCATTTATTTATTTAAAAATATGGTGAAAAACTATCCTTTGACACATTAGATGTTATGCCTAAAAGAAAGCTGAAAGCTACAGCAAAAACTAAGATCATTACCCAACTCTATTGACAATTATTTGACTCAAACATCATCTTAGGTTCATAACATATTGTTTCATTATCAGTGGATTTGTGGTTTCACAAGCTAATTGAGCATCCTGGACTTGAATGAAAGGGGTAGGTAGAACTAATGAAACTTAAGCACAACCTTAACCCATATAGAAGGTATATTAGCTCAATTAATCAATTCCAACGATTTGCCCTACACTTTATCATGATAATCAACTCTAACTTGTTTAGAAATTCACAGTACCAATGCTACAAAACCGTATTATCAGCTCCCGACATAAAGGAAGTTCTTTTGGTAAATCACTCACTTCAATGCTGGAGATCAGATAAGTCATTAGCTCAGAGGAAAACAATAACTCCTGACAACAATGCATACATCCATGGTTTCATGAATTTTATGCATGGTCTCTATTACCAAAAAAGAAAAAGAATAACACATAGCTGATGAGCATCACCAAAATGCAGAATAGCAACAAAAAGATTAATTCTGCATAGTAGCATGAAAAAGCAGGAGCAAACACATACCTTGATTGCATCTATGTTTTTTTGTTTGATGTCTGCAGGTGAGTGAAGAGAAGTGAATTTTGCAAGAGAAGTCACAAAAGCATCCCTATGTGTTTTCATGGACATTGCAGCAGTGACATGGATTGCACAACGGAATCCTTCCAAACACAGAGCTATCACAACACTGTCATCAGCTTGGTCTAGGGGAACACTAAAGGCAGCCAACATCGGAGCCCAGCAAACCTCAACCATGAATCTGAGGATCACCACATCTGTTGCAGCATAATAAACTGACCTGCAAATGCAAGTTCATTTCAAGGTAATCTAGGTTAATCATGCCATGGAATAAAAAGTGGTACACAAGATTGACCTTGAGTAATGAATAAATTACATATTTCTTTCTCCCTAAAAGCTATCATAAGCACTGATAGTGATACCATGACATATCCTTCTCAAGCTTCCCTATCAATAAGAATGTGTGAAGATTGATCTAACAAAACAATACAGTAAGAACGAAAAAAGGAAATCATTTTTCTGCAGCAGATTGATACGTAATTCTTGTAAAGCTTTCATTTTGATATCTTCAAAAGAAAGTGCAACAGAGAGTAAAAAAGGAACTATTAAGAATGACGGAAGTAAGATAATAGTTCAAGAATGTAACTTTGTGATCCAAGCATGGAAGGATTATACAGTGAATCTTACTCAGATTTCCGAGCTTTCTCTTTGAACTGCTCCTGCATGTGTCTGACAAGATCATCACTAGTTTCCATACTTTCATCTCCTCGTTTACGAACAACAATATTCAAAATGCTGTCTAAACCTAAAATCCTGTTAGAGTTCAGAGACTGCTTTTGCTGGAGCGCCAAGTTATCATCTTTCATTTTAATTTCATTTCTCGATATCCTCTCGTACAAAGATCTCAAATACTCCTCGGACAAATCCTTTCCATCATCAATACCGCGATTGTTCCTTATAAAATCATCAGCTGACATCTACAGTATGTAAAACGGGATATCAGGCCGATTTACTGAAAATGGGCATAAGCAGATAGTCATATCCAGCAAACGAAAAGCATACCTTGGTTTTGACCATAGGATTATGGGCATCAGTGTTAAGCAATATAACTGAGTAAGCAAGGACATAGGCAGTGTCTGCACTACTGAAAACTTTTGGATTGCATTTACAGTACCGTTCAGCAAATTTTTCCATGATTCGATCAATCTTCTGTGCCTCGCCAGGCAATCTGAATCCTTGTAGAAAGGCCCTGATGGCCTCATCAAACTCCTTCCCTTGGAAATCAAAGGAATCCACGTATGCATGCATTACTTTCAATGCTAAGTCATCCCTTTCCCCAAGGTAATCACCTATTAAGGTCTTGTTCAAACCAGAGGCATCTTTAAGAAATACCGCAAGTTCTTCTGGCGAGTTCCCCACTTTATTAGCATTAATCAGGAATTCAATGCCTTTCTTGGGTTTTCTATTAAACAGAGATATACCTTCCTGCACAATTTTCAAATTAGAAAATGTCAAAGACACTGCCCATGACATTTCTTTTGGCAATCAGAATAGTTACTGGTCCAAAGTACAATACATTGATCACCTACCTGAAGTTCAAGCTTGTAAGCGCGGCGCTGCTCAATTGTGGAAACATCAGAAACATCAGTAGAGGATTCAGAATGAGAATCTGATACTTCAGTAGGCTCGTCCTCATTGCCATTTGCAATGGGAAGAGTCCCAGGTTCAGAGTTACTGTCAGGTGCCTCAAACTTTTTAGTTGAAAGAGGATCTGCAATACGCAAGTGTTTGTTCATCCAATCTCCCAAAGACTTCAAGATAGCCACCAAGCACCTCATCGCTTCTAGCTTCATGGTTGATTCTTGTGGTGGCAAAAGAGTTGTTGTAGTACCAGGAGGTACACCTTGAGCAGTTTTAAGAAGCCCATTGACCATTCTGAAAGATTTTTGCAGATAATATAGGAGGGACCGGAGATTGAAATTTAAAATCAGACTTGGCAGAAACTTTTTTAACTACATAATACAGACAATAGGATTTGAAAGATACCTCTCAAATATGTTTGACGAATTGACATCACAATCATAATTGAGGAATATATCAACCAGAATCTGTGAATCAATACAAAGCCTCTCAAGAAATCGAAGCACTATCATTTTCTGTTGGAAATTTGGTTGAGCAACATTTTCCAATACTCTAAGAACAATCATGGGAAAGAAAACTCCAATTTCTGCCTTGAGGCCGGCTCTAAATCTTGCAACCAGACTTATAAAAATTGAGCAGGAAAGCTGGAAGACAATCATGAGGCTTGAAGCACTGTTTTTCAACAGTGACAAACACAAGTACTGCTTAATAGCACCTAAAAACCTGTAAGAATTTTAAAAAAAAAAAACAATTAAAACCAAAAATAACCCTAAACAGATCAACTATTACTGAAATTGGAAGATGCAAAAGTTCAGTTGCTGATTGCAGTACATCAAATATTCAGAAAGTGCCAAGACCTAAGAGTAGGCACTGATTGAGAATTTCAAATAAAAAAATGTTATGAGACTTACACACCAAACCAGTAGAGGACCAGAAGGGAAAAAGTTATTGCAGAAATCAGGCTAAAAGAAATATGAGAAACGGTGACTGCACTGTGACTACTGACTAGTGCCTAATGAGTGAAAGGATAACACCATCATAACCTTGAACATGCCATGGCCCAGGGTCCGCTTTAGGCTGCCCACCTGAGCAAACTCTAGGCTTTTGGGTCTTTTAAAATCCAAAATGTGTCTCAATAATTAGAATTGTGAACTCGCCTTTATAGGGACCCTAACTTTCCCCTCCCATTCCAATGTGAGATTTTCCTAGGGCAAACTTCAAAGCGGACCCCTTTTCGAGTTCAACCAACAGCGGTGCATGAGCTGTTACACAATGGTCCAGGAAATAACTAAGAAATAGACCATAAGTCTGTAACAGTAACTAGTAATTGATGACAGCAAGCAGTTTCTCAAGAACTCATACCTACAATTAGTAGCTAAAATTGTGCAATTTGGGCTTGCTTCTTTCATTTGTTTCAAATCATAGGACAGTAACGAAAGTCCCAAGCTTGTACAAATTATAATAGCTACGTACTAAACTAAAAATCATCTCTAATATGAACAATCTAATTAACCAAAAAGGCACCTAAGGTGTTACCCTTACAAAGTAACGGGGTCAACAAAAGTACACCACTACCGAAAACCAGGTCTTGCAACAACAAAAAATCAGTTCTGTTGCTCATAATATTACTCATACCATCACCAAAAGACCTTGAAAGTGCCTCTAGATTTTAAATTTAAAATACGTAATTCTTACCCCAAAGAAAGCATTGAAGGATGTCAAATTCAAGATTGCTCCACATTAACAAGGGAAGCCAGAAGAGCTGTTCAGCAGATTAAGCTTAAGATTTGGCAGCTTCAAATAGTTCAGGACATCCAAATCACAGAAGGTGAACATCTATAAGGCATAAGCCTCAGAAATATCGCAGTGTTATGCAACTTTATATGTTCCCCAACTAAGTGGAAGCGCATGGCCATGATCTAATATGAGAAGAGTGATGACAGTAAGCTTCCTCTCATCTACGTAAGGTAGGATATGCCAACTCTTTTTCTTACATGGATTTAGTCAGTATAGCCTTGGAGCCGTGATCCAAGCAAGAAAAAATCACTTTCAAACTTTTAGCAGCACACAAAGCGTAGAAACTCACATGTGGATTTTCATTCTGCAGATCATATCTATTCCCCAGGAATAGTCGAAAAATATGCCAGGAAGAATACAATGTAAACTAAGAGATGGTTACTACAAGGAATTAGAAAAAGGAAGCCTATACTATTTCCAACAAAAGTAAAAAACAAGTTGGAAAGCGATTGGACTCGTCATATTACAGAGTGAGCAGCTTTTTGGAGTCTTTGTATATCAGTTGGTAATACCTTAGGTTAGCATATCAGAGCAATAAATGACATTATTTTGTAAATACTTATTAAAAAAAAGGAGTATTTTTATGTTAGATCAAGTATCAAAAATAAACATGTGCCATTGACACATTTATGCCATCAAAAATGAACCAAGGACAAGACAATACTTCGAAATAAGAACATGGTACAGTAATTAGACGAGCAATTGCGTAATTGAGGCATAGAATAGACTTTAATTAGATCATCAGGTAAATACCTGTCACTTGTCCTAAATATTGCTCCAGCATTCTCTAACAATATTTTGAGCAGCTCCAATGCCACAATCTTGCCCCTCATTAACTGTGGATCTGCTGCTGCTTCCTTGGGTGGTGTCTTCATTGATAGCTTACATAAGGCTCTAAACACCAAGAATGCATCCCTTCTCAATTTATTCCCAATTTGAACCTCCAAATCATCATCCCTTTCTCCCTCCCCGTCCACCAGTTCCCCTTTTCGTCCTTCCAACGCCGTCTTATACATGCTAATCTCCCAATACTTGGCGTCCAACATATCTTTATCCGTAGAATCCAACAAATCAGCAGGATTAGTGGACTCCACAGTTGACGTAGTCGTCTCAAATGCCCCATCATGAGCACCAGTAGATGTAGCACCCACCCTTGGAGTCGCTGCATTGAAAACCCCATCAATGTCCTGCAACACTTTGGTTATAAACCCCTGAACAAACAATGTCATTGATCCATCAACATCAGCTTTTTCAGCTGGTTCCATTAATTCCGCCACAACAATAGGCTGCAACGGCACGGTAGATGAATCAGCCTCCATTCTCCGGAAGACAATCACCAACATTTGAACCAATGAAGCCTTAGCCGTAGTCTGATTCACCACATTCTTACTCTCCAAATAAATATCATAACACGTCCTGACAACCTGCAACAAGGAATCCCCATGGATTCGAATTGAAACAGATGTTACAGCAGATAAAATAGTCTTAATTACAAGCAATTCCACCGCATCATCTCCCAAATCATGACATTTACAAACAGACTCAATCAATTTCGCTAGTAACTTGGCATCTGGGCCTCCCGTGGGGTCCGCTTCCCCACGAAGGTAACCGTGAGCAATGAGCTTCTGCACAGCATCAAGAGCAGCTTCAGCAATCTTAAGGTGACCTGAACCAGCAGCGTTTATAAAAGGGCTGAGAATAAGCTCGGAATCATTGAAAGAGAGATCTAGGAGAACTCCGGGATGTGTTGCTGAATCGGGATCGGATTGGGCAGATGGGGAAGTTGGTGGGGTTGAAGATGGGTTAGTGAGGAAATCGATAACAGATTTGCATTCGTGGGATAACTTGGAATGTTTACGCCATGACCCATTCTTGATTATTTTCTCAAGGGCTGGGATGAGCACTCGTTGTAGCCGGGAATCGGCTTCCGAAGAAGCCATTCCCGAGTTGGTTTAGGCTGGATCTGGATTAGCAGTGGCGCCGCGGCTGAGGAAGGTCGTTGAAGGCGGCGTTGCAGTGGCGATATGGGTGGCCAGAATGTGGATCGGCGTCGGAAAATTGAGTGATGGGAGTGATAGAAAGTGAAGAGAATGTAGATCGCGATGGGTGGTGCTTATTTTTTATTTAAATTAGATATAGTAGAGTAATAATATTATCAAACAGGTTGTGTGCAGCCCGGTGATTTGACCATGGTGAGCAAATGAACATGGTGGTTGCTTCCTACTTGGATTTTAGGAAATTGGACTGGAAAAATGCATATTAGTCCCCCCTACTGTAAGGAATGTCAAATGAAATTTCCCTACTACATCTTAGCGGACATTTGATTTTTAAAAAATAAAAAATAAAAAAAAAATTGGATGTTCTCATGAAATATTAAAGATATATACATTTAGATCAGAATATTTGTACAAAATATTTTACATTTCTAACTGATTTTTCTTAAAAATAATAATAATATAATTCAAATATCATCGACATACATTAGGTTGTAAAATAACAGTTGGTAGTGGTTAAAGGTTGTATTTGGCAATGGTATGGAGGTAGTTGTGGCAACAATGATTCTATTATTTTTGTATTTTAATAAAAATGCAGAAAAACAGAATCAAAAGAAAATTACATTGAACAATTTGAATCCACAAAATTCAAGATAAAACAGATTAACAATTACAAAGTAGCGGTATTTCAAACTTTAATAATTTTCAGCGAACTCAAAGAAGCATCAACGAATTCACACAGACTTGAATCTTTATTTTGTAAGAAAATATATGCAAAAGAAGAGGAAATTTTCGTGTATGAAAAATGCAGCAACGACATCTATTTAGGTAGTGGTGGGTGTAAATCTACCTGTTTAGAACGGTCTCATCTCTTTAGAACAGGTATAATGTCTTTCGGGAACAAACATGTTTGTTCTAAAAGAACAATTACACGTGAAATTCAAAAATCAATTAAACTAACTTCGCATATTAATTCTAACTAGTATATGTACCCGCATATTGCACGGTCAATTAATAAATGTAATTATAAATATTAATTTATTAATTAAAATTTAATTTATTATAAAATAATATTGTAAAGTTTATATGAGAGATTCAACTTATTATAAAATAATATTGTAAAGTTTATATGAGAGAATGTTATTATACAACACCTTAATAGGTTGTAATAGAATACTTATGAAAACAAATCAATACATAAGCCAAATTTATTTCTAAATTTGACAATAATAATTTTTAATTTTATTTGAATTATTATTTTTAAAAATTATTCAAAATCATAAATAATTCCACCTCATTCATATTATCCTCTTGTTGCAACAATAAAGATATAAAAGAATTTAATCGTTAAATTAAAATAAAATGTGATTAAGAAAGGCTCTACAATCACGATAATGCTAAGCATAAAAATAAAAAATTTTAATCACTTGAATATTAAATTGTAGGTGTACTTTAAATCTTTTAAAATTTGCATTCAATTATTCTATAAAGACATATATAAATTTTACGATTTTTTAGTATTATATAATTTTGACAATTGGATGATATTTTATATATTTTTACTTAAAACAATTTTGAATAACATATTGAATGAATAATTATATAGAAGAAAAATAATTCTATAACGTTTAATTTTTATGGCAATAAAAATTTATCAAAAAGGTAGGCAAAATCAATGAGGAAAAAAGTTGTTGCATAAGTATAAGTTACAAAATTTTTTAGGAATTATATTTTTTTATTGTATTAAGGATTAAAAGATAGTCAAAGTTTACTGAACAAATAAATCAGTAATTCTATTTAATTATTGTTAGTTGCATTTCTTGAAATTATCAATTGATTTATCTAACCAATACCTAATATGAAGGAAAAATTATAGGCTAATATTTATTAAAATATTTTAGCTGTAACTTTTTTTATATATATAATTAATTCTCTTTTTTTTATCGATAATATTATTTATTTATCAAGTATTTTTTATATTATAAATTGTAAACTTTATAAACTGTGAACACTGTAAATAAAATTTATCGATTTCAAAGAATATCTATAAGTTTTTATTCTTTCGTATCCTATAAATTCTTAATTAACAAAATCACAAAGTAAAATTGAAACATGTTACTGAAAGCAAATAAGAATTTCTATTTCCAAGATTATCAGTAGAAACAACAATTATGATTTCTCTATATATATTTATTTTAAACACATCATTAGTCATTTTTTTATAATATTTAAAATATATATATAAGTTCTTAATTCCTAAAATTTAGCATGTTTAATAAGTAATTTTTTCCTTGAAACATGACTAAAAGAATTAAAATTATTAGATACTTATTATTTGTTGAGGACTTTTTTTAAAAAAAGAAAAATCAAATTTTCATTTTTTTTTTCAAAATATATTAATCATATGAAATACATCAACTAATTTTAGTTGCAATAATTATGTATTTAGTATTTTTTGAATTTATTTATTTTAAGTATTGTAAATTCAACATAATTTCTAGCCACTTTTGTAATGATAAAAAAGTAATTCTAAGAACTTATTTTTAAGTCAAAAATATCTCAATAAAGTCAAAATCTATAAGTTAAAGTTTCTAAATTACTACTTTTATAAGTAAAAAGTTATAAGCCCATTAAAATAAGTTCTATAAAGCATCTAAAAATTTAAATATTATTATTTTATATTATATCCAATGAATATTTAATTTTTTTTTTATTTTAACATTTAATTATGAGTTTCAATTTTAATTATTAATATTTTATATTTTTTTTAAAGCTTGTTTTGTTACGTGAAGATCAATTATATGAAAAATGCATGTTCTACCTAAAAAAGGACCCACATAACATTACTTATTTGATTCAAAACAAATAAAGGATGATCAAAATAAAAATTACAAGCACTATTTAACACTATTTTTTGAGATGTGTTTCCTTATAATTTCTTTTTTGATAAATTACAAGAATAGATATTCCAATAATATTCTTCAATCCAACAAAAACCAAAAGTAATATTAAAAACTGAAAAATATATATGTCTCAAAAATTAAGAATTTTATAATTTAATTAATTATATTTTTAGAGAGTACATTAGATCATAAATGTTTTAACAATTTTTTTTAATTTTTGACAAATAAATATTAAGATGTAGAATTTTTAAAATTGTCTAAAATCTTTTAGAATTATAATTAAAAATGTATTATAAAAAGTTTT
>JAABOM020000001.1:26373903-26393212 GCA_011800125.2 Solanum clarkiae | reverse complement strand
AAATCACTTTAAAAATTGTTTTGAAGCCTATTCTAGTAATGTGCATGATGGAAACTAAGTAAGTTCCTTTGAAATCATCTTTAAGTGTGAATTTGAGCAACTTTGGCAAAATTTCATAAATGACTAACTTCTTGATTTCAAAAATGAACATTTTACATATTACTAAGTATTTTGGAACTAGTTTGTATGCATGTGATTCTCACGACTCTATTCGTGTCATTTTGGTCTCGTCCACCGATTCTCGGGCCGGTTATTATCGTGCTTATGTATAACTATTTGTATATATGTATATATATTCCGAAGTAGGTTGGATACGGCGGGTCAGTTTGCCCATGGGCCGACTTTGCTTAGTTTGGAAACATAAGGATCTAGGCTTGGGATATGTAGACATCATGACGTGTGGGTGCTTATCCCCTTCGCCTCGGCTCACTTATATAACGGGCATGATGACCTTTACACATTATAATACATGAATGCTTGGCCCCTTCGCCTCGGGTCACCTATCCTATGACGTAAGTGAATGGCACCGTCGCCTCGGCTCACCTATACTACAGTTAGGACTTGTGTTGGAGATTTCGGGGATTTGAAACTTCTGGTGTTATGTTGTGGTATGGCGCCAGTTTGGAGGTCGCCATCGTTCCTGTCCGATATGCATTATTTTGATATTTTAAATAAAGAACTATTTGATGCTTGCATACAGGTTGACTCATATGTTTTTATTCGGATTGTTACTCTCACTTATATTTCGTACTTTTCGCTTTAGATATTCGGTACGTATTTCGTACTAACCCCCTTCTTTCGAAGGGAGCTGCGTTCATGCCCGCAGGTACTGACGTACAGGTTAGAGAGCCATCTTCTTAGGATCTCTGTCCACCTTTGAAGTGCTCCCTTTGCCTCAGGAGCAGACTTTTGGTATATACATGTACCCTTATTCTCTATATCTTGCATTTACGTATATTCGAGGGTATGACGGGGCCCTGTCCCGTCTTATGATTCAGTTTGTGTGTATAGAGGTTTGTGGATACATGTGGGTGTGGGATATTACATGTGAGATGATTACGTATGTATGGTACTTTTGTTGGGCGGCGAACGGCCCCACACGTGCAGATATTGCCTGCTTTGGCCCCACAGGGCCGCACGATTTTGTTCCTTCCAGGCAAGCCCGGGAAAACGCGTATGCACATGTAAGGTTCCAAACTCAACATATAGCCCGGGAACTCCCCCTCTTTTTCTGATGTGAGATTCGCCTAAGTGAGCTACAGGCGTTATGTATCGCCGTCCCTGTACTTTTTTCTGTTTTATATTTAATTTAATTATTTAATTATTTAAAATTAAGAATGATTGTGACACTGACACATAAGCACTCCCACTTCTCTTATTATATATATAGATTAATAAAAAATAATCCATAAATGAATTTAATTAATAAATACTTTAAGAATTAAGTAATTAATTAATAATTCACAAAAGAAAATATCAGAAGAGGAAAATTTTGAGATTGGTTATTCCTATCAATCACAGCCGAAGCCGAGCGAGCGACGACTACATCGGCACGAGGAGGTCTCCTTTACTTAACTCTTTAAGAGTCAGAGAAAGTGTTTTCTAATACAAGACAACACATTTTCTCTATTTTACCGATGAGGGAGAAATGACTCTCCATTCCCTTTGGTTGATTACCATCACATTTTCTTTATTCTTTCAACCTTTATTTCTAATTCATACTGATTATAAACCCAATAGATTTTTCATTGATAACGATTATAATGATGAAAGTAATTGTGATGGTTACTTAACTATTGGTATTATGATGACAGTGATAATTAATTAGTAATGACAATTGTGATAATTTAAAGCTAATGGCGATGATCGACGGTAATGATGATAATTGATTACGATTGTTTGGATGATAGTGATAATTGGCAATGTTGTTAATCGGTGATGACTCATGAAGTAATAGTAATAATTCAAACTGTAGTTGAAATATCATTAAAAAAATAATTTATTGATTCAAATCATGCCGACTACTATAGTCGAAAAATTATTAAAAAAATAATTTATTAATTTTATATCATGTCAACTATTGTAGTCGAAAAATTATTTAAAAAATAATGTATTAATTCAAATCATGTCAACTACAGTAGTCAAAATATTATTAAAAAATAATTTATTAATTCAAATTATGCCGACCACTGTAGCCAGAATATTATTAAAAAACAATTTATTAATTCAAATCATGTCGACTACTATAGTCGAAAAATTATTTAAAAATAATTTATTAATTCAAACACATGCCAATTGTTGGCATCCTGAAGGCGCAACATCGTGACAACTCATAAAAATAATAGAATAAAAGAATTTAAAAGAAAAAAAAATTTAATTTGGGAGTCGCAAACACCTAAATTTTAAGGATAATTAGGAAACCAAATAATTATTTACAAAATAGTTTACGAACCAAAGTTTCCAAGTAAGGGTTCAAGTTATTCCGAAGGAAAGGTATTGACACCCTTTAGAATTCACAACTGTGTGTCCCGACTGAACTCATTTTCTCAATTTGAGAAGAAAATACACAATATAATACAAATATGATAATCATGAAATAAACATACAGAAATAATATACACAATAATGAATAAATAAAAGATAAACTAAAATTGTTTCATCTTTTAAATTGGGAGGCCTTGAAATTCGACAGATAGATTCGTGATTGGCCAATTTAATAAATAACATAAATATGAATTTAAACTAAAACTTTTCGAATTTTAACATATAACAAATATCAACTTAAACTAAAGATTTTTCATCTTTTCTAAATGGAAAGGCCTCGAAATCTGACTGATAGATCTTTCATCGGCCAAAATTAACAAATTTTCAAACACACTCATCTGAATTAACAAATTTATAATAAGAGCTTAGACAAATATAAAATATTACTCAACAACAACCTCCAAAAACTGTGCAAATAACCCATAGAAAAATGTGAAAATTAACTAAAAATATTTGTAAAATTTCAACATAGCAAGAAAATTCAAAAGAAATTCATCAATCAAATATGCTTTAGACGAATTTATTTATTTTTTAAAAAAAGCAACTAACACATAAACAATAAAATAAGGCTCATAATCAAAATAATAGTTAGAATAAAATACTCTGCCTAAAAAAGAATATTAAATAATCAACAATAAAAAAATAAAATAAAAAATAAAAATGCCAAGAATAAGCAAAACTTAAAAGAGAGAGTGATACGTGGATTGTCAGAGAATGTTGAATCTAGTTGTATCTTGCTTTGTTCACCGGAGGTGGGTCTGGTTCTTCATGGGTGCGCCGGAGTTCGAGGCTCGCGAATTTTACCGGAGACGAGGGTGTGGTGTCTTGTTTGACTCTGTGAGCTCGAAGCTTGCTGTTCGCTGGAAATAGATGTTAGTGGGAAAAGGTTTTGAGATCATTTCTTGTGAGGTTCTGCAGTGTTGTTCCGATGATTTTGGATTTGGATCAGGTGGTTTTAGGTTGATTTTCGTGGCTGAAGCAGGCGCTGCCATGGTGGTTTTTTTGAGGATTTTTACGTTGCTCAAATGGGGTCTGAATAGTGGCATTTGTGAATGCATTTTGAGGCTGGTTTTGTTGGTTTCCAAGGGAAGTTTGGTGGCTGATTTTGGGCTGATTTCATTGACTGATTTAGGGGTTGTTTCTTGTAGATTTTGTTATGTTTTTTGTGTCGAAAATGATGCATATGGAGCTGAAAATGGGTGGTGTTGGGGCTAATTTTTTCACTGCGTTTTGTGATCGTTTTTGGTGGGTCTTGGAACTAATTTTAGGGCATTTTTTACTGGACTTGCTGACTAATTTAGGGTGTACTTCGACGTGATTTTGGTTGCTATTTTGGGTGTCATTTGGTGGCTATTCGATATAAAAAATGGGGCTGAAAATGGGATCGTTTAAAGTTTCTATGGCGATGGTTTTTGGGTTGAAATGATGGAGGAAGGTGTGGATAGAGAGGTGACAGCCATGGTGGTTCTTTGGTGATGGAGATGGTGCATGAAATTTTCACCGGATTCCTGCAAGGAGCGCCGGAAAAATAAGAAAAAAAGAGGAGATTTTTATTTTTCTTTTTAGGTTTTCTCAAATGCCTATTTTATAAGTCATCTCAAAACCTAATGGGCTAGAGAAATATGGATCCAAATTGTGGGTCAACTAAAGATATTCATATAATTATATCTAGACAAGAAAAAATAATTTATTACACTGCATTAAAACATTAAAATGAATAAAACAAATATAATCAACACTATATAGATAAACAAAAACATGTAATTTAACACAAAATAATGATTTAACAAGAACTAACAATAAGAAGATAAAAGTATGAACTTAGGTCAAAATTGGGTGTCAACAACTATCCTTTTCTTTAGGTATGATCGATAAAAGAAATCGTGGACAAAGAAAGTTAACGAACCCAATTTGACCAAACACTTAACCTTCAAATAAGAGTGCATTGACTGCGGTGGAAGCTGCAGAATTTTTGAGGTCTCCCTCAAAAATTCTGTCTCAGTTACTGGCATAATCTTCAATCTGGACTTGTTGCGTCCTTTCTAACGTAGTACACATTCTGTATTGTAACATCTGAGAAAACTTGTTAGTAGCAAATGGAAACACAAATACGAACATAATTCGTGCAAACCTGGTTAACATGTCATGCTGAAGGAGATGACGATTCATTTTCAAGTGTACTGCTCCTGAAGGAAAGGATGATCCAAAGTAGTACATCAATCACATTGAAGGAAGTAACGTTCCAATTTAACATGTCACATTGAAGGAAGTGACGCTCCAATAATGATATAACATGTCACATTGAAGGAAGTGACACTCCAGTAATAATTTTAACGTGTCATGTTGAAGAAAATGACGCTTCAAAAATGATGTAACATGTTACATTGAAGGAAGTAACGCTCCAATTGAACATGTCACATTGAAGGAAGTGACGCTTCAAAAATAGCTTAATTTGTCACGTTGAAGGAAGTGACTTTGCAAAGTAGCTTAACTCGTCATACTGAAGGCAATGACGCTTCAAAATTATTTAACTTTTCACGTTGAAAGCAAGTGACCTTCCAAAAATAATTTAACTTGTCACGTTGAAGGAAGTGACTCTCCGAAATAACTTAACTTGTCACACTAAAGACAGTGACACTCCAAAATTATTTAACTTGTCACATTGAAGGAAGTGACTCTCCAAAATAGCTTAACTTGTCACACTGAAGGCAGTGACACTCCAAAATTATTTAACTTGTCATGTTGAAGGCAAGTGACTCTCCAAAAATATTTTAACTTGTCACATTGAAGGCAAGTGACACTCCAAAATAGCTTAACTTGTCACACCGAAGGCAGTGACATTCCAACAGTGATTCAACTTGTCACATTAAAGGCAAGTGACGCTCCAAAATGATTTAATTTATCATATTAAAGGCAAGTAATTCTCCAAAAATAATTTAACTTGTCACACTGAAGACAGTGACACTCCAATAACGATTTAACTTATCACATTAAAGGTAAGTGACGCTCCAAAAATGATTTAACTTGTCATAATGAAGGCAATTACGCTCCAAAATTATTTTACTTGTTACGTTGAAGGCAAGTAATGCTCTAAAAGTATTTAACTTGTCACGTTGAAGGCAAGTGACGCTCCAAAATTATTTAACTCAAAAAACAAAAGATATTCTATATATTTTTTTGGAATGCTGAATTCAATGAAATAAAATAGGCATCTCACACTGATGGGATTAGTCCAATGTCACATTATTTAAAACAAACAATCATATATCAAAAGAAAATATAATTTATAAGAAAAATAATTCAAGAATCTCTGTAAAGGTGTATATATAAAAAAGTAATAAAAAGGATCACCAAAAAAATGTTTCACCTCTTTTTTTCTTTTTAAAAAATAAAGAATGTCAAGAAATAGTTAAACTTTAACTACAATTGGTACCAACAGTTAGGAATACATAGCAATTTCTTTTTCTGCTTTTTTCTTTCAACCAAGATTAAATTTGGAGTAGCTTCCATAAGTTCAAGCAGTACTTCAAACATACTTAAGTATCAACAAGATCTGTTCAACTTGATTCAAACAAAGATTTTGAGTTATACCAATCTTCATGTGTCAAGTGCTTTCACAACAAGAAAATCCCATTTCACACATGTAGAAAACATTTGATTTAAGGGCATTTTGCAAAATATGCTTACACTCAGAAAGATGTACAATGCATGCAACTGTGATACCATATGCTTGGATTTCATGTGAGTCTCCACTAATGTGAAAACATTTGAAATGAAATCATGTAGAACTTGTAGTTGGCTTGTAATGAGGCTCAAAGGCTGGTAGGATATTCATCTGGATAAAAGTGGCTTAATTCTTCCTTGAACGTCACACTAATTTTGTACTTTTGATAATTGATGCGCATTTGACTCTTGATACTCTTTGTTGTCCTTGTTTCGACTTCATAGAATATTATTCGTTGAGAATTTTCTTCATTTTACCCCCCTGTAAGAAATTTTTCTCTTTGGTAGAACAATTCTCTTCTTATTTTTTTAACTTTGCGGGGTATTTTTATTTTTTCTTATTTTTTTAACATCCTTTTCTTTTCTCTCTTATTTTTCTTTTCTGTTTCTAGAAGTCATTTGCTTCCTTAACTCTGAGACTTTGCATCTTTTGCCTGGAATAATTTTAATTTTCATCTTATCATTTGCACATGTTTTTGTGTGCTCAAGAAGATGGGTCAAGAGAGGGATAGTGCATGTAAGCACTTAAAAAGGGGAATGGCTAAGGTGTGATTTTTCAAAGAAAAAGCTTCAGGCTCAAAGTGGAAAAAATTAAGGATTAAGGTCATTTGGTAGGCTTTGAAAGGCACAAATGGGTCAAAGAAAGCCTATAATCCTTTGTCAAACCAAACATTATTCAGGATTTCGCCTCAACAAACATTCAGACCAAGTTCTAGATCAACAATGCGATATAATTGAATTTTAATCTAACACTCACCACACAATGCACTTGAAACTATAACGTTGGTTTTATTCTTATCTTGAATGAGTGCAAAAGATTTTCCAGGTATCACAAAAATATAACGAGAGATACCAAAAAAATCCATGGTTTACAACAAAATCAAATTATTTCCATCCTACAAAATATTTCACATGTCTCTAACTGTAATGGTCCCAATCAAGTTGAATATTGACTCTTAAAATAAGTACATTTTTTTTGAAAAATGACTACCGAACCCAAAAGGGTTGCCTACGTATCTCATGGATATGAGAATCAGGTACGCGTAGTTCGTGAAGACATAGTATAAAATATGAACAATTTAAATCTTTTTAAAAAAAAATTAAAAAAGGAGCATCGAACCTATAAGGGCTGCCTACGTATCTCATCACAAAATATGCATATTTTAAATAAATAAATAAATATATTTTTTGAAAAAAAAATAGAATTAGAAAAAAATAATCAATGAATCATACTAAGGGCAAACTATTAATATCAAACAAAAATTCCCTCTTCTTTTTTTTTCTTTAAAACAAAATGTAAGATAAACAAAGTGAAAGAAATCTATTGAATATAAAATTACATAGAGAAATTAAAAATATATACAAACTTAGAGTGATGTCTTGCAAATCCAAACTCTGGTGTTCAAAAATATTTTTTTAACCTAAAAAAATAATTCCTGTTTCTATAGTAATAAAATGAAAAGTTTACAGGGAATACGATCGAGCCATTTTGATGCCTACGTATCCCATTGAAATGAAAATCAGGTCAATCGTAGTTCAAACAGATTATAATTGGCAAAATTATATCTCAAACAAATAAATGTATTTGTACAAGATCAAATAAACATGAATGGAACAAATTTTGCACAGATGAATAATGTATAATGCATCATAATAAACCTAAATATTGAAAAATTTGTATGTCATTTGTAAATCCTATTACTCCCCTTAAAACACATTATACAAATTATACAAATGAAATAAATGGAGATACAAAATGAGGAAAAAGGATATACAAACAAAGATAATTTTTACGCAGGAGTACAACTCTAAACTATTTGTTTACAATGAAATGAACTAAACTACAAATAATAAAAATCTCAAACCCAAAGGGCAATGGTACGTACAACCTGATACGCACATTCTTTTAATTAGATGCAAGGCGGTGTTCTAATGGGCCCAATGCATAAATATCGAACACTCTAGGCAAATGCACCTAAATGAATTCACTCTAGCCTAGATTTACTAAGAGTGGGCTTTATTTGAAGGGGACCGGTGACCTAAGCGGACTACTTGGGTTGGGGAAGATAACGATGGTTGACCTCTCGAGGTCAACTCACTTCATTAGGGTACCCCGATAAATAATTTGGATTCAACGATTGTGACCCGCATAACCGTTATTTAAATAAGAAATAAAAAATAGCCAAGTGGCGGAAGACATATTATGCATGAAATGACAAAAATGAAATAAACAATAAAAAATAAATACAATATATAAACAAACAACAAATATACAAGAAAAAATTATTGAGACATGTCATGAATACAATGATAATGTACATATAATTAAACAAATAATGAATGAATATAAATAACATAGACATACAAATAACAATATATACACATGTGATATAATACAAAAATAAATAAATAAATAAAATAGAATCCTCCTCAATTTGAAAAAACGAACTCATAATGGTTAGAACCTCGAAATATTCCCAGCGGAGTCGTCATTCTGTTGACATCCCGAAGGCACAACATCGTGACAATTCATAAAAAATAAAAAATAAAAGAATTTAAAAGAAAAAAATAATTTAATTTGGGAGTCGCCACCTAATTTTAAGGATAATTAGAAAATCAATTAATTACTTACAAAATTTTTTGCGAACCAAAAATTTTAAGTAAGGGTTCAAGTTACTCCGAAGGGAAGGTATTAACACCCTTCAGAATCCACAACTGTGGGTCCCGACTGAACTCATTTTTTCAATTTGAGGAGGAAATACACAATATAATACACGTATGATAATCATGAAATAAACATACAGAAATAATATACACAATAATGAATAAATAAAGAATAAACTGAAATTGTTCCGTCTTTTAAATAGGAGGCGTCGAAATCCAACAGATACATTCGTCACTGGCCAATTTAACAAATAACATACATATGAATATAAACTAAAACTTTTTGAATTTTTATATATAACAAATATCAACTTAAACTAAAGATTTTCCGTCTTTTCTAAATGGGAAGGCCCCGAAATCCGACGAATATATCTTTCATCGGCCAAAATTAATAAATTTTCAAACACAATTATCTGAATTAACAAATTTATAATAAGAGTTTAGGCAAATATAAAATATTACTCAACAACAACCTCCAAAAACTTTGCAAATAACCGATAGAAAAATGTGAAAATGAACTACAAAATATTTGTAAAATTTCAACATAGTAAGAAAATTCAAAAGAGACCCATCAATCAAATATGCTTTGGACGGATTTTTTTTTAAAAAGTAACTAACACATAAACAATACAATAAGGCTTACTATCAAAACAATAGTTAGAACAAATACTGCCCAAAAAAAAAATCAAATAATCAACAACAAAAAATGAAATAAAAAATAAAAATGCAAAGAATAAGCAAAACTTAGAAAAGAAAGAGTGATGCATAGATTCTCGGGGAATATTGAATCTGGTTGTATCTTGCTTTGTTCATCGGAGGTGGGTCTGGTTCTTCATGGATGTGCCAGATTTCGAGGCTCGCGAATTTTACCGGAAACGAGGGAGTGGTGGCTTGTTCGACTCTGCGAGCTCGAAGCTCGCTGTTCGCTGGAAATGGAAGTTAGCGGGAAAAGATTTTGAGATCATTTCTTGAGGGGTTTTGCAGTGTTGTTCCGATGATTTTGGAGTTGGATCGGGTGCTTTTCAGGTTGATTTTCGTGGCTGAAGCAATGGATGCCATGATGGTTTTTTTGGGTTGCTGAAATGGGGTCAGAACAGTAGCATTTTTGGTAGATTTTAGGACTGCTTTTGTTGGTTTTCAGGGGGAGTTTGATGGCTGATTTTTGGCTGATTTTTGATGTTAAAAATGATAGATATGGAGTTGAAAATGGGTGGTGTTGGGGCTGATTTTTTCGCTGCGTTTTGTGGTCGTTTTTGGTGGGTCTTGGGACTAATTTTAGGGCATTTTTCTGCTGGATTTGCTGACTGATTTAGGGCGTATTCCAAAGGGGTTTTGGTTGCTGTTTTGGGTGTTGTTTAGTGGCTATTCGGTGTCAAAAATAGGGCTGAAAATGAGGTCATTTGGGGCTGCTATGGCGGTAGTTTTTTGGTTAAAATGATGGAGGAAAGTGTGAAGAGAGAGGTGACAGCCATGGTGGTTGCTTGGTGATGGAGATGGTGAAACGAAATTTTCGCCGGATTCTGGTAAGGGGCACCGGAAAAATAAAAAAGAAATAGGAGATTTTTATTTTTCTTTTTGGGTTTTCTCAAATGCCTATTTTATTGTTATATACACATTCATCTCAAAACCTAATAGGCTAGAGAAATATGGACCCAAATTATAGGCCAACTAAACATACATTATAATTATATCTAGACAAGAAAAAATAATTTATTACACTGAGTTAAAATGTTAAAATGAATAAACGAATATAATAATAAATAAAATTAAAAAAACATGTAATTTAACACAAAATAATGATTTAACAAGAACTAACAATAATAAGATAAAAGTATGAACTTTTAAAAAATTAGGCCAAAATTGGGTGTCAACACCGATTACTATAGTCGAAAAATTATTAAAAATATAATTTATTAATTCAAATATTGTCGACTACTGTAGTCAGAAAATTATTAAAAAAATAATTTATTAATTCAAATCATGCCGACTACTGTAGTTAAAAAATTATTAAAAAATTAATTTATTAATTCAAATCATGCCGACTATTTTAGTTGAATTATTAAAAAAAATTATTAATTCAAATCATGCCAATCACTGTAGTTGAAAAATTATTAAAAAAATAATTTAGTAATTCAAATTATGTTGACTATTGTAGTCGAAATATTATTAAAAAATAATTTATGAGATGATTAGGATTATACATCCACGATGGTTGTAGTTATGGATGGACCTAATGGCAGGGAATACTATATTTATCAAAAGAAAAAAAATTAACTTGAGAACTTTTTAATAGTATTATAGCTTTGTGCAAAACCAAAATAAGTAGTTAAAAATAAATACACTCAATAATTTGATGTATTAACAATTGAAATTAAAATTACCATCAAGCACAAACAATGAAGCTTTAATGAAGCCTAGATACATAAATTTATCAAAAGATAAATATTTATAATTCTCTTCATATATTATATTTTCCATGGAGTAAAAAATTATTTATCTTTTATTGTTGTCCAGGAAGAAAAAAAAAAGAGCAATCAAATTTGTTAGATTAAAAAAATTTAGGATGATTTTTTTTTTGTGTTATTCAACGACATAAGTATGTGACAATGATTAATAGATATTTAAGTTTTTGACGAGTTTCTTTAATTTTAAAAAATTAAATATTAATAAATCATACTATTGAAAAAATAAAACAAAATATAAAATAAAAAAAGATAATATGAAAAATAATATGTATGACAAAGATTGAGAATAAAAAAGAAATGAATAATAAATATTATAAAATAAAATATAATTTTAAAAAAATAAAAATAATAATAGAAATAATAAAAATATAAAAATTAAAAAACAATCAGCATGCTCCTGAGAATTGATAAGTGTAATTATACTCGATCTATCCAATTTTACTAAATTCAATTACAAAGATGTCCATTCAAACAGGCTGTTTATGTAATCATTTGAAATTAATTGAATTGAGTAAATATGCTAGTTATCTTTTCGTAGATAAATATATTTTCCATTTCAAAATTCAAGCCGAAAAAGGGATTTCTAAAATTAATCCTAAAATAAATTTAACCCGTTATGTTATCCACTTAGCCGTTCCAATTTCATGTTCCAGGCCAAATTCTTGGTTGGCTGCTTGCGCTGATGATGACAAGTTAAGGATTACAATTGCTCCGCAAAAAAAGGAGAGTTAATTTTAGAGCATTGATGGATGACGGGGTCATCTACTTCCTAACGACAGGGGTAACAGGTTGCCGGAAATACTATTATTTCTAAAATTTGCTGCACGGTTAAATTTTGTACTGACTTTCTGCTTGCATATTACTTGAATTAGCAGAGTCCACAAAAATCTGTGGAAGAAACCCACTATTGCAGCAGTGTTCTTGTATTAATATCTGATTTTTGACATGGGTTTTGTGGCATCTGATGTCTTGTGTTGTTCAACTCAAACATCTGTACTAAGCAATACTATTGGAAGAATCCATCAGTGTCCTTTAAAGGGTGTTTTTTTCTTGCAAAAAGTTTCCATTTTTGGGCATCGTGAATTGGGTTTTAAGCCTTTATTAGCAGTGAGTAATGTAGCAGTTCATCAGAAGGGTAGTGCTGAAAATCAAGCTAATGATAAACCCAGGTATAAGTGGGTTAAAATAGGCTCTGATATTACTGAGGAACAGAAAGAGGCTATCTTGAAGCTTCCACCAAAGATGATAAACAGATGTAAGGCATTAATGCAACAGATCATTTGCTATTCACCTGAAAAGGGTAGTGTGTCACTCTTGTTAGAGGCCTGGGTGAAGAGTATGAAACCTCAGAGAGCTGATTGGCTTGCGGTACTCAAAGAATTGGACAGGCTGAATCATCCCATGTATTTGGAGGTAATTGCACTTTCTTTCTCCACCACATAGTTCTTGACTTCATCCAAGTCTTGCTTGCTGCTCGCTTTTGTTCACATTCCTTTTCAGTTTGTCATTTAGAATCTGTTGGATTAGTATTCCGTGTGCTCAATCCTCTATCTACTGCAGAAGATAGTTAATTACAACCATTACTTTGGCCACTTTCTAACTTAAAGTGTAGTTGAAATTGTGCTTGCGCTCATTAATTTTAATGAACGCAAACAGAAATGATCAAATCTTTTGCTGCTTGCTATTGGTTGGTTGTTGATTTTCCTTCTCTTCACCTTATTAATGCTCACCTGAAAGCACAACCCTTGGGGGTGGTCATTTGGAGCCAATGCGAAACCAAATTTTTTGCTAAGGGTGCTTAAGGTCTACTGTATGTAAGTAAATTTCGACATATATATACAATAAAATTTTCCGACGAAGAGTGTTTAACTAACCATCCTTCGCGCCACTGTTTGGGACCATCTCCATAAATTTATGCTCACTGCTCAACAATTGTTGATATATTTCCTATTACTAACTTGATGATGTTCTCTTTTCAACAATCCTCATAGGTGGTTCCTAATATAGTCTGCCAATTCATATGCATCTTTCCTTTTGTTCCATGTCTTCCATACCTTATCCATCGATACTACTTTGTTTGTTCTTTTGGTTGCCCCATTAAATATCCTATTCTTTGGGGTCAAGTCTATTCCCATTTCCCACAATTTCTGTGTCCTTTCCCCTCCTTTTGGAGTTTGGTTGGAGGGCTCACTATGGCAGCACATGAGGTTTGTCATAATGGCTTGAAGTAGTTGTGCCATCACTTTATGGTGGATAAACTTTTGTCCTCAGGAATTTGACACCATTTCTTGTCGAACAATGTGTGTCTCCTCTTCATAAGCTTTTGTTTTGTGGATATTCTCATTGTAATAGCTTGTACCGTTGCATTAGTTTTAATGTTAACTAGTCAGGATGCTGGATTCAAAATGGATGAATTTATTTTTGTTGACAATTATCATCCATTGGTTAGAAAATTAGAAATTTATTTATTTACTCAGCTTTGGAGCATAGAATTTAGATCAGTCCTATGTGGATGCTTGGGTCCTTTCTTCTTCTGCCCATGGTTCCATTATTCAGATAACTGTT
This sequence comes from Solanum clarkiae, assembly GCA_011800125.2. Lineage (NCBI taxonomy): Eukaryota > Viridiplantae > Streptophyta > Magnoliopsida > Solanales > Solanaceae > Solanum > Solanum clarkiae. The sequence goes on along the minus strand of JAABOM020000001.1, from coordinate 26,379,251 downwards.
GGCCCTTTTTGTTCATCTCCTAATTAAAGCAGAGTAGTTGGCCAGAAGATAGTATTTATAAATAGGGAGCACGTTGAACCCATCTGAGATCTAGTTGGAGCAATGGAATTCAGAGTCTTACCCTATGAGAATGTGAATGCTTGGGAGCTGTCTTCTTCCGCCCATACTGTTGGCTCTTTTTGTTCATCTCCTAATTACTGCTGACTTGGCTTTCGCACAAGCGGCTGAACATTATCTACTAGACGGTTATTTATTGCCTTTGAGGACTATTTTATTAAGTTGTGATTTAAGCTTTACTCAGATCCTTCTCTTAATTCCTAAAAAAATGGCAATTTGACAATACCTATCAACAACTTCTCTAATCCTTACAACTGGACAATAGTGCTTTTCTTGGCAAGTCCTCATGAATTGTGATGGTAGGATAACTCGGGCACATGTCTGTTGAACTCGTGTGGCTGAAAAAGGCATCACTACTTTATAAGCTGGTAAATTTTCTCAAAAAGATGACATTGAGGGTATAAATTAGTCAACTCCAGCTCCATCTTTTATTACTTGTAGCAAACTTAAGGCAAATGACTATTATACAGATGACACTTGTGTTGGGATGAGTACTCTGTAACATGCTTGTTTTGTTAACTGAGAAATCCATCTAGGGCCAATCCTTAGGACCCACCACAGCCTTTAAAAGTTAGGTATAACCACCACTCTATCCTGCTCCTCTCTTTACCAGGCTTAGTTCACATGGCACAGGGCTCAAATCTGTGACCTAAGTCACAAGTCCCTCAATCTTTACCGCTTAAACTAAGCCCTGGAGGCCACTATCTAACATTCTTGCTACCACTACTACAGTATTTTTAAGAGAAATAAGTTGTGCAACTACAACATCATTCTAGTGAACATCCAAACATCTACAAGTAAAAAATTCAATAACAAGAAGTTCATTTTGCTAAAAGTCTCATTTCATTTTTAGAGTGGAAAGGAATGTAGAAGTGAAAATATGGCTAGGCTCAAGCAATCTTTCCAGGTGGAGGTTTGATCTTGAAACATTATGTGCAGTAAAATAATCCGAACTCTGGGTGAAAGGCAATTTCTGGAGGACTGGTAATGACTTGATTTTCAGTCTTGTTTTGCAAGTTTTCTGAACTATTTCAACCTTAAGTTGCACATGGCTTTTCTAATGGACTCTATATATTCTGTGTTCTCCTTGAGAAGAAGAATGGGATCAGTGTCATCTTGTAGGTTCAGCCCGAAAAAGTAATTCAGTTGAATCACGTTAAGGTCTGTATGAACAAGTAATGTTCTTCAGTCTTCCCGTCACGAAGTTGTTCTCATCTGCTTCTCAGTGCAGATGGCTTTAAAAGTTGGAGCTCATGTGAACTTCTCACTTTCTGTTAGAGGAAGTGATCTAAGGAGAATCTCTTCACTTCTAGGTTGATTAAATTCTGAAATCTGAGTGGACGGCTAAAGGTGTCATTTAAAGTACTCTTTGTTTGTAAGTTTACTGAACAGTTTAGCTGCAAATTGCTGGTTGTGTTTACTGTCTGGCATGCATAGCTCCTGTTTCTCTAGTAACCTTATAAACTTCATGACAGCGCATCACGAATAACATCATTAATTTAAACCTGTGGAGATGGTGGAGGTTTTGTTGGATGGAGTGAACAGACCAGCAATCTAAGTACTAGCTTATTCAGATAAAAGCTATGAATGCGTGAAGCCAGGTGCTTGCCATGTTTGTATTTAGAACCCTTTTCAATCAGGAAAGTAGAAGCATAAGAATGCCTTGAAGTTCTTCTAGTTCATTGGTGCTCTGTGAATATAGAATTATTTTTTGGGCCTTTATAGATAGAGGAAATCAAAATATATCCTAAATATTTGTAATCAATCATCTGTCACTTGGTGTAGGAATATATAGTATTTCATTGCTGTAAGTGTGGATTATTGAAAATAATAAGACATGGATTTGGACATTTATTCATGTTAACTAAGCGGGGGTATTATGTGACTTAAACTGAAAAAAAACCTCTCTTAGTTGGTATATGTTAATCTGAACCTCTCTATGTGCCTCTGAGATTGCTAGAACTGGTTATTATATGCCTTCCCTCTCAGGAGAGTCATCTGAAGCCAGTGTTTGACTATACTGAGAAATTTCATCAGTACAAAAAGCTCAATCACCTTTCCCCGTTCTTTTAAAGTGGGTAACAATTCTGATCTTCCAAATCCATCATGTAATAATGAGTTCTGGTGTTCTCTTAAGGAGCATTTGATTCTTTCTTTTCATTATGTTATTTTTCGTTAAGGAGTTATCCATCTTCTTTTCATTATTAAACCCTTCAAGCGAATTAAATTGTGGCCAATCTACCCAAAATTGATGGAATCTAGGCAAAATCATTTGTTGAGTGACAATTTGATTAAGAACGATTGTAGACACATCCTTCTCTGATCCTAGTTCACTTAGAAAGCTAGGAAAAGGATCAGGGCTACAATTATTCTGAATTTCTAATTTCAGTGAACTATGAGCTTACTGGTCTGTCCACTAAACTTTCAACAAGTTTCTTGCACGCAGACAAGGAAATCAGCCAATTTATCAATTCCTTGATGCACTTTCTGTATCTCAGGTAGCTGAATTATCCCTCTCAGCAGAATCATTTGAAGCTAATATTCGTGATTACACCAAAATAATTCACGGCTATGCAAAGCAGAATCGGCTGAAAGAAGCTGAAAATGTGCTCTTATCCATGAAGAGTAGAGGCTTCACATGTGATCAGGTGACGCTGACAGCTTTAGTTCACATGTATAGCAAGGCTGATAACCTCAAACTGGCTGAAGATACTTTTGAAGAGATGAGGCTGCTGGGAGTGCCATTGGATAAGAGGTCCTTTGGGTCAATGATCATGGCCTACATCAGAGCTGGAAAGCTTGGTCAAGGAGAGGCTTTACTGAAGGAAATGGAAGAACAAGAGATCTATGCTGGAAAAGAAGTTTATAAAGCACTTCTGAGAGCCTATTCAATGAGTGGTGATAGCAAAGGAGCTCAAAGGGTTTTTGACACACTTCAGTTAGCAGGAGTAATCCCTGATGCAACGATTTGTGGTCTGCTTATGAATGCCTATATTATGGCTGGTCAATTGAGTGAAGCTTGTATTACATTTGAAAATATGAGAAGAGTTGGCATAGAGCCAAATGACAAGTGTATCGCATTGCTGCTGACAGCTTATGAAACAGAAAACAAACTGAGCAAGGCACTTGATGTTTTAATGGATCTAGAGAGGGATGGTGTTGTGCTTGGCAGAGAAGCTTCTGAACTATTGGCTCGTTGGTTCAAGAGACTTGGTGTAGTTGGAGAAGTGGAGCTTTTTTTGAGAGAGTATGCATCAAACTTGGTGCATTAAGAAACTGATGCTTTTTGCTGTAGCTCGGAGTTTCTCTCTGTTGTATATATTTGAGAAAGAGTATTGGTTTTCTATCTGGGGGTATGAAAACTTGTTTCACTAAAGAAACTGGTTTGTGAAAGCCCGTCTTCAGTAACTGCAGCTTATTCCTGCCTCCCAATTAGGAAAGAGTGGGTAGAAAAACAAAGAAAACTGGAATCAGGAGGTTCGCTTTTTCAGTCTGACTTGGTGAATATACTCATAAATTTGCGTACATGCATATCGTCAAGCACAAGATAGTCTCGTGCACTGACACAGATGTCAAGCTTTTTGAGCCTAGTGGTTTAGTTCAAAGTTTTGGCTTTGTTTCAGGTATCTTCACCCTTGCTATACGTCGATACAACATACTGCCCAGGTTGAGGGCCTAATACAATGAAGAGCAGAGCTCTTCATGTTCTTGGATATATATGCAACTCTCAGATGCTGGAGTAGAATCCGTCTCCCCGAGTGTTTTGGCAACCGCTACAATATGGTCGACAGAAACAAAGGGTGTTCATGACTATGCCCCCAATTGCTTCACTTCATTATAAGTTGCAACTCTTTAGCCTTTTGGTTGAACCTTAAAAACGAAAAATTGTTAGTGACGACTCACACTCCTTTTTGAATTGAGGGTTTGTTTGAAAATAATTTCTGTACCTCTACAAAGATAGAAGTAAAATTTAGTACATCCTATTATTCACAGATTCCACTTGCGAGAGTACAAGTTTGTTGTTGTTGTTCCTATCTTTGTAGGTGTGTATACTTCTAGAAATTTATAATATGGTTTTACTTATTGTGGCATAAAATGAAGCTAATTTCGAATAAACAATCCATTATGTCTATGACATGAATACTTGTTTGAAATCTGCCTCCCAAGTGTATACAGGATGAAAGGGGGTTGGACCTTGAGCAGGAAAATGTGTCAATAACAAAAAATTTATGGGCCTCCAGCACTATATTTGGTTGACTCCATTTAATCAGTACTCACTTTTTGAAAGAGAGTTAAGAAGTCTCAAAAATATACTTAAAGTATCTCGATTTTTTTGGTTTCATATTCAAATTATTAGGTGTCGAGCTTTTTTTACGTGAATTATCACCAAATGTTCACTAAAATACATCAACTCACAACTTTCAATTGTTCACTTTTCTTACATGAACAATGGTGATATTTTAGGTAGGAAAAGTGAACAATTGATAATTCAGATTTGTTGTGATAAATATTTGGTGATAGTTCTAGTATGAAGTTATAAATTTTGATATATTCAACCAATACATCACTGAGGTTTCACCATAAATTTTATGGTTCAAAATACATGATCAGGAAATGTAGAAATTTAATACTAGAAAATTGAGAAACTTTGTGATAGTTTATCAGACAAATAGAGCAAATTGGTAAAACAAGAAAGATTTCTATGGACAAATTGGTACAATGGGAAAAAAATGGGCTGCCATAGTCGATTGCAACGAATTATAATCACACATTATTTTAAATAATATAAGTTACCAATAAGGAAAGAAAAAATGGAAGAAATCATACACTAATAAAAAACAAGCATATTCATAACTAAACAATAATTTATGATAATCTCATTTAGCTATGAATTAGCGATAATTATAAAAAAAATTAATTAGTCAGGAGGAGTTGGATTAGCTAAGATTTTTTCTGGTGGTTTCTATCTGATATCCACATTGGAGTTTGACTATTTTAAATTCGTATCGTGTAGGGTTCTATTTGGAGGAAACACTCCCTATCTACCAAGGAAATTTGAGACTTCTGATTAAGGGAGAAGCAGTTCCATCTACTGCACTACATCCTTTGGTGAATTAGCTAAGAATTACCGACAAATTCCGTGGCTTATTCCATATTTTCTATTAGGGACAGTCTTAACAAAGAATATAATAATAAAACTTATAAAGGCCGGGGGGGGGGGGGGGTTTACA
>JAABOM020000001.1:26348693-26362237 GCA_011800125.2 Solanum clarkiae | reverse complement strand
TCATGGATCCATAATAAATGTCCATCTCTTGGGATAAGAGTCACCAAAACATGTTGTACAACTATCCTACGCTGACATGAGGTTCAAAATTTTAAGAAGTAGACATACGAACTAACTGAAAGAAGTTCGACATCTATTATATATATAAAATTATTTTTATCATATATAAATAATATATTTTTTCACCAAAAAAAATTTGAATGAGCCTTTAATACCTATGTGGTTCCACCACTGCAGCCAACTTTTTGTTGTAATTTTAGATTTTCTCATTCAACGGACTAATAAATTTGCTATTTCTGTATTTTATTACTCCACTTTAAGTGAAGTCCCATCGATTGTATTCTACCCAATGTAGAAAAAATACCGACGACTTAAAATACGTATGAATTAAATCGATCATTAAAAAATTATTAACAAATGATATTTTTATTTATTTATTATTCGTTGAAATGTCAATCATATCGTGTCAGCAAAAAATTTTAACCAAAATGTATGTTCAAATAAGACTATATTTATATAAATTACCATTTAGCTTTTTCATTGTGTATCACTATACCAAAAATATCTTTAGCGATAATACTTAATAATAATAACTTAATTAGAGCAAAACATATTTTTTTAGTAGAAATTAGCACTCTTTGTAAATGTCCCTAAAATCTTTAGCGATTTCAAATCAAATGGCAATCAACTAAGACCTGTAGAAGCTTTAACACTTTTGGTTCATGTGCATATTTATTGCCGCTAAAAGTTATTTTTGTTGTAGTGTATCTATTTTTCTTCCATTTTGTTGCATTTTTCGATTCATATATGGTGAAAGTAAGTTTTGTCTATATATTATAAAGTGCGTGAAAAAATAAGGCTAATTAGACCAATAAAGGTTGTATACTGGAGTGCTAAAGACTCTGTATTCATCCATCCATTCATTCTTAATTTGAGGTTTCAAGTTCAAAATTACTTAATATTTTTAATCGTAAATTCAATTTAATCGAGCTTCAAAAAAATTTATAAAAGAAAGGTTACATTGCGCCTAGATGCACGCTTTTGACGTGCCTGATTCTAAAAAAGTAGTCCAATATGATTGTCCAAATAATGAAGATTAATGTGAATCGATACTCATTACGACTAATTCAAAATTTAGATGCTTCTTGATTAATTTCATGATAAGCTAATTATATGCATGCCACAAAATGCCAATTATATGTAACTTTGGAAGAATTAATTTTGTAAGTCACTTCCATTTCTTTTTTTAAAAAAAAAAATTGTCCTTTTTACCAGAGATAGCTTTTCCTTTTGCATATGCTTAAGAGATCTAAAAAAATTATTTTTATTTATTTATCAAAGTCTGGAGATCTTATGGTGAAGAAAGAAAAAAGTCATGTTGGTGGTTAATGAGATGAGTGGATTTTTTATAACGCTTAGACAATCCTTTTGAGCTAGTTTTTGGGGCGTGAGTTAGGAGCAAAACTTAATTTTACATGTTATCAGAGCAGGACTCATCTCACCCAATGTTGGACCCCAAAAAATTAAAATTGCACACCCACCAGATGCTAAGCACTGAGCGTGAGGTGAGATGTTGAAGAAACTAAAAATTTCCATATTGGTGGTTAATGAGATGGGTCCATCTATATATATATATATATATATAGTTATAAGTTAATTAATGAATTGAAATTTTATATTTAACACGAAAAATATGTTGGGGAATTTCTTGTAAATTTATATTTATAAGGTAAATAAATCAAATGGTTTTAGTTTTTGCTCAATTAATTTTCATTGATTAATTGGTTGACTAAGCTTTATTATGATCATGATATGCATAATGGAATGCATATTCTTTTGGCATAGCTCGTAATGTTGACAAATTGAGTAGTTTGCTACTTATACAAAGAAGTTCCATATTTGTCGTAAATGAATAGACACGTCACTTCTAAAATGAAGAATAAAGAAACAGAAAAATTATTGAAACTGTTAATTTTTGTACTTTATTATAAAAGCTTATAAGCCACAAATTTTAAAAAAGTTTCAGTTATATAGACCGTCAAATATTCTTTATCAATATTAACAAATTCTTATTTGATTCTTACGAGTTCAATTATCAATGTACTCTTTATTTGACAAAAAAAAAAAAAAATTATTACTCTTTCTTTGAGGGTTATATATTTCTTACTACAAATAATCTAAATATTTCATTCATAAATAAAAAGACCAAACACATATATTTAATATTAAATGCTCTAATTATCCAAATATTACAAAGATCAAAATTATGATTTATCAATAATTGAGGGACTAAAAGTATAATTTTACTCATAACATGACGATAAATATGATATAACATCCTAAATGTATCACTTATTATTTACTAAGCTTAGTATACTCTTTCATCTCTTGTAAGAGAAAACAAGAACTACTCTAATACTTAATTTAGAAAAGAAACAAAAAACATCATTGTTTTTCTATATTCATAAATTCGTTCAACATGCTCGTGATTTCTTTGACTTGGTAGCTTCTCTAATGTTGTTCGAATATGATAATTAATCTTAATTTTCTTATGGGTAATGTCATTATGAAAATTTATCAATATTTTTTTAATAAAATAAAATGGAATCAATATTTTTTTAATAAAATAAAATGGATTTTATACCTAGTTTTGTTTGATATGTAACATGAACTCACGAATTAAAAATTATAATTTTAAATCAATGCTTGAACATGCAATTCAAAATCATAATTTGAAACTAAATTCCAAAAACTATAAAACTTGCCACACAAGTTTATATTTCAACAAAAAAAAATCATCATTTTAAGTAAGCCAAAAAAAAGAAGACTCACGCTTGGTGTAAAGTGATTGTTCGTACCATGTAAAACATGAAATAGATTTAAATAATTCGGCGTGTTAGGATATTTTGATAGATTAGCTTGTTTAAGAATTATGGTTTGTTCATTTAGTTAAATTATATAAGAATTGAGTAACTTTGATAGTTTTTCACAACTTATTCGTTTGATAAGATTGATTGTATAATTACAATTTGTATGATTAATACAATTTACGATAATCGTATATCTAAATAAAATTTACACTTTATACTAACCAGATCTAAATTCATGAGTTCATATTACAATTTAAATAAGCTCTTGCTGTTTTAGTGTTTGGCTAATAAGCAATCATTTCGACATGTAATTTGAAATCACGGTTGAAAAACAGTCGTAAAAATGAAGGGAGTCATGTGTAATTAGATAAAAGATATAGGAGCTGATTGTCAAAATACAATAAAGAATAAAGTCAAAGAGACAATTCGGCGTTCAAAGAATCCTGTGAGCCGTTTCAGTTGTATGTCCAGTAGGAATATGCCACGTGGTTTTGGTGATGCCAAAAGGTAACGGCCACAGTAAGGATGACCTCACCACAGTTAGAACGGTGGAACCTCTTTACCATAACAGTAAAAATGAGTCTCTCTAAACAAACACGTGATTGGACAACATTTGCTTCATTTTAAAAATTAATATATTCAGAAATTGAATGTGAATTTCATTTTTTTTTGTTTGGAAAATTAATTGGAGTTTTGTCAGTAAAATTATTAGTTTTTCCAACTTCAAAATGATGTTGTAATTGGGATAATTATAAACAAATATTATTTTCAAGTATAGTAAAGAAAATATCGATTAAAATAATTCGCACAAGATTAATAAGAATCAATAAGATTGAATAAAAAGAAAATGGGTGCATCATTCAATTGTTGTCTAAAGCGTGTGATGTGTGAAAGAAGCAAAGCTTTTATTTGAATGATGTATCATATATTATTGTGAAATTTCTTTAAATGATCACTTACTTATGCGATAAAAATCTATTTTCACTGAACCCAAGAAGCTAAAGGTATACTAATTACTTGACTCATTTCATTCACCGCTACTTTGTCGTTCCTAATTGAAAATTACTACTCACTTTCTATTTTCTAAAAATAAAACAAAAATCCCACTCATAAGTTTTTTTACATATACATATATATATATATATATATATATATATATATATATATATATAACGTAGTGTTGGGGAAGATATAATATACGCAAAAAATTATCTTATTTATATATAATAGAAATAATTTTTTATGTATATATAACAGATGTCGAATCCCCTTTGATCAATAGCAGAGCTACATAAAGACCGAGCCCTCTTCGGCGAAAAATTATACTATCTATATGTGGTAAAAATATATATTTTTTTTTTGTAAATATAATTGATATCGAACCTCCTTTACTTAATTCTTTTGTCTACTTTTTAAAATTTTGAACCCCCTTAATCCAACTTCTGGTTCCGCCACTGGTTATATTTAGATAGATAGGTATTTTAGTGTTTGAATTTAAATATGAGACATTTACAGTAGATGGTCATTCGGTCAAAATAATTAACAAAAAAATGATCATTCACTGTATACGTATATATAGTCAGTGTATATTTCATATATAGTCAAGTTATATTCAGTTTTTGAGTGTATTATTATGTATATTTGGTGTCAATCTCATGTACAAGTAATTTATATCATATAATCGATGTATATTTTTATGACTTTTGATAAAATATATTGCATAGTCACGTATATTTTCTATGATTTTTGACTATTATATTTATTGTAAACTAGTTAGTTTGTTGTATATATTTGAAATTATCCCTTCTAAATATTAAGACATTTTCTAAAATATTGAATGATTAGGATAGTTTAATATTTGAAATTCTGAATATATAAAGATAATCTTTATCTAAAAATTAATAATTATAAAATTTAAATAAAATATAAATTGATCTAATATTATATTAATAAAAATTATTGTAAAAGAAATGCATTATAGTTGGCGTTGGTAATGACTTGTAGTGGTGGACGAAGGTGCACAGTGGTTGATGGTAGTAGTTGCAAATCTTTTCAATTGTAATTTTAATTTGCAATTATTTTTTTCATCTAGTAAATATTTGAATATGTTTTGAAAAAAATACAAAATGTTAATTTTATTTAATTATAACATTTGGAGAATATTGGACAAATTAATTTCATCGAGAAGAAAAATGGTATGACCTTAACATCTCTGAATCTAGAAATTAACAATTTCAAAGCTTTTAATTTGCAACTAAGCCTTGACGTCCTTTCTAAGTAAAGAAAAAACATGACGTTATTTGAACCTTTGATATTGAATTTTGTCGGACGAGCTGCTATCTTTATTTATTAAAAAAATGTTCAATAATTATTAAACCAAAATTATTTCTTTATTTATTAAAAAAATGCTATTCTTTTTTTTTTAATCATTCATATAATTCTAGCACCAAAAAAGTATTTAATCAACTAACACTTTGTTTGGATGGTTGTTATGCGTTGTTTCATAATGTATTTTATTATATTGTATTGCGTTATATAGTATCGTACTGTATTGTCCCAATCACTACAATGTTTGGGTAGATTGTATTGTTAGTCGTTGTTACAAAATGTCGTACATCCATAATTTGAATGATAAAGTTATAAGACATTGTAGGGTATGTGGTAGATACCAATGAAAAGATAGGATAAATGATAACATAGAATTATTAAATAAATAAATAAAGTAAAAAATTAAGAAGAAGATATTAAAGTAACGATGCAACCACACTAAATCGGTCGTTATACAAAATGAGTCTTTTCGCCGTTACCTAACAATGAAGTTAAACAATATGATACAATGAAATTTAAATAACAATCAAAATAAATATGGTATTTAGACTAACAATACAATATAATACAACGGGTAACAACCGTTCAAACAAGGGGCTATTTTCATTTGTAGGCAGAAGCTACTGTTGGGTAAGGGGATCATCCATCAACATCTTGCCAAAACTTTTACATTAATTCCTCTCTGTGTAAATAATCTATATAATTAAGATGTCGAAACCAGAAATAATACAAAATAAGCATTAGGACATGAAATAAAAATCAAAATCTATACAATTGTAAACCCAAAGGATAAAAAGTCAAACTATATTAATAATTGACGGGCTATACCTCGATAGTTCAATACATATTTTTTGTCGAAAAATTATGTGATGCACAACAATCAAATACTAACAATTATGTAAGTATATAATTAAATTTTGCATACGCCTAACCCCCCAAAAAATACTTTCTTCACCAAATTTCTAGCTTTGCGACTGTGATAATATTGTTGAGCAAAAATATTGTTTACACCATTGTTTTTAGAGCCATGCAAGTAACATAAAATTTAACCCTTTATGCAAGTCAGAACATCTCTACAATTTCTTATAAAAAAAGTTTAATTCCTAAAATGTAAACATGGTTCATTTTTCTCTTTCTTTTGTGGTCAAAAAAGCAAAAAGAGTAATGTATTTTTACTAGACTACTAGACTTCTAATTAGTTCATCAATTATTTTTTTTTTTGGATGATGCTGTATAATAATAGTGTTAAAAATGTTATGGCCCTACAGAATGGAAGTTTTCTTTGATAAATAATTGGTAGTAAATGTTTTGATTCTCACTCGTGTGGTCAAAACCTAGGAAACTTAAACTGACTTTTATTTTATTTTAATTTTTAAATTTTTCATGATGGCAATTAAATTTGGATTCGAGAGTTTCATATTAGGAATAAAATACTGTATATTGACTGCGACTCGAATTCGATATACTTATTTTTGATTAAATATAAAAGAGTATTTATTACTTTATTGAAATCGTTATTGATACTAAGAACTTTATATCAAAGCACTTTTTAATTTATTTTGGGATTAGAAAAATATAATACTAACAAATTCACCAAATTTCTGGAAAGATATTGTGTTTTTAATGACAGGATGTTACCCCGACATACGGCATGGTAGCTATTTAATTGAAAAATCAGTTTGTTTGTGTAGCTTTAGAAGATAGCTAATAATCCATATTATTTAGTGTAAAAAGATATTTAATTATTAGTATTAAATTAATTAAAGGAGTCAAAATAGTATAGTAACAAGGCTACTTAAAGCTTGAAAGTAATGCTAATCATGATTAATTTTTTAATAACAACTTAAAAGTAGATTTGGTCAAGTGATCAGTTCCTTCATTGATATTTTAAGAGAATATTTGAGACCAAGTGATTCAGAAAACATGTGGTAATCTTTTAAATTAAAAAAACGCACGCATGAATACAATATATAAGTATAACTTTTTTATCAAAAAAAAAGTAAATTTAATAATAAATTCATATTTAATAGAACTCGATATTTTGATGAAATTTTATTCTCTCCATTTATATCATGTAATGTCTAAATTCTGAAGAAAGGAGAAGAGGGAGTTGGGAGTGGGACAAGCAAAGAGACATTTCTTCACCTTAATTTAAAGTTGGGGATTGAACTTGCTTCGAAGATTATGGCACTAACTAAATATAAATTATATTAAATTTATTGTTTATTTCACCACGTGGCATTACAATTTCAGAATTGATCCAATAATTTTGCTTTGAAGTCAAAGGTATTAAAAACTAGCTACTATTTAAATTGTAGAAACCTAATTGGTTAATCTATAGAAAATAACTTCTATTTTAATTTTAATTTTCAAACATGTTTTAGAGATTTGGAGATGAAATTCATGTGGTTCGGAACCGAGAAACATATCTCGAGGGTTCAAACCTTTAAGTTAATCTATGTTTGAAATAGTGATATTTTTGTCTCGTTGAAAATTAATGCATGTCTATGTACATACTTATTATAAAAATATGAGTTTCTTATTAAATTTGTGCCTATAAATAGGCATTGCTTACTATATTAAGACACATCAAAATATCAAAGAAGAAAAATTATTACTCCCTTTGCTTGTTTATTTGATTTTAGTATTCTATTTTAAGTCTTATAACTCGTTCAAATATTGTTGCCGTATTAAATTTTGATTATTTTTTTAATTACATTTCAAGCAACGGCGGCAAACTCCAAAACTGGCCATCTCACCTAATTCTAGGTGTTAATGGATATGAAACTTTAATGGGGCTTAATCTAAGATACATTTGCCAAACTTTAGGTTTAAAACTTTATGGGCCTAAGTGGGAGCCCATTGGACGTGCTCAGCAAAGCCCAACAAAGATCAGATTTTATTAGGAGGAATTTTCACAAATAGCCACTAAAGATTTATTAAATAGCCCTATTTTTATTTATCTTGCATTAGATCAAAATTTAAAGATTTCATCTGAGAAAATAAAATTTTTATGAGAAAATATTGTAGATTATAGTATAAAAACTTTTATAAGTTATTACATCATTTAAATGGCAATCTAATGTTTTGGTGCATGTGATTGAACAAACAATATATCCGAATAGTACCGGCAAAATGAACCCATATTTTGGTAATCCATCCAATCCGTCCATATTTTAGTTGTTTGGGTAGTGACATTTTTACATGGGTAAACATGGGGTTAAACCCATATTCAACCCATAGAATATGGACATTCATGGGTAAAATATGGGTAAACCATGATTTAATCAAATGGGTTAAGCTTCTAACTTCTTCTCACTCAAAATTCATTATATTTTATAATTTCTTTTTATGTTTTATTGACTTAAATATTTTGAAAATTTAAATTTAAATAAACTTATTTTCTTCAAATTTAAGAAAAATAATTTACCTCTAAAAAGTAGGAAAATATTTGACAAAACTCTCCTCCAATTGCAAATTACAATTCTTTTCGCACTCTATCCAATACCATGATCCCTCCACAAGCCCTCAACACCCCACCCTTCCACTCCCAAAGAAAATCATTTTTTATAAAATCTTTTTTCTTTATAAAAAATTCAAATTTTATTATAAAAATTGTAAATTCGGTTGAAAAACTTGCTACAGTTAGAAAACCCAACAGAATGAACCACTACAAATTAAGATTATAATTTATAAGCATGAAATCAATATGAGAAAAATTGAAAGTTGAATTTTAAAAAAATTCAAAATTTAATTTTTTTTTATCCCATTCCAACACTTGACCCCCTCTCAGTTCGAGTGTCGAAATTGAATTTCGAATCGAAAGTTGTATGTCGAGTCTCGTTAGAAGTTGGGTCGTATGATTAATTTGGAATCGGGATCGAGTCCCAATTTAAAAGTCAAATCTCGCATTGGGTGTCAAATTTAATTTTATGATACAATACAATTAAATAAAATATTTTTAATGTTTCTCATTCAAAAATAAAGTAAATTATTTTATCCATATTGAATTTTAAAGTAGAGTATTATTTGCTCACTAAAATATGGGTAAACTAGTATTTTACCCAATCCATTTCTACCCATTTAATATATGGACGAGTTTGAATTATTACCCATTTTATATTGTTTCATTTTTAACCCGCCCAAATTTGACTCAACCCGCTCATTTATCATCACTAAACCCGAGTATAAGGTTGTCTGAAATATTAACTTTTTCAAGGATCATATTTTTGCACAACCTTTTAGAATAAGAATAAAATTCAAATAATAGCTTAAGAAAAGAATATTTGCATAAATAAGCTCTTTGATTTTTGAACTTGGTATACAAAGTTTGGAAAAGGTTCTCATGTTTAGAAAAGTTTCAACTGACATATATTCATTAAATAAATAAAGGGATAATTACACTTCACTTAAAATAATTACAAAAAAAATATTCTTTCATTGTATAAGCATGTATAGTCAGTGTATATTATATATCATAATGTATATTTAGTATATAATTTATGTATAAGTGATATACATTGTATAGTAGTATATACTTTCTATAACTTTTGACAAACTATATTATATAGTCAACTATATTGTATAATCATATATATTTTAACTGATTTGGGGCTATTTTTTATGTAAATAAAATGTGGACCTGTATTATTCCTTTTTCCAAAAAAAAAAAAAAACTACCAAAGCACTAGGAACATCCAAAGGAATTGGTCAATGTAAAACAACCAAACATTTATTGACAAACCAAAATCCACTTTTCGTGTTACAAGCACAAATTTGTCCGAAGGTTAAGGTTAGACTTGTTATTTGTGACAACCTCATTATGACATATAGCAAAAACCTACTAACAACTTTCCATTTACCTTGTTAAGTAATATTTTTTGGTTGTAAACAATACAATAAATTACCATTCTCTATATCTAATTAAATTTGAACACAAGCTAGTTAGTTAGCATGTCAAAATTTGATCCTTATGAACATATCAATGTGATCCTCAACCAAGATGGAAGTTTAACTCGTCTTCTTGATTTTCCTACAACACAAGCCACTGGTGATGATCAAAATCAACTCCCTGGCCAAGCTGTTGTTAGCAAAGATATCACTTTAGATGAACATAAGAAAACTTGGATGAGACTTTACCGTCCAAGTAAATTGCCATCCAATGACAAATCTATAGCTAAACTTCCTATCATACTTTATCTCCATACAGGTACGTTACAGGTCCATTCAGTATTTTTAATTTGTTGGGGTTCAATCTTTACCATTGACTACCCATTATTGTTTAGCAATTATAAGTTCATAATCTATCCTCCCTTCGTTTCATTTTATACGTCTAATTTGACATAGACAGATCAAGAATTTTCATACTATCAGTACAAAAATTTGATTTTACCACCAAACACATCATCTTGTTTGAGTTATGGATTTATATCTCAATTTTTTCATCAATTTTAGTGGATTCTATAATCGAGGTTTAGGATAAAAGTTATGACTTCAATTGAATCCATAGCCAAACTGTTAAATCCGTCCCTTTGATTAGACACCATATTTTATAGTAATTGAGATTTTTGAATTGTGTGATCCAAAATAAAAATTTGTATAATGTAATAAAATGTATCATGTGAGGTTAGAATTAAAAAGTTATTGAATATAAAAAAAATGACGTTCTCTTTCGAATTAATTTAAAAAGAAACTCAGACATGCAAATAAAATTGAAACAAAAGAAGTATATATGTGAAGCCAAAAAAAAGGTTAATAAGTTTTACTTTATGTTCTATATATTTGGTAGGAACTTTTAGTCAAGTCAGATATTTATATACACACATTGGTTAAAAATAAACTTCTTTATAGGCAGGGGGCGGAGCTACTATTTACACATGGTTAAAATAATTTTTTTTATATGTATATAGTAGATGTTGAACCTTTTTCGACTAGTTCGTGCATCTACTTTTTCATTTTAGTGACAATCCTGGCTCCGCCATAGCATAGGTACTTTATAATTTTATATAATATAGGATTGAGACGAGTTTAATTAAACGCGATGGTGCAGGAGGGTGGGTTCACCTCAGCGTCGCAAGTAGTATAATCCATGAAAGTTGTAACAACCTGTGTAGTGAAATCCCCTGCATTGTTGTTGCATTGGATTATCGTCTTGCACCCGAAAACAAGCTCCCCGCGCAGTACCAGGATACAGTAGACGCGGTTCTTTGGATCAAGAACCAAGCGTTGGATCGCGTTAATGGCGAAAAATGGCTAAGGGAATATGGAGATTTCTCTAGGTGTTACCTCTATGGTGTGAGTTGTGGTGGTAACATTGTTTTCAATTCCGCACTTCAACTTCTGGATAAAAAATTAGAGCCGTTACGTATTACTGGGATTATAATGAACCAACCTTTCTTTGGTGGAAAAATGAGGACAAAATCTGAAATGAGGCTAGCTACTGATCCATATTTTCCCTTGCCAGTAATTGATGTGTTGTGGGAATTAGCATTGCCAAAAGGGACAGATAGGGATCATAGATTTTGTAATCCTATGGTGGATGGGCCATATAGGGACAAGATCAAGAAACTTGGGAGGTGTTTGGTTATTGGATTTGGAGGGGACCCTTTGGTTGATAGGCAACAAGAATTTGTGCAAATGTTGGTCAAGGAAGGGGTGATGGTTGAAGCTAGATTTGATGATGTTGGATTTCATGGAATTGAAATGGTTGATAATAGAAGATCTGCTGCTATTATTAATTTTGTTAAGGATTTTGTTTGATAATGGTCCTTTTAATATATAGTTAGTGCACTAAGTTTTTGATATGCGATCAACGCACCAATGTTATTTAGTATTTATGTAAGAGGTTGTTGTGTTTTGATTGATTAGTACTTAGTAAGTAATGCTATACACATTGATCTTGTTTATTTTTGTATTACATCTCTAGTTTGTACCTGTTCCCTGGAAATGTTATGATTATGTTATTCCAATTATTTATTATTCTTTTCTTATCTTTTTTATTTTAATGTTTTTTATTTTTAAAATGCTTTGATATATGTAATTTGAATGGAGGGTCTTTAGAGAATAATTTTTCTACTTTTACGATATGTGACGATAAAATATGTGTACATTCTATCTTTCTTTAAATTACACAAATATGTTATTATTGTTGTTGCATTTTATTTTAGCTCTCAATTATTAAAAAAAAAAAATCCTTTCTAGTCCTTAAGATATTTGATCAGATACATTTTTATCTATAACAAATTTAATTATTCCCTTTATTTTAATTTGTTTGTCTAATTTCTTTTTAATAGGTCTAAAAAAGAATGTTTCTTTTCTCTAATTTTTCGACAACTCATTAGTTCTAATGTTTTATCTAACATGTTGAAGATCACAAGATTAAATATTTTTTTTAGTTTATTTTACATATATTTAATTTAAGTTACGTACAACTACAAATTCAATTTTTTTAAAAAAAAATCACAAAACTTTGTACTTAGTCAAATTGATCTAAATTAAAATGAATGGGGCGTGTGTGTGTTTGAGTGTACACACTAGTGCCTATGAATGTATTTTGCATGTTATTCCCTATCAATTATCACACAAAAAAATCTCAATATCTAATTTGGAGTCCTGTTCCGATCAATTATCATATAAAAAATCTCAACGACTAATTAATTTGAAATTTCATCTTGATTCCAGACTTTCGACTTAGGATCTGATCTCGAATTCTGACTTAAAATCTGAATTTAACTCTGTTGACACCCAATTTTGTCCGGCCTGCAGCCCATTTTAGAGTGTCAATTTATTAAAATAGATATTTTATTTTTAATCAATTTAATCCAAATTTTTGTGTATGTTTAACATTCCGTATTATTATTGTTTTATTTTTTATGTTATACGTATATTTTTTCTTCTTTCACATGTATTTTAAAATTTCAAATATTTGTATCTCGGACCCCACATTCTTTTCCTCTCAAAAAAAAAAAATCCCTAAAATCAACCCATATATTTCCGTACCCCACGTGTCCCCTTCTTTTTCCTTTCCACTTTTACTTTTACCTTTTTTTTTTTACTCTCACCTAACTGCCATCTAATTCTCACTTAACTCCCATCAAATATCAACCCATATATTCCCCGACCCCACGTGTCCCCTTCTTTTTCTTTTTCCACTTTTACTTTTTTACCTTTTTTTTTACTCCCACCTAACTCTCATCTAATTCCCACCTAACTCCCATCTAATTCCCACCTAACTCTTACCACTCTCTTTTAAAAAACCAACCAAAAAAAAATCCCCCTTCTTTCCATAAATAAACCTTTTATACACCCCTCCATTAATTTTTCATCTCCCTCTTCTTCTCTTCCTAA
>JAABOM020000001.1:26299091-26333763 GCA_011800125.2 Solanum clarkiae | reverse complement strand
CTTTTTTCGAATCTCGAGAATTGATTTTATTCAAATCAATTGAATTTGGATTGATTCTCGATTTTCGAACTAATTTTCAATTTTATTTTTTAAGAGTCGGTCATTTTTCATCGTAACAAGTACGATATCGGAAAGTCTGAAATACAATCAACAATAGAAGGTAATAAGAATTCAAAAGGAAGAAAATATAGAAATAAAGATAATACTATGACAAATACTGGTCTCCCAACTATCAGTAAACCTGATTCAGTTGAAAAAGTAAGACAATACTTAACTACCTGCTAATTAACTCCCGACTACCTATTCTACTACCTCCATGCATTCTTATCTAATTAAGGTCATGTCCTTGCATAACTGAAGTTGTGTCACATCCTATCCAATCATCTGTCTTTGATTCTTCATCAATCTAACTCTTCCTTTCTTCAAACCTACTATATCCAATCTCTCACACTTTCTTACTGGACATTGTGCATCTCGCTTTCACATACCAAAACCATCTCCACCACAAAAATCATTCCCACCTTGACCTCAATATCATCATTTTTAATCTTATTTCTCTTAACATGCTTACACATCCTTTTTAATATTTTCATTTTAATTATCAACTACTAGGTAACCATATAATAAGACATTTTAGTAATGCATTAATCATCTTACAACTTAATAAGAACTGAAATTTCTTTCATTAATATCACAATTAAGTCAATCGGGTGAAATTATAAATGTATGAGTTTAAGCTCTTGTCAATGACTTTTTTTATCTAATCATGCATCATGATAATTGGAGTATACTCTTTTTTCTCTTACTCCTATATTGCCTCAAGAATACTTCTTAATTTTTATATGAATAACACTTCTGTTCGTCCAAAAAAAATTAACTATCTTTAATATCTTGAATCGTAAAGAAATCGTTCCAAATACTCCATGCCAAATGAGAAATTGAAGTTAAAAATCAAGATAATCAAACATCTCTTTCAACAAGGAGCCTAACACAAAAACTCCTTTTCACTCATTTCATCAGTGTAGACAAGAAAACCACCAAAACAAGAAGATAAACAGGAGAGAAATTGAAGTCAATTGTTATAAAAGGGGGCCAAAGAGGCGCAAATTTTAGGAACATTCAAACTCACAAACAACAAAAGGCAGTGCATGTTTGACAGGAGTCAAAGACTTGAAGTTCCACATACTCCGTCACTTTCCTCTATGTTCTTTTGTCTTTCACACAACCACTGATCGGTAACTCTACTGAAGAAAACAGTGAGCGGAGAAATCAAGAATGTGAGGAAACTTGCTTACTTCTCTCTGCAAACGACCCTTAACTTTTTCGAAAGACCAAAAACGCTTTTGGCACGTTATTTCAGATACCCATTTTGCAGAAAGCCATGAATCCTAGCAAAGTTGAGGAAGAAGATATATTCAACCATCACTTACACCCGCATCATCACCAAATCTTGGATCAATCTCACCCGTCAATTCTACCGGAAGAGGAAGAAGAACCCTTTTTTTCTGATATCGGATTCTTCCGCGACGACGACGACGACGATACCAGCCATACTTCCTCCGATCCCGATCAACATCAGCACCACAACCATCACCATAACCATAACCAGCAGCTAATTCAGTCGTTACCCCAATTGGAGCAGCAAAGCGACATCCTTTCGGCGAACCCTAACCCTAACCCTGATTTGGGTTTGGGAAAGGGCGAAAAAAATAAGGCGGAGAAACGCCATCGGCACACCGCGGCGTCGCATATAAGCCCAGAAGCCCACATTTCATCTCAATTCTACACTTTCAATAAGGAATCTCATGTTCTGATGATACGCTGCCTTATCGCAGGCCGTGTCGCGACACCGGAAGAAATCCGATCTGTGACGCCGCCGTCGGTGCTCCAAAGCTGGCGTTTGGTGTGGAAGGACCGGAACGAGGATACGGCATACCTCACGGCCTGGAAACGGATCCAGGACAAGCTCATGGTGAATGTCGACCCTGTGAATGGTAATGAATTACTGTGTTTCAAGAATAATTCCAGTCAATTCGTTTCCCATTTTGATCAATGGCATGATATAGTCACAAGCTTTCACTGTGATGCGGATTTAAAACACTTGGGACTGAAAGAAACTATAGAAAGAATTAAACAGGTTTGGACTGTAGGTGCTAAATTTTATGGAATTCCTGAGAGTTATATTAGGGTTTGTGTTGAGGTTTGCCCCGTGTGCTCAGAGTCTGCACCACGTACTAAGAGGCGTAGGTTTGAGTATACCGAATCATTTGAAGTACCCGCAAAGGAAGTACCTGTTCGATTACAACAATTAGCCACGAAGTATAAAGTGGCCTTGTGTATTAGGCAGAAATATGTAAGATATAAGCCATTTATAGCTGAGGTTAAAGATTACGCGTGTCATCGAGCAGGAGAGCCTGCCTCTTCGAAGAAATCGAAGATTTTAAAAAGGGAACCTTACGCGTCAAAACGGTGTGGGTGTGGGTTTCGTATCAGGGCAATAGTTCCAATATCAAATTATAATGAGAAGGATAAGACATTTGTCTATCTGGAGGAAGGGACAGCGGTCTTTAAGTTGTATGCAGTGCACTCAGGGCATGAACCTGGCGCTTCGGATGGGAATGCAAGAATAATGCATCGAGTAGTTGGGCATAAAGGAGGGGCTTTGATGGATCAGGAAGCAGTGTACGGGATGGGTGATGAAGCAGAAAATGAAGATTTTGGGTTCCTTGGGAAGGATGGTGGAGATCTGCAACATTCAATTTTGCAGCAAATGCAGGAAGCGAAGAATGAGATAGGGCTACTTGAGGGCCAGATCGGGAAGGTTCCTCATGAGTTATTGTGCTCGGTGTCTCGTGAATTGTTTGATTTTGTGAATAAGCTTAGGAATGTGAGAGAATATGGATCAAAGTCGGTTGAGTTGCTCTCAGATAAGCCGACCTCAGATGATCTATTGGTCGGAGAAAATGATTTGGCAGATTGGGGTGTTCATCATCATCGCATTTATGATGATGGCAAGGATGCAGAGCTTATTGAGGAAGATGAAGACAGCTTTGGGAGAACACTCGGGGAGGTTGCATCTTGGGATCGGATAAGATCAGATTGTAGAAATGAGAAGGATCTGCTGGGTGAGTCCTGTAAATCAGAGAAACCATTGGAGTGCAGCGAATTTGATCAGAAGGGCATTCTTGACTGTGGGAATTCTAAATTGCCCAAACCCTTGAGGCATGATGAGAGTATAGATACAGATGTAGGCTTCGTTGTAGAGAACTTCTACCCAGAGAACCCTAAATGGTTTGATTCATCTTGTGAACTGGACTCTGGCACAGATTGTGTTGACAGTGGATTCAAGCCCGGGGAGATTGTTTAGAGATCTTACAGCTGGTGACCCGCTCTAACTTTATTCTAGTCTTCTTGTTCCATTTTTCATACTACAATGTTAGAAGTGGGTGGTATATTTGTGTAAACCGAAGGTTGAAATTCTGGTCTTTGCTGTTGTAATTCTGTAAAGTAGAGCCCGTGAGCTTCTTTGCACATACAGTAGATAGTTCTTTGACTTGTCATAAATTTTCAAAACTTAAACTTGGTTTCCATATTTGAGTTAGCAATTACCTTTATTATCTTGAATTTATCGTTTATGCTGCTGCTCTATTGATTTTACTTCTTAGATGCATATGGTGCTCAATTGATTCTGCTCTATGAATTTAGTGTAATTAGTTGTCTAATACTCGTTAATTTCATTCTCAGATTTGGTCTTCAACCATGGTTAAACCAAAAGTATCCTACTTATTTCCCCTACAAGCATACTTATCCCAAAAAGAAAGAAATAAACAAGTATGTTGACTTCTTATTTGTAAACTCTTGATGCTAACCAAAGAATGAGGACAGTGATAATTTAAATTTTCAAATAATGAGCAAGATTGACTAAATCTGTTTCTATTGGTTGTATTAATTTAGGAATTGGGATTAAGATGGACTCTATAGCAAAACTTTCTCTTGTGTTTATAGAAGAATGTAATCCCAAGCGTTTGTTATGCCCGTGTTTGCTGTATTTTATAGATATTCATATGATGCCATGAGCAATTGGTGGGTTGCAACTGAAAGAGTGCTTAAAATCTAGTGAATCATAAGGGATCTTGTGAATTAATAGAGTGACCAAGTGTATGTGGAGAATATGGGAGAAGATTCTTATTGATTGTGTTGATTAATATGAACATCATGACTCATGAGCTGTCCCACCGTAAAACCAGTTTTTGCTGATACTCCCTTCTTCGTTATTTTCTTTTACAACTAGACTCGTAGATTAACCAACTTGTTCGAGAATGTGGAAAAAATTTCTAGTTTTTTGTTTGTTTTTATTTTTTCCTTTTTTGATGAAGGTGGCAAAAGCCTCTAGTTGGAGATGGCAAATTTGGATCTCTATGAGGTCCCTACTTTTTTGGACAGTTTATGACCTTAGTATTGATGTATCAATGATGGATTATATTCTTAGCTTCTGAATGAGGTTGAACAGAGATACATGAAACGGTTCTATTCAATGGTTTGAAATCATCATGTAAATATATTCCTTAATACATACTCTTCAGGATAAATCAACAAGCTTTGACCAATAAAACTCTACTTGCTAATCAACTCATTTTGATGTGGAAAAAGAATAAAGAAGACAAGGATAAAAATCTACTTATTCATGGTATGTTTTGGTCAAGTTCTAGTTTGATCTGTTTGCTCTAAAATCTAAGTCCTATTTCAGAAACAAGGGAGATTTTGGAGAAGATTAGACGTATGACATTCATTCAACACATCATATAATTGTGTATCCTGTTCCCATATGATCCTGTTTGTGTTGTCATATAACAATAACAGGTCAATGCAAACCTCATTGCTATTCTGAGAATCAGTAAAACTTATCCAACTTAAGTAAGAACTTTATTTTCTTGAAAGATGAGTCTCAATCTAAATACAGAGTATTTATAATTGTCTTACTTATTTGAACTCCTGATACATGGATATTGATGAAGAGACATGTTATGACCATGCACTAAATCACCAGGACTTTTTAAGTGAAGTTTTGGCAAATTAAACGCAGTCAATCTCTAATTTTTACTCACATTCTTGGAATTTCTCTTTAAGTGATTGATAATTCTAATGATCAAATCTATTATGCATCCCTGGTGTGAAAACAATCTGTGAATATATGGTTTATCAAACCACTATAATAAGTTGTGACGGTGTTGTTGAGATTTTCTTGCCCTTGTTGCTAGTGAGATTTTTATGGTTTGCTTGTAATTAAATCCTTCCCAGTCAAGTCATGAATTAGTTTCAGATTTGCTATTGTTGAAAATGGAAATGACCAATCTTACTAAAATTGCTTTTGCTTAAGATAAACATAATCAACCTGTTCATTCTATTGAGCATAAGTTGCTAAGTTTAGCCTCAAGTTCTGAAAGCAGTCATGAGGATTGAGGTGAGGACCTCTTACGCTGCTAGCAAACATTGGAAAAGTGTGAAGGTTTATTGTTGAAGAACTAGTTTGTGGCATATGTTTTAAATTGGACATACAATTGATCAATTGAAACCTTACGGGAAATTGTCATTGTCTGTGATTTTCAGTTCAACCATAAAAACTATCCTCCCATATACCTGTAATTGTTTCCTCATTTTTCTTAATTACGTGTATAACATCTGAGAATGAAAAATATGGGCACAAAATTGAAGTTCATTTAATATTTCCTTGATTGTGTGTTGGCACCTCCCCTTTACAAAGTGCTTATGGAAGTTTTTCTGTCATTACTTTACTTTTTCCCTCTTTATTTGATTTGTTGGAATAACTACACTTTGGTCTTAGAAGAATCATGTATTTGTATATCTAAAGAAGGCTGATGTCTGCTCCTGCTTTTAGTCGGGATAAAGTTCACGTCTTGATTGTTATTTTCCCTTTGGTGGACCTTGGTACATCATCCTTTATTACCTGTGAGGTCTTTCCCCACTCGCCCACAATTTTATTAGTCCTGCTCCGCGTATGCCCATACCTAAATGAATGCTCTAAAGTTAATACATTCGTCCTCTGGACAAAAACATGACTGGAAGGCTTATTATCGTTACCCATTTGAGCTTCTTTGGATCTCAAGGTCCTTTATCAACTATACTTGTATCTTCTCTTTAACTGTACTACTGTCACTCTTCAAGTTCTTGTGATGTGGTTGACAAGTTAAACAGTTAACTCATAAAATTGGGAACCAAATTAAATGCTTCTCCGTGTTTCAGCTCTTCTTTTGTTTTCAAGTTAAGGCTCATCCTGTTAATTAGATTTTCCATGTGTGTAATAGGGTAGGTTTTGGTATCCTAAGCTTAGAACAGATAGCCCGTTATGGATCTTGGAAATTGAACAGACCAGTTTTTCTGGCTCTGGGTTATTTTGAGGAATGTATGAGATGTTCAAGAGAGTTTTATGGCTAGCTTCCATATGGAAGCCTTCACAGACAGACTGCAGGAACATAGATAGCACTATGGGCAGGCTGCTATTTCGAAGAATACAAGCTCTTGACATATTGCTTGGGTGATGTAAAGCTTTTGGTGAGTAAAACTTAAGATTCAGTAAGTTAATTATTTACAGATTATTGCTCTTTGCATTCTCTAACATCAGTGGCTTGTTCCTCTTTTATGTTTGCACTTATTTGCTTCATTTGGTTATTTCTTTTTGGTGAAAATTTACACATTGGAAAATGCTCTTTGTTACTCGACTTATGTTGCCTATGTTATTGTTTGGAGATGTTCATTAGTGAAGTGCAGACGATGGTCTTTTAGTCCTAAAAGAACGAAAACAATGCTTTCTTCTCTTCTGGTTTGTGTGTGTAGTACCTTTCCTTTCTTGTCTTCTTCTGCATAAGAAGGCAGATTCCACAGAAAATTCTTCTGGTATATTGTTAAAATGAACTGCTTGGCATTCCTCAGTATGTTTTGAGATGACCTATTCTGTTGTGATGCTTCCAATCCTTTTGTTAAATTTCTGCATTTGTTTTCTCATTTCATCCTTTTTTAGCTGCTGCTAAGATCTTTCTTTTTTGAAAGAGAGTTTGAAGGTCAAATGGAGAAAAATTTGTAGCTCCATGCTTTCTCTTTTATTCTCATTTTACATAATAAAGTGGAAGGATAAAGTTTTACTATTGGGAGTGGCCTGGTCATAACTCATAAGCATAGGATTGACAATGTCTTTTGGATGGACAATATCCACCTCTGGCGACTTGGTCCAGTTCTACTCTTGAAAGCTTGCCATTCTTATTTAATCTTTATACCCCCAAAGTACGTCAACTATTCTGTGAGATTTAAATTACAGTTATGTCAGCACATTCCATGTATAAAAAATAAAACAATTATAGTTGCTGTTGTATACTCTCTCTTTTTGTGTTTCATATGGGTTGTGAATTCTAACCTCCAAGCTTTATGAGCAACTGGTTATGTTGTATCAAAATCCAAGATTTTTGCCACATTGGTTCCGTCAAGATTGGTGGCAACTTAGGTTGTAAAATTCAGGCACTAACAATCCAATCAGTTTATCCATGTGGAAGAAGTGTAGTGGAACTCCATTTAATATGCAATGGCATGTCAACTTCATCCCACTTCAGCTCATTCAGTGGTCACCTGGTCTCAAGCGTTCTTGAGGAGCAGCAACACTTGATGCCTCCTTTCTCAACTTGACAGGATCAGAACGATCAAGTTCTCTTCCTATGCTAAATTGCTGTTACAGTTTACGGAAGTTTCACTACCCTCGTCTTCCCATTTATGTACATGTGTACAGGTTGGTTCGTGTAGTTGTTTAGAGGACTTTTTGCTGGATAGTAAGTGCCAAAACATTTATCATTTTGAGGTCATTCTCTGACACTACCTATATAGCGCAGAGTTGGTAGTTTAGTTGATATATAACCATGATTTCTCAAGAGGGTACGTAAAATATAGGTTTTCAATCAACAATGTCTCTTTCTAATTTGCTATCATATTTCTTTTGAACTTGTCACCAGAGCTTCTAAGTGTGAGTGATAATTAGTTGTAGTTATTTTGTTATGGTCCATTGCACTGTGTGAAACAGTTTTGGTATCTGACGGCCTTGCATCTCTACCTTTGAGGTCGGGATGAGGTATGTATACGCCCTATTATACCGAGGACGTTGTTGATATCTTTGCATGTTTGGCCTCATTATTGGCCACTTCCTTCAAAATGTTACGTTGTTTCGTATTTTTTGTTTTGGGGTATACCTTGCGGCTGAAATACAACGTGTAATTAATCCAATTAGTAGCTCATTGTAGCAATAAACTCAAAATAGCCATATGTATTTTATTAATTAATTACATATAGTCAATCTATATGTGATTAGTATTAATCGACTTTTAAGTTTGATGAGTAAAACATAGTACACAATCAATTTGAAAATGAAAGAAAATATTGATAACTTACCCATGCCTATTTCATAGGAAATATATCGTGATTATATACTGATTATATAATATGGATTACTTGTATATGAGATATACACTGAATAAATATTTTAATACATTCAAAAAGTGATTATAGCTAGATTATAATAAAATATACATTTGCTCATATACTTTATCAAACAATTACGATTTTATTAGTTCCATCTTTAACTATGTTTGTTTTTGTTACCCAGACTATAATTTTCAAAGGTTTAAAAAATGTGACTTGATAAAAGGCAAAGTGTTGGTTAACACTCACTTAAAGGTGTGTTTGGTGGCGGTCGTATTCTTGAATTTGAAATAAAAAGTGGAGTAATGCTTCCTAGCACGGGACAGGGAATAAAACCCTGTTAGATCAAAATTTGGAGGATTAAACTTTTATAATGAAAAGTTTAATTATCTGTTTTGGCAAATTTCATACTAACTTTTGAAGATTGACATAATATTGATTATTATTTTTTGATTAAAAGTATTAAATGGAAATCAACTTTGAAATTCAAAAACAGTGATTATGAAACGCCCTATAAAGACTCTGGGCGCGGCCGAGAAGGGCGCTTCTTACGTTTGCTTTCTATACTTTACACAAAAGCTAACGTTTCCTTTCCCTCCTCAAACAATTCAATTTTCCCAAATTTCACTTGGGTTGAGGAAATTGGCCGGAAAAAGAACACATTGGAGTTTTCTCTTAATTACGGCGTGATCAAGATTTCAGTAAGCTTTTGCTTCATTGTGTTTCTTTGTATTCTACGTGAAATTTGGTGCTCTGTTTGTTTCAACCCTTCTTGCCGAGAAAACTGAATTCACTAATCTCTGGAAACAATCAAGTAGGACGTCTACAAATGAACGTAAATTTGTTGCTACTTCATTATTACTACTTGTTCTTTTTGTACATTATAGTGGATGGCATTTTAGAGCTTCTTGAATTGCCTTCCCATGTTTCCATTTGACGGAATTCTTTCAGAAACAAAAGGGATTTTCAAGTTGAAACCCGTTATTCCGTATGGATAGTTCTTTTTTTGCTTTAGGGCTTGGCTTTTCGTTTATTCTTTGAGCCCCCAGTCTATCAGAAACAACTCTGACGGATGGTAAGGTCTGTGTATATGCTATCCTTTTCAAAGCCCACTGGTAAAATTACATTGGGTTTGTGTTGCTGCTGCTTGGCATTTCGTGAATGAATGGTTGATAACTAATAGTTGGTCTTATAATCCGGAGAGAGATAATAATTTGTTCACGGAGCACAGAGTACTGTCAGATATTCAAGATTTTTACTTTTTGACAAGGCAGAAAATCAAGATGTTTTTCTGTTAGCAATAGGGTTCTAGTTTCTATAGCAAGTAATTCATCTTTCTTGGAATTTTACATATGAGAGTCTTCACATCTTGGACAAGAGACTAACATGAACCAAAAAGGGTCTTTTTTCTTGCAGTATCTTTTTTAAATGCATAATATTCATGATTGGGGTATAGCTGATTGATTGTGTAGAAGAATTTTGATACTATAATATATGCTTTTATTGCCTAACAGAATAAACATTTACAAATCTTTTGAGAGATTTTGTCCAAGAGGTGCTGAAAGATCATCATCATAACTGTTGTAACAATGAAAGAATGTTGTTTGTTTCGGCATTAGAAGTATTCTTTTTTCATTTTAAGGTTGTAGGGTGCTAAATCAGCAAATACTTCAATGTTTACTCTTTCCCGGTAGTCGATGACTATTCATAGATATTACCTGTCAAAGAAGAATTTGACCCGGTGCTTTTCTTCTGTCCATTCTAAATTTAGCTGGGACTTTCTATGTACCTTATCTAAACTCAACCATAATCTTCTGGTGGATTGCCTTTAGCTAGTCTTATAGATTTTCCTTTTAATATCTCTTTCTCTTTCTCAAGGTGTTAATGCTTCAACATGCATAACGGCGAAACTGAGAAGCCTTTGCATATGGAAACAACTTGTGGGTCTCTTCTATCTGAGATGCAGGTTTGCTCGAACTAGGCTCTTCAATTGTTATTAAGAAACATAAGACTTCCATTGTGTTCTGAGTGTGTACTCTTTTTTGTATTCTACATTGTATTTTTGTACCAGAGAATATGGGATGAGATGGGAGAGCCAGATATTGAAAGGGATAAGATGCTATTTGAACTTCAGCAAGAATGCCTGGAGGTATATAGAAGAAAAGTGAATCAGGCAAGTCGATGCCGGGCTCAACTGCAGCAAGCTGTTGCTGACTCTGAAGCAGAGCTTGCAAAGATACGTGCAGCACTAGGAGAGCAGTCATCATATGCTAAGCAGGTTAGAAACAAAACAAAAATCTCTCCTTTGGAGCATTCAGTGAAACTTTATGATCGTTTACTAGGTATGTAGAACTTTTTAACATTTAGCCTCCTTACATACCAGAGTTCCAGAAGTTTGAAGGAAGAGCTTGAGGCCATTAAGCCTAAGTTGGAAGAGATGAAGAGGAGAAAAGGAGAGAGGAAGAACCAATTTGCAGCTGTTGTCGATCAGATACAGACTATCTTGAAAGAGCTCTGTTTACACTTCCAAGAAAATGCACGACTCACTGTAATTGATGAGAATGAATTGTCTGTCAAAAGACTAGAAGAAGTGCAGAATTATTTGCTCTCTTTGCAAAAAGAGAAGGTTTTTTTCTGTTTCATCTCTTTCCTTGCTTCAATCTCTACATATTTTAGCTTGATATTTCTGCCTTGAATAAATAAGTCACAAAAAGTTGCAACTTTTGCAAAATGAGTTTGGTAAACTGTCACTTCACAGACACATCAGAACTGCTTAGAATAGAGGAAAAAACAAACAGGGAGTATCTTTCAACTTTCACATTGCTGAGTTTGATATTAATTGGAAGTGTTTCCCGTTATAAAAAATTAGAAGAGTTACTGTTTGTCGAATAGAATCTCGTAAACATTTTCAGAGTGACCGCCTGAAGCTGCTGGTTGACCACTTGACAACTATCAATTCGTTATGTTTGGTGCTTGGGGTTGATTACAAACAAACTATTGCCGAGATTGATCCAACCATGGACGATTCCCATGTCTTGAAAAACATAAGCAAAGATATGATCTTTAAGCTGTCCACTACGATCAACAGATTGGAAGAGCTCAAGAAACAAAGATTGCTTAGGGTTAGTATAAATGTCAATTTAATTGTTCCAAGCTAAGTTGTATATGTCTCTCTACTAATGGTGTCTTCTTGTTGCTTAGCTTCAAGATCTAGTAACTACCCTGATTGAGCTGTGGAACTTGATGGATACACCACTAGAGGAGCAACAGAAATTTCATGATTGTACAAGACACATAGCAGCTTCAGAAAATGAAATAAATGAGCCTAATGTTCTGTCAGCCGACAATCTTCAACATGTATGAAATACACAAATTAAATTCCCTCCAATTAATTATTCTTTGCTGTTAATTTCTACAAGAATTTGAGAGGTCCCTAGGCTTGTTGTGATGCCTCTATAGCAGAATTGTTGTGATTCTATAATACTTCTGCAGGCAGAGGCAGAAGTCTCGAGATTGCAGGCAATGAAATCAACAAAAATGGAAGAGGTTCTTCTGAAAAAGAGGCTGGAGTTGGAGGAAATCTGTAGGAACGCACATTTGGTTATTGAAACACAAAATTCAGTCGACTTTTCTGTTGAAGCTATAGAACCTGGTAACTTTTTCCTGTCATGAATCAGTCACCAAGGTTGCATGTAACTACGTCTAATCAAATACGTTTTAACTGAATCATTTCAGTGATAATTTGTGGATTATTTGTATGTCTAAGCAAAACTGATTTCTTTGAAGAAATCTGTTTAGTTTCTAATATGTGCGACTGTTTGTTATATTTCTGAAGTGGCAATGCTATAATTTGTAGGCTCAATTGATCCTTCATATCTTCTTGAGCAAATTGAGGTCCAGATTTCCAAGGTTAAAGAGGAAGCTTTTAGTAGGAGAGAGATTCTTGAAAAGTTAGAGAAGTGGTTGGCTGCATGTGACGAGGAGTGTTGGTTGGAGGAATACAACCGGGTTGGACGTTCTGTTCTGTTTTTTCGACCTCTTTCCTGTATGTTCTGCACCATTCTTCTGTTTCTAATATGTTCCATTTTAGGATGAAAATCGCTACCATGGCGGAAAAGGTACTCATCGTAACCTGAAGAGAGCTGAGAAAGCTCGAGTTCTTGTCAACAAAATCCCTGGTATGGAACCTATTTTCTGTTCCTCATATCTCCCATCATTAATAAAATGATTTTGCTAATAGAAATAATTCTACTAGATTTTGATTCTACTCTTCTTTGAGTTAGCTTAATGCATTACAAGTGTACTCTAAGAATACTGATACCAAAAAGTTATAGCTTACTCATCTGTGTGATTTCTGAAAATTTGTTATGCCAATCAACTATATATTTATCATGTACAAATCACCTACATTGCTGCATGTTTGTTTAGTGTGCCAATCAAACTTGATCAGTCTGATAACAAATCTTAATAATGACTTTGTGGCAGCTATGGTGGAGACATTGAGATTGAGAGCTAGCGCTTGGCAGAAAGAAAGTGGACACGAATTCTTGTATGATGGTGTAAGCACCTAACTTGAATTTGTAAAAGAATTCTTAAGCAAGACTAACCCTGCATCCCCATTCTGCAGCTGCCTTAACTCTTAGAAGTTGGTGATAGCGCTCTTCTATTTCTTCTTATCCCTTCAGTTTCCGTTTCCAGGTAGCCGTTCTTTCTATGCTTGAGCAGTATTGTGCTCTAAAGCAGGAGAGGGAGCTTGAGCGTCAGAGGCAGAGGGTATGAATTTTCTATTTGATTACACATGAAATGGTGCTCTGTGTATTAGTAGTTGTTTATAAGATTCTTCTTTTATTCAAGGACCAGAAGAAGCTTCAGGGACAGTTGATGGTGGAGCAAGAAGCACTTTTTGGTTCAATACCTAGTCCTTCAAAGAGTGCAAAGAAGAATTTTCGACCATCAATGGGAGGTTTGACCAATAAAAGACTTCCGCTTGGAGGATCAATGCTTCAAACCCCATATGCTGGTAAAGCTGCACCGTCCTCTCGACTGTCTATCTCGTTGAAACAGCAAACTCCCCAAAGTGGTAGGCTTGTGATCATGTCTGAATTTACTCTCTCACCAAAAATTTTAGCATACTCATTTCTATATCTACATGTTTATTGAGCTTTTGCGGCTTCTAAGTTGGACCGTGTTATTTATCTTCAAATTGCGTAACTTGAATTGTTGTTGCAGGCAGAAGAGATAGTATCTTGGCACCAAGAAAGCAGCAAGGAAGCCTCTATATCCCTTATACACCAACAACTGTATCAGCGCAGACAAGGAAGGCCCTTCTAAATCCACCCAGAATTGAGCCAGCACAGACAAGGCAGGCTCGTCTAAATCCACCTAGAACTGAATCAACACAGATAAGGAAGGCCCCTTTAAATCCACCTAGAACTGCATCAATACAGAGCAGGAAGCCCCTATCTCCCTTATCGTCGTTATTATCATCAAATGCAAGCACCATCAATATTCAGAATCAGACCCTAAAGAGCGGGCAAGTCCAGGAAACACTGTATTTGAACAAAACTCCAATTATGACTCCAACAAAGATTGCCTCTGCTGTTGAAGGAAGTATTACCCCAAAAACATTGCCCATTCCAATGCCTGCAACTCCTTCCTCAGTTTCCACAGCCATGCAGACTGCAATGACCCCGGCTAATCGCCATGTTTCTGCTTGTGCTGATGATATCGAGTACTCATTCGAGGAGAGAAGAGCCGGTTAACAATCCGTTATCACACACTAAGGTCATTACCAAATGCTTGATTTAGCGCAGTACTACTAGTATCAACGATTTTCTTGATGCTAGTAAGTAGTAAAAACATATAATGCCTTCTCTTTTTTGCATGTGATAGACTCTACTTGGTTCGATTCTTCCTCAAACTCCGCACATAATGAGCTTTGTGGCTCTTTTTCTTTAGTCATTTGTAAAGATACTAGGCGAGATTGGCTGTTCTCTTTGTTTTGATGATGTGCTTGTGTGAACTGAACATTCAAATGTTCTCAGTAACTCCTCCAGTACCAAAGAATCTTTCTTTATCCGATCCGGCCCGAAAGGGAAGAGATAAGAAAAGAAGGAATAGGTATAGCTCACACCTTAAGTATAGTTAGTTCATTGAATGACTTAGAAGTGGACTTTATTTAAAAATAGATAAAATTAAACAATCATTCATGCCTTCTTCATTACATAAAACATTATACTTATTTTGAAAACAATAGAATAAAAAGGTGAAAACATACATTAGAGTGGATTTTTCAGTCTTTCATTTTTAAAAAATAGTTCATAATTTCTTTTAAATTTTTATATATAAGAAATTCTGAAAAGTGATTCATTCTATTCAGATCATACAAAAAACAAATACTCATTTGCTTTCATTTTTCTTCGACCAAACAATTTATTTATTCGGACAGCCAAAGAAAAATGTAAAAAGCAGAAAAGGAAACAATAATTTATGCTTTTGACTATTGGAGTACGGAGACTCAAATTTCAGCAACTTATCAAAGCTGGGCCATGACTCCCTATAAAAAGCCTCAATGGTCCCACCAATCCCCTTTTCACTTTTTTATCTTTTTTTCATCTCTCTGTATCTTTTTTGGATTTTGCATTGATCTTGTGATTGAGAATTCAGAGGTTTTTTGTTCGGAGTTTATATTGAAGTTCGATTATTTTAAATTTATATTATGTAAGATTTCATTAAAAAGGGTATTTTCTATCAAAAAAAAAATTCATACACAAAGCTCGATTCAAGACCTCTGATTAAGGGAGGAGTAGCTTCATCTATTTCACCACATTCTTTGGTGGTAGAATATAATTCAGAGTTTTAGAATAAATGAAAATTGTCAAAAATTTATCTCCTTATTTTCAGAGTTTTACAATAAATGGAAGATGTAGGACCATGGCTAGTGTCCTCTCCTTATTTTCTTCTTATTTGGTAGTATTAGTTAGTATTTTATGTAATACTGTCTAATTCTCCTGTCTTTATTGTTGATTTCTTGTGCGTATTTTTCCATGTTATTGTGTTACTTTTTCTTTCTTGCTTTTAACTATTTTTTTTTTTTAGCTGACGGTATAGAGAAAATTGTTATTTATCCTATAAAAATGAGAAAAAATTTATGTATATTTTATTTGTCTCAATTTAAATTATAAAAGCATAGGGAATATATTATTATTGTTGTTTTAATCCTTTTACCTCTTCCACAGAGCTTCTGTACTTCAAAAGAGGCTTATATTTTCATGCAAGTATAAAAGGATTTATAGTGAAAGCCGATGATAGAAGTGGTCTAGTGACGATAGATTTTCATTGATATTCTTTATTTTTTTTCCATGTAAATCTCATTCAATTTTGATCAATTCATTTAAAAGTGCTCTTATGCAATAAATAACTAAATTATATTCATTTTTTTTTGCAAATTTCTGAAATTGCATGTTTTAAACCCTCTTCGTTCAATTTGTTTGGGCCTATTTTGATTTAGCATAAATTTACAAAAATAAAATTTTTTAAATTTTACAATCTTAAATAAAAAATATATTGAAATATTATTATCTTGTGTGATAAAGGGGCATCGAAATTCAAAAGTAACTTCTATAGAGTGATGGTATAATCGACATTATTGTATGGATAGGATGTTGGTTAGTCAAAAGCTTCAATGTTTACAAGATGTATGTGTGTGGAAATGAGAATGTTGAGGTGGATGTGTGGCCATACTAAAAGCGATAAGATTGGTAATGAGGATATTCAGAATAAGGTGCGAGTGATCCGTAGTGGATAAGATGAGAGAAGCACGACTAAGATGATTTGAACATGTGAATAAGAAATGTGTAGACGCATTAGCAAGGAAGTGCAAGAGGATGATTATACAGGGTACGAGCAGAGACAATGATAGATTAAAGAAGTATTGATGAGAGATGATAAGATAAGATATAATACAATTTCAAATTATCAAGAACATAATATTAAATAGATAGATATAGAGGACCGTTGAAGTATTCCAAGATTTATTAAAAAGATGGTTATTGATTGAACCCGTGATTCAATATTGATATAGCCTCCTTTTTGACAGAAAAAATGTAGTGCACTTATGAGGAAGCAATGAAAGTTTCATTGACTATTGGGTTTAAATTTTTTGATTTTCGAGCTAAAATGTTAGAGAATTGTCATTTAGTGCGTAACTTATGGATTAAGACTATGAAATTAGATTCACAAAATCTATTGCAATTGATTACTATTATCTTTTATAAGAATTATTGTTCAATTTTAATATTTATTGGAAAAGAATTCTGTCTAGTTACTTGACATTAACTAACTTGATCTCCATCATTGAAAATTTAGATGGATAAATAACTTGGCAGGATCATTTTCCTTTTAATGGTGGAGATCAGTTACTTGATGTCAAGTAACTTGATAGAATCCTTAACACATTAATCTCACTTCTTTTTCTTTTTGAGAAAATTTCATATGTGGCACTATAGTTGTTATATCAGTTGAAAAAATTATATCAGCGAAAAAATTCATATTCAAGTGATGAGTATCAATTGTATGATCGCATTAGATGAGTATTCGTAGACGAACATTAATTGAAAATATATGAAAAAATTGTATCAGTGTATACTATTGCATTACTATAGGATCCAAAGTATAATGATATTTCGTGATTTTTCTTGAAACTATAATTATATATCATGATTTAAATATTATCGGATCGTGCAATTTTCCCTTTTTAAGACCCTTAAAGTTGATTTTTTTTCTCAAATTTTCAAAAATACATGGGCGGATTTTAACTAATAATTGTTCTAGAGAGTTAAGAGTATATAACATATATTAGAATATATAATTTTATTCTTTACAAGTTTATTTTAAATATGTTGTTTGTCTTTTACCAATTAACAACGGGAACAACGTCATTCTTCAATACTACTTTAATTATATTCACTATGTTGTAAAAGATGCTCTCTTCATCTTAATTAATGTTGCATTTTTTAAAAACATTACAATTTAAATTAATTTTTTTAATAATTTTCTTTTATATGTCTATTAAATATTTTGAATATGCATTATATTCTTTTTTACTTAGATTTAAATATATAAATTATATTTTCAAAAATTAACAATTTATATTCACCATCAAAATTAGTGATGATACTATTATTCAGCATCAAAAAATATAATATAAATTAGAATAAAACAAGTACTATTATATAGTGACGTGTTGTGTGTTTGGAAGGTATGAGTTGAGCTACTTTCAAGATTTTATTGAAAGGTAAATTTGAATAATCTAATATTAGTGTAAAAAGAAAAAAAGAGAATCCAAATTTTATGTTTCCAAGTGCTCACCATATTTAAGAAAATAATAATTTGGTGGATCCGATTGCATGTCTCCCACGTGTGAGAAATTCACTTCCACCAAGATAAATGAAATAAATAGATAAATTGTGATGATACTATTATTTTCCTCTCATTTTGTGTGATAGTTTAATTCTCTCATAAAATATATCACATTTTTGTACTAAAAAAAGTACTATCGTTTATATCTGTGTTTTATTTTGATGATAGTACTGAGTACAACTTCTTATTAGGACTCGTTTAGTATCAGTGGGTTTTGGGCATGCTTCTAAATTTTTTTATTTTATTTGAAATTTATAAAATTGAAGTTAAAAATAAAATTGTGTTTGATTACATATTTGTAAAAAATATATATATTAAAATAATATTCATATTTGAATATACTTGAATATAATTTTAAAAAATGAGTTTAAAAGAACATATTATAAGTTATTTTTGAAATTGGAAAAGTTGAATTTCAAATTTTCTCGGCCAAGTATTGTTTTTTAAATAAAATCATGAATAGTTTTTATAACCAAACAGACCCTAAATACTGTCTATTTCGCACGACAAATATATGTAAAAATGTTGCGAAAATGATCAAAATGGTCCCTAATGTATGAGTAATGCTATATTTTGGTTTTTAATATATTTCGCTTGATAGAAATGGTCCTTAAATGCAACTATATTAATTTTGGTCCTTAATATATTTAAATTGATTGAAATGGTCCTTAATGTATAACATAAAATGTTCAATTTGGTCCTTTATCATAAACCTAACAAATTTATTTAAAAACATAGTAGTAAATTTAACTATGGACCCTATGTGGCTAACAAAATCTATCATTGTTGTATTCTTTGTTAGTTCCAAGGAAAGAGCTCCACAAAATCTAATACAATTTTCTCTATTTTTTTAAATAAAATTTACTATTTTCTCGTTCCTAAAATATTATTCCACTGACCTAATAAAAATTTATATTTTAAATAAGACAAAATAGTAAATCTTATTTTAAAAAATAAAGGCAATGATGTCAGATTTTATGATTTTGTAAGCCATAGGTCCACAACTATGGGAGGGATAAAATCTATTAGCTTTGGAGTAAAAGAGCAAAATAAATATCTTTTATTATATATTAAGGACATGTCAATAAAATAAAATATATTAAAGATCAAAATGAATACATTTATCATACATTAAGGATCATTTTAATCTTTTTCTCTAAAAATGTTATCATCACTTCTTTAAATTTTTAATAGTAAAATTAATTTTAATCCTTATATGAATTTAACTTGTATATTAGTTAGCTCAGTTATATTGTATGAGATGTAGTGTTGGTCAATTAAGAATTTGTAAGTGTAAAATAAAAAAGAAAAGTAGTAAAAACTGAGAATATTGAGATTAGATCTATTAGTATACCAACAGAGATAGGGTATATAAAAACATAAACTTCGACATAAGATAAGAACGACCTTTGTGGTAAACAGAATAAGGGAGGTGAGTTTGAGATATTTTGGATATGTGAATACAAAATGATGTTCTACTGTAAGAAGATGTGAAAGATTGGCTATAATGAATACGAGAAGAGGTAGAGACCGATCGAAGAAGTATTGCAAAATAGAGATTGATCAAAAGAGTATTGAAGAGAGATAATTTTATGGTTCATTGAACACCTGTAACTTACTAAGGACATAATATTAGAAAGAAAGGTATTGAAGATTGAGAATTAGAATAAAATATCAATAAATAGTTGAACATTGTTTAATTTTTCATACTAGTACCATTATTATTCCACCATGCATATTGCATTTTACTTAAACCGCTAATTTAGAAAAATAATTTTTCTATTTACACAAAATAAAAATAAATCTTCACATACCCTTATTATGAAAATAATAGCCGTGGTACCAAAAATTCTATTTATTCATGAAATTTAGTGTACGGTAAAAAAAATTGCCATTTTCACGAAAGGGGTATTAATAATTCAGAAAATTGCAAGTACTTATTAATGTTTATTTAAATTGGACATAATCAGCAATTCAAGTATAAGTGGCATTGTTTAGTAATTAATCGAGACACTAGGGGCATAAATTGAAGATTTCACATATACCCTTAGAAAAAAAAGGACAAAAAGTAGGTCAGCGGCAAGAAAAAGGTTGACCGCTCTGACAACTTTTTGGTCCCCTACTTCACTTTTTCAGCTTTTATTTGTACAATATTTAGTCCAATTTTCAGAAAGAAACTTTATCTTTTTCCCAATATTACCTATTATTTGAGCAATATTTTACCAAAATACCCTTCCCAATAATCATACGAACCATTTTTTAATTTCTTTACTCGGACTTGAAATTCATCTTAATCATATTTCATTTTCTTTTGTTGGTTTTAGTGCAATTAATA
Source organism: Solanum clarkiae (assembly GCA_011800125.2). NCBI lineage: Eukaryota > Viridiplantae > Streptophyta > Magnoliopsida > Solanales > Solanaceae > Solanum > Solanum clarkiae. The sequence continues at coordinate 26,313,533 of JAABOM020000001.1, read as the reverse complement.
GTTTATTGCCTTTACTTCCTCCGTTCATCTTTATTTATCGTATATGATAATATTTGTTTATTTTATGAAATTAAGAGATAATTTTATATTTAATTTTTAATTTAATTTTATTAATAATTATAATTATTTTTTATTTTATTTTATAAAATATTATATTTATTATATTTAAATAATAATTAGATAAAATTATTTTATTTTTTAATTTTTATGTCAAATTAAGGGGGACAAGTAAGATGGATGGAAGGAAGGAAGGGGAGTAATATGAAAAAAGAAATAACTTTTCTTGTTTTTCTTTTCCTTGTGAATTTGCATTGCATTCAGAAATTTTGCCTTCCACTTTTTTTGTTTTACATGTTGTCTTAGTCTTGAAGGGGTCTTAAAAGAACTGATTTTTTTTTACTGACCTGAAAACTGGTTCTCTCGCCGGGAAACAGCCATTTTTTCAATCCTAAAACTCACCAAAAGTGTCTTTTTTTCCTTACTTTATTGATCTTTTGGTTATATAACCATTTCTTTCTTTTTTTCCTTCTTTTTCAGTTTGTAAAATTTTGATCTGTGATATAGAACAGTGTAAGTCAAACTCCACTCTCATTCATTTTTGTTTGTTTTGTTTTTAAATCTGTTGTCTAAGACGAGTAACTTAAACTTTTCTTATTTGTTTTTGCAAGTCTTAAGCTTTGAATTTAAAATCTTTTGGCTTTTTTTGGTTTAGACATTAGTTTTTACTTCTTTTTTCGTCATAGCCAGCCATAGTCTGATCTTTAAAACAGCAGGAGCATTCTTTCTGGTATGTAATTTTGGTCAATAGAAAATTAAAGGCTTGAAAAATGTTGATTTTTCTCAGAAGTCTTATTAGACTATTATAATATACTCTTCATGTTGTTCTTTCTTTTTTCCTATGTTCTTTTCTTTACTGGGGTTTCCACTAAGTAAAAATGTTGAATTGCCATCTTGTGTTTTTCAGCAAAGAAAGGAAAAAAAATTGTCTTTTTTTCTTTTCTTTTAGTTTGTTCTTTAAGGGGTTCTTTTTTATGTAATGTGCAATGATGTTGGTTGAGAAACTATGTTGCTTGGAGTTTTCAAAAATGTTGTTGCACTCGTGTTGGATCCAGAAAATGCACTACTTTTGAAGTATCCAATCATATCAAATAGTTGAGTAGTATAAGGATGTACTATAATATTGTGTTGATTGTTCAATGTATTTGTTAATTGTCATTTCAAATTGAAGCAAATGTAAGAAAAGCTCACTTCTTTAACTCTCTTTTTTAATAGTTTGCAAAGCATTAATATCTGCTGGAAAAAATGGAGTCAAGGGAAGCCATAAATTCTGGAGTTACAGTGATAGCTCCAGAAGCTCCATCAAACTATCATATGGCATCAAGGACGGAATCTACTCCGTTACCGCCCGGAACATCACCGGTGATTACACCTCCGGTAGCTTCTGGTTTTCCAATCAGCTCAGAGAAGAAGAAAAGGGGGCGTCCTAGGAAGTATGGCCCTGATGGGGCAGTTGCACGGACACTTTCACCTATGCCCATTTCAGCATCGGCGCCACCAACCTCCGGCAGCTTCTTGTCGGAGAAAGTGAATGTTGCCCGGCCTGCTTCGGAGAAAAAGCCTCGAAACAAAGTGGGGGCAGAAAATTTAGGTAATGTAGAAGTTCAATGTCTTTGAATCTAGCTAGTGTGAAGTATGTATTTTTAGTAGGGGCCTGGAATGTTGGAATCTTGAATTGATATGAGCAGGTTGAAATAATTTGGAAACAGTCTCTTTACCTCCACGAGGTACGAGTATGGTCTGCATACACTCGACCCCCAGACCGCACTTGTGGGATTATGTTGTTGTTGTCGTAATGAAGTTAATACAATTGCCTGTGGGAGACCTGGGAGTTGAATTAAAATTGTCCCATTTGGCAAGTTAGTGCTAATTATTGTAGTTTTCTGGGGGACCATATATGTTTTGATTTCGTGCTGATAGCTGATATAACTGTAGTTTACTAGTTTATATCTTCTTTTTTCTTTCATTTCATCTTTTCGTGGCTTGATCTACATTTGCCAATTGAAGTATGAGACTTGATTTTGTAAGCTACTAGTGATTGATTTAGCATTAGTTCATCAGGTTGGACATGATTTGTACAATCATTTTGTCGACGAAAATAATCTGTGGTAGAAATGTGCATGGGTTCCTTCTGACCAGAGAGCATCATCAGATGGTTAAATTTCTCCTTGTTCTTGGTGGAAAGGAAAAGAACAATATAATCATTGTTAGTAAGAAGTGAGAATTTTGGTAGGAGAACTTAAGTAGCCTTGTTGGGACGCTAATTATTTTTTTCCTTATTGGTTACCTTCCCTTTAGTCCAGGAAACAGCCTCTCTACCTCTGTGAGGTACTGGTAAGGTCTACGTACATTCTACCCTCCCCAGACCCCACTTGTGGGATTCCATTGGGTATGTTGTTGTTGTTGTTGTTGTTGTGGTTACCTTCCCTTCAGTGATAAGCTTCCAGTTAGCATTGCAAGTTTTGCAACTAATTGCCCAGATCTCGTCTTGTAGGTGAATGGATTTCATGTACCACAGGTGGCAACTTTTTGCCACACATGATCACAGTTGATGCTGGTGAGGTATGTTTGGTTGTACAAGGAATTGCTTCGACATAAGAAAAGTTCTATTTTGTCTTTCCTTGTGGAATTGCTGCCCTTTCCTAATCTTTGTTTACCTGGTGAATTATATTTCCTTCTTTTTCGGGGTGGGATACTAGTCGAGTCAGAGTGATGTCCTGTATGTCATAACTTGCAAAGGTGATTTCAACTTCCTTCAGTGATGAAAGGTAAAGACTGGGTGATCCTGGAAGGTTTAGTGACACGTCGTGACACTCATCATTGTCTTTACAATTCAAATCCAATCTTGAGAATCAAAAAGAATACCAGACTATTATTGAGAAATTCAAAGCCTAGAATTGACACAGTATCCTACCAATAAAACCAATGAGTAAGTCCATAATATTTGCTAGGAGGTCTCTCAAGTTTGAAGAAAAAGCTCAAGTAAACTTTTTATTTGTTGATTTGTAAAACAATGCAAACATTCAAATGCAAAGACAAAATCATTCCCAACTTACCCTAGTAATTCTGTTGTGTCAATTTAGATGATTAGGTAGTGGTAAGGCCTGCGTACATTTTATTCTTCCTAGACCCCACTTGTGGGATTTCACTGGTTATGTTGCTGTTGTTAAGATAGAACACAAGTAAGACATATGTTTCTAAAATAAAGGGTGAAAGGAGTAAAAAAGACATGAAATGATTGTTGATAAAACTACTGTGCGAAGGTGAAAATAATGTGAACAAGTCTGGTTATCAAAGAGTTAATTGCTTAAGGAAAGAGCGATCAAGTAAAAATTTGCTCAGACACAAGTTAAAGGATCCAGGATACTAGGATGTATTAATAATTCAAGAATTGTCTGACGTGTAGCCTCAATGTCAATTGAGGAACCAACAGGTCCAGTGTCGTAACAAATCACAGTTGGGGGTGCAACGCAATAGTTTACTCTTAAAAGTTTACTATTTACTCAAGAATTTAAAATTTCAAATCGAGCAACCAACTGTACTAGTTTTTGTATTCTAATCTAAGAGATTTCACACTACTGAGTGTTGTACTGATTGTCCTAGGGCACAAAGGCGTTAGCCGTGATGCCTAACTACCATTTGTTTTCAGCTGTGTGATCGACGATTTGTGAGGGGAGGGAGGGAGTGGTAGATATGACTAGCATAATATAGGTTGTTCATGCAATTATACTATACAGTCAACCATGTCTGGAAAAGGTTCTCGAAGCTCTTTCCCCGAGTCTTGAGATATATAGGTGTAAGACTAGATCTCAAATGATAACAAGCCAGTTTCTGCACTCCTATGGGAGTTATGTTCTAAGCATATACATCCTGCTTCATGCAATTAACCTTTTCCGTGCAATTAGAGTTGTCTTTTTTATTAGAATTTCTAACCGGGACTTATTAACATCACCCAACTTCTTCTTTATGTCTTATTACTCTGTTAGTTCTCCAGATCAGATAAGTATTTACTCTCTTGTTGGTTGTTTAGGATGTTACCATGAAGATAATCTCATTTTCTCAGCAAGGACCTCGAGCTATTTGCATCATTTCTGCTGTTGGTTTGATATCAAATGTCACTTTACGCCAGCCAAATTCATCAGGAGGAACTTTAACTTATGAGGTTGGTCATTTGTGTTTTCTTTGAACCTTGTCAATGATCGAACTTAAGACATCATGGGTGAAAAAGGGAAAAGTCTCATTCCTACTTGGTGTCCTCCATTACATTTGATGATTAATCAAAATTCCTTTTGCAATATTGTCATGTAGGGTCGATTTGAAATCCTTTCTTTGTCTGGATCCTTTACTCCAACAGAGTTTGGGGGTTCTCGTACTAGCAGAACCAGAGGAATGAGCATTTCTTTGGCAAGTCCTGATGGTCGTGTTGTCGGAGGTACACTTGCAGGACTGTTAACAGCTGCTAGTCCCGTCCAGGTAGACTATTTTCTAATATTTGGCATGTCATTTTCACAATAAAATTTCCTATTCATGTTCTAGAGATCGAGAATGATCAATCTTGTGCTTAACGTCTTTGCTCTTTCAATATATAATAGGTTGTAGTAGGAAGTTTTCTGCCTAGCAACCACCAAGAGGCTAAGCCAAAGAAACAGAAAGCAGAACCCAAAGCAATAACTTATGCATCGGTCTCTCTTGCTGCGCCTCCTAGCTCTAACATGGAGCCTAGAAGTTCAAATCCACACACTGTAAATTTTCCCGGAGCTGGAACTCCTCAAAATGTTATTTCGTCATCCATTCAACCAAATCACTGGACTGCTATGCCATCTGTTCAAGATTCAAGAAAATCCGCCACAGATATAAACATATCATTGCAGGGAGAGTAATCCAATTCCTCAATGTGATATTCATTCCCAGATTCCGAAGCTCTTTACATGCGGTACCTGAATAATATAACTCATATGATTAGCTATAACTTTTGTTAGGATAGAATTTGTTGCTTCAGCTGAGGGGCGTCTTAAGACTATATTGTAGTTGCAGATTCTTAGTTCTAGGGGACTTTTGAGTGCTTTACATTTAACACGTTTGGTTAAAAGTTGAAGGTTCGTCATTACAACCAAATTGAGACTTCCTTTTGAGTAGTTTCAGAAAAATCTTGTATCTCATATTCTGTAGCTATTATTGTTGTCTAATATTATGCGAAAATGGTACCACAAGTACATAACGTAAAGGTCAAATTGAAGCTCGAGTTCAAGATTGAGCTGATTGATGTTATGTCAAAGTTTTATCAAGCTAATATGCCTTGAGGTTGAACGTGTTTAAGTTTCAAGGACAGTAGGTAATTTCTTCCTATTTGTCGAAGTCTTGGCGAGCGAGAATGAAAAGAAAAAGAGTATCAGTAGGTAATTAAGATAATAGTATCTTAATAATCTACTGTCAATATGTTTTGCCTAGTTGAGGACAATCAATCCTTTCCATAAATTCTCTAGGCCATCCAATCAGCATCATTCCTTTCATCAATGAACCTGAGACAAAGTAGAAATAAAGATTTAGAAAATAATTCCACAGGTTAATGTCACTGATGATTGGGTCTTTTATAACTGTAGTTCCCAGAAATGCCAAAAGGTCCTTTACAAGTGTAGCTCCCAGAAATGGGAAAATGTGATATATCTTCAGCAAAGATAGCATTTCAAGGCTTAAAACAGTTTTAAATCCTAAGCAGATCTGCTTTTCTCCCATGTATCTTCTGATGGGCTCTAACTTCTAATGTAATCCACCAGTAAGCCATTAAAAAAGCTCTTTTGCTTATAAAGGATGTAATTGGTGGGGCAAGTCAAAGGCTAACTAGCTTTCCCAAGAATGATTATTTATCTTAATGCATGTGAAAGAATTAGACTTCTATATTAATTTTGTGCATTCCTTTGTGCTTCAAACAGAGGACAAGGAAACCATTTTGGTCCTAAACTACCCGTCTGTCATCACATAAAAGAAAAAAAAAAACTGTCCAGGAACTTTAACACCAAATGTACATTCTCACAGAAACTTGGAACAATTTGAAAAGGTAATTCAAGGGCCCAAGCAAATGTTACTCATTAGACTCAACCTTTTGATTTAGACAGATTTAAAGTGTTCCCCCAGGACCACCACTTGTTGCATAATGATAGACATGAAAGCTTGAAACTTGCAGAATACAAGTACAAAAATCGAGACCATAACTTAAGGCTCACCCGTATTAGTTCAAAAAAAAAGGCATCTTTGTTTCACATAAAACATCATTATATGATTTTAATAAAAATCCCTATGTTGATTATGGCTGGGTTAACAATAATTGGAAACTTCACCCCAACAAAAAAGGAAAGAAAGGTAGTTGAAGGGACAAGTGGAACCACCATTACATTTTGATATTAGGAAGTGTAAATGGGAGTCTGAAGAAGTGAAAGTGTGTCTGGTTTGAAGAGCTGACTATACTCCATTTTTTGTACAGTAGAAAGTTAAATCTAAAACAACCTCGTGTAATAACCAAAATACTACTTGTTGAAGTTACGAGGAAAATTAAATCTACAAACAAAAAAAAAATAGAAGAAACAAAGAAAAAACTTGAAGAGCAATAACTCTAGTGAGAGCCAATACCGATCATGTGAAGAGAAAAATAGACATGTCGGGACAAGTTGAAGGAAACACACCAAGTCAATGGCCTCCATCTTTTTTCTTATGCAAATGCCATCCAGTAGAGAGGGAACTACGGAACCTCGGTGGGATCAGCAATTCCTCATTCTTCATTCTGCCACAATGCTCCAGATCATCCTATAATCACATAAAACATGAGACAACCAAGAAAAATTAGGAGAACAAGCACCTAAAAAAGTGGAACAGTATGTGCGACAAGAGAAGGGGGAAAAAAAAGGAATACAGCTAGTAATTGACACCATACCAGTATATAGAAAAGCCAAGAAGTACCCCAAGGTATCCAAGCTTATACAACCGAATCTTCTTTTCCCATGGTAGCTGGTTAAAAATCTCAGTTACATCTAGCAAGTGGCGGCGATCAGTATAGCTAATCAAAAGGTTAACATTCATTGTCAGACCATTTTGTGATGCCAATGACAAGAAACAGCTGCAAGGGTTCATTGCTACATACTTTATTAAAAGACTTACACTTTCACATCATAATATAAGTACGGGAGACAGATCAGACACATTAACCAATGTCCCATCACTAGATGTAGGAAGCATAGTGCTCCCTGAAGAACAAATTCCGGAACCACAAGTATGTTAATCTCGGATGCTGAATCATAAGGGTTGACATAATCATTTTCAAGGTCCACCAAGCACATGACCTGCAGTGAATAAATCCAAATGCAATGTTTACTGACCCTAAATATACAAATAGAAAAAGAACAATAGAGAGAAGAGCATTGAGTAGAAAAATGTAAGCAGCTAATGAATCAAGGTTAACAACATTGTGTGCAGAAACTTTGACCAGTAGACTCAACACTAGACATATTGGTCACATATGAATTTCCAGGTCAATTCATACAAAGACAATAAGAACAGAAGAGCTAACAATACTAATTTACACCATCATCATCCATGAAAAGAAAGTTTAAAAAACAAGCAAGTCTGACTGTTTCTTGATTGACATGCTTTGTTAAGCTTCTAATGCTTATCCATCTTCAACAAATTACAGTCTGAGGATTTTTACTGTTTATTTATTTGATAAAGTCTTCATGTGAATAACAGTGAGGGGCTTTTTAAACTGCAGTGAAATTTGGCAAAATCAGTATGATACTTATGTATCTGATGTAGATGTTTCCAATCCAAGTACTATTGACCTAAGTTGCGCGGACTCTTCACTTTCAATGCCGCACCTATGTCGGATTCTCCAAAAATACACTACTATTGGGAAAATCCGACACGCACCCGTCGACATTTTTGAAGAGTCCGAGCAACATAACTATTAACACTTCTTGCAGAAATGACTGCTTGTCCATTAATTTTCAACGTAATATACAAGTTTTTTTTTTTTTGGGAAGCAGACTAATCTGTAGTTTGGTAGTTCAGAATTCTTTTCCTGCTCTAGTCACTTATGGTGGACATTTATGGCAATTGTGTGATACTAGAAATGCAACAAGACCAATCTCCTTTTGGAGGTGCCAAATTGAACTAATAAGCAATAATGGTTCAAGCTTTTCTGTGGGATTCTAGTAGGTATATTGTTGTTTCTAATTCAAACCTTTTTATTGTTTTTAGAGGACCGTGGTGTGAGCCAATCAGTTTTCCACCTCAACTAATTCCATGAGGTGCCTGCTAACTCCCACTAGCACATATATCTGGTAACTCAGACTTTAAGACTTGACAGACGGAAAGAAATCATCTAGTAATTTTGTCCTCCGCTGGAAATTCAACCTGTTCTCAACCAGCTTAGTTACTGGGCCACACCATTTGGTGCATAAAGGTTCAAGTCTTATTCCAAACGAAAAACAAGATTGAATTAACTCATCCCAATCGTGTATCTCCCGAGATGATACATAAGATTGTCAATTTGTGTTTTTAGAGCTATCTCCCCAATAAAAGAAATATTCTTGTCGTAGGCCTGTCTATGGCATTATACAACAGTATTATACTTCTCATCAACACCAAATAAAATTTTCCAAGGCACACTGGTAGGACTTGTTGCATCATAACTGTTAAAAGCCATCCAGTATTTTGCCGAATATGATCAACACAGCAAGATATTCTCTCAACTTATCAAGTTATCGATAGAATCATGATCTGACCTTTTGAAATATTCCATAACCATTGATTCATACTAATTACACCGTTCCATTAACAATAGGGAAGTTAACAATCTTTTTCAGATTTCTTCAAAAGATTCACTAGAAAAATATCAGGATATACACTACTTTATATACACGAACAGATGATGCCATGTGAATCGCTAGAAATATGTGAAGGGCATGACTAACTCAATAATGAAAGTATCCCACAAAGTGGTCTGGAGAGGGTAGAAGAGGTTGTTTCTGATAACCCTCGACTCAATAAAAACAACAGATAGAAATGGAAACACAAGAAATAACAAATAATAACGGAAACGAATATATTACTGTAAATACAGTTACGAAATACATATTCAAAAGCTTCAGAAATGGACATCCTAAATACACTGAAAAATGGATGCTTTGACATTAGTGCTCCGGACCCGTCATTGAGTTCTAGTATTAGATTTAGGGTGACATAAATATGGGATTTCATGCTTGTATATACTTTCATCACCTCAAGTTGTAACCATAATTTAGTGAAAAATTACTTAGGTTGAAGTTGTACAAGCTTCAAAGTGCAAAGTTATACTTGAACAGCCCAAAAGATTTACAATAAGAAATAGGGAATAGTATTAATTGAGAGAGGGTAAATGCAAAGAGATAATAATAGAATAAACCTGGTAGAGAACTGCAGCGAGAACGGCAACGAGTAGGAAGAAGGAAAGAAGCCATGAGAGTAGATCGCCCATGGCCCCTTCTCTCTCTCTGCTTTCTTAGCTTTCACTTATTCCACAATAATATTGCGTTAGAGCGATAAGTCACAAGTATGAAATATAATTATTAAATAATAAATAAAGATAAAATATGGAGAAAATATTAAGATGTCGTGATTATACCAAATTAATCATTACATAAAATGAGTATTTTTATCGTTATGTAACAATGAATTTAAATGATACAATACAATAGAATTTAAAAATAAAAATACAATACAATAGACAACAACCATCCAAACAAGGTGTTAATCTTGGATTCCACATACCAAAGGATACCTCAAAAAGGCTCATGTATTCCATCTGATAAAAATTTAACTTATCTATGTCATTATCGTTTGAGAAAAAGACTTATTTATATTATTATCTTTAACTTCAATTTTGCAAAATCATCCTAAATACTTTTAGCACTTTTCAACATAGTTTGAAAATCACTCTCTTTGCTCCTTCCTCAAGAACACCAACAACTTCAAATTTTCAACTTCTCAAAATTAACTCAATTTTCAAAGTAGCGTCCTCCGAACTAGATACCATAACTCAATATTTTTTGATCTAAAATTCAATCTTACTCAACAAGAAACACTTCAAATTTCTTCAAGGTTTCATGACTTAGTGGAATTTTCTCAAAATTACTGGAAATTTTGAACATGGACTCAAAATTTCAAATAATTTGGACTTGTGGAGAAAATTCTACCATATTAAAGTTTTGAAACTTTGAAGAAATCTTAAGTCTCTCTTGTTGAGTTGGGTTGAATTTGAACTCAAAAAATATTGAATTTTAGTATTTAGCTCTAATAATTTCGTGAAGAATTGAGAAAGTTTAAAAGTGTTAAAGTTGTTTGGTGATTTTGCAAAACTGAATTAAAAAATAATGACATAGCATAAATGAGCAAAACATTTAATAGATGACCTAAATAAATCTTTTCTCAAAGTTCCATGACATATTTGAGCCTTTTTCCAACTTTAACGTATGTTAATTATTACTATTTTGTTTCTAGTAGGAGTAATATTTTTTATTAATTATAGAACTGATAATATTATAACTCGAGTCCTCTCTTATTTACCTGTGTGGGTACTATTTCTAATGGCTTGATTAGACAATTCCTAATATGCGAATTATTTGTGCAGGATATCAATTTTTAATAATCATAAGTTTCATTATGTATCTCCTAATGGTTATATACTATATTTTGATGAAATGAAAATAGTAAGATATACAACCAAGAAAATTTGAGTGATTATGTGCGTCCATGAAGATTTGCAGCTTGTTCTTTTGGTACAGTGTAGTCCCAACATTATACATTCAATGCCTCGTTGAAGCTCTAAAGGGTGTGCATCAAAATTTCAAATGCTAATGCTAACATGTAGCCCAGAAATAATATTGTCATCTGTATTCAGTAGTGATCTTATTCCTCATGCTAACAAGTAAAGAATTAACTGCTCCTTTGTGAAGATAACTCCATTCAGACTGTCTCTTCTGATGCCCATCCCTTCTTCTCTAATTGCAATCTCAGCGCCTGTTTAATATGACTGGATTAGCCAATGACTTAAACGGGGTTGGAAAGAACAAGAACAGTATAGTCATACCTTGATTCTCTTTCTGTTAGCGTCAAAGTCATAATTCCCCAAGCGAGATGCTGCTCTATACTGTACAATTGATTTCTTGCCCGGAGGGAACCAGAACTCGACATCATCTACTAACTATAGTAATATGTACTTATTCATCAGTGGCTGAGGAGAATGATGTAATTTGAACTTTGAAACACTTTGAGGACTTACCCCCAAGATAGGACTTTGATATTCCACACGCACATAATCGTCTTTCTTCTCCACTATTTTTGGAGAGGACTTGTCTGGTTTTGTTGATTTTAGCTTCAAAATTAAGCAGATCAATGGGTTGGTAAGTAAAATATATAGTTCAACTATTTGTTACGATGAGAAACAGGTTTCGAGACTCTTTACCACTTGAAGTAGCTCCTCCATTGCCTTTTCTCTGCTGACATTACCACGTTTCCCTTCAGGGTTATAGTTCCTGAGAACCCAAGCACCAAAATTGTAACATCTCTGTACAGTATCCCATTGATAGTGGCTAATCTTATAACCTTCAATTTCATCATTTTACGTTTCTCTTATATTCCTTTCCTTTGTGACATTAACAAAAACAGTAAGACCTTGCTGGGCTGCATATTGATCTATCCTAAAAGAACAGTCCAACAAGATGTTTAAATTGAAGTTCACACTTAGAGCCGTTTGGTGCGAGGTATAGGATATTATCCCACTATTTATGTCGTCTGGTTGGGAACAGGTTGCTCCATCATGTATATGAGATAACTTATTCCATCACTAAGGCAAAATAGTGGGATAAATTTTCCTGTGATTACCTAATACTTCTAACCAAACATGGTACCTACATTTTATTCTGTGATTATTTTACCTTATTCTTCGCAGTCTCACACCAAGCGACACCTAGTGATGGGATAAGTTACCCCATATATATGGTGGAATAACTTATCCCGCAGTGGGATAACTTATCCCAGATAGTTAATCCCAAGATAACTAACTCCCAACCTAATGACCCCTAAGGTTATAAAAAAAATAAAAGATCCTTATATTGAAGAGCATACTGATTCTTGGATAGAAAGGATCTAAAACATTCATTTCATCTTGAAAATTGCCTGTTAGATGCAATTTTGATAGTCTGGACAGAGTGCATCTTACCCAGGACCATGCCGGCCCACGCCCACAAGTTAATTTACACACAAGATCAGCTGTTATGATTCTAGTCAAAGAGAAATGGTCAAAAAATTGAGGCTCTTGTGATTCATATTTCAGCCTGTACCTATCATATTAATATGCACAATTTCCATGTGCACATAGAAAGTGCTGCTTTAGTCTAAACGTGAAGCATAATCACCACATAGAAAGCGACCACTTTTCTTCGCCTGTGCACTTTTTATTACTGATAGTGATAGAGACCAAACGTCAAAGGAAGAAAAGTTACCAAGGAGGTGCATAGTGAGTTGCATCACTGATGTTTTCAGAAGTAGAAATACAATTGTTAGTGGCTGGACAGAGAGCAAGACCAAGTGGATTCTTCTGAACACCCAAGTAGTTTGGCTTTTTACCACTGCATCACAAAAACAAGATTCAATCTTTTCAACTCAAATCACCTTTTTCTAAGCTAGCATTTAGCCATAGAATTTGGATCAGATTTTGATCATTTCTCTTCACATATTTGTTGGCCATGAAATTTGATCAGATGATCTTCAAATAGCCAGTTTTGGGGGTTTTTGGGACATCCAGTTACAAAACTTCAGAATTTTTCCTAGTAAAATACATGTCCAAAACACAGCTTCAGAAACTCAAATTTTCAAGTTCCAACTTCAAAAAATCTATGGGCAAGCAGGAAAAACCAATGCCACACAAATCAGAAATCTTTACAACAACAACAATATACCCCGTGGAATCCCACAAGTGGGGCCTCCTAGGAGGGTATAACGTATACCTCATATATATATATATATATATATAAGTAGAGAGCTTGTTTCCTGGGAAACCTCGTATCAAAAACCATAAGTAGAATAAACTTGATATCTTTAAATCAGAAATCTTTATCTATACAAATTACTGAAAAAAGCAAAAGAAATCCCAAAATTTCAATCAGTAGCTTGACTATCGAGATAGGAAAAAGGGTTGCTAAAAGACATGAGAAATCAGAACCAAAAACATTTAAAGACGAAAGTGCAGCGAGGAGAATACATGCCTGAAGTTGAAGAGGGCTCCAAGAAGTGCAATTTCATTGCTTCTTAATATTATTTCCCTGCATATACCAATGAGGTAGATTGAGTACTATATATACCCACCAAAAGGAAAGATTGTGATGGTGCAGATTCATATTTTTTACACACAATACAAAAGGGGGAAAATACCTGCGACCCACTGGTTTGGTGTTTTCATCCTGCTGCTCCTTACATGAAACAATGGAAGGGGAGAAAGAAGATTTACTTCTAGTATATACTTTGCTTGTGAACTTGTTAGGGTAAAAATGGTGGCTACTTAGTGATGCCATTAATGACAAGTGAGAATTAGTACTGCTTTTTTCTACTTAACTTTTGCTTTTCCCTGTTCTTGAATCCTGAGATAAAATGGAAACGGTTCGCTAGAGCATTTGCCAATGTTAAGCATTTTTATTAGAGGTGTGGCCGGTGGATTGTAATTACAAAGGTTAAAATGGGTTAAAATATAAATTGAATTGAGTTATAACTACTCCAGTTTTATTTTGGATTAAAATTTGGATTTGATCAGGACTTGTTTAATTTAAATAGCAATTTAACATATTATTATTACTATTTTATAATTATAATTTTAATTTTAGTTCAAGTAAATAAAAAAAAGTATATTTAATAAACTAATATATATTTGCGCTCATTTTTACTCCTTAATTTTTAATAAAAGAAGAAAATAGAGAAAAAAAATGAGGATATTCCTGTATTTAGTTTCCCATATTGACAAAATAGCATTCTTGTTTTTAGTTACTCCTATGTCACATGGACACCTCCTTTTCTTAAAATTTATTATATGAAATAAGTTTCTTTTATTAATACACTAGACTAGATATGGGAGAATGTGATAGCACAAATTCAATATATATTATTTTTTATTTTAATTTATATGATATCAATAAAATTTAGAGAGTCAGCTGAGTTTTAATATAATTTTTACGTATTTTAAGTTTTTAATAATTGTAATTTATATTTTTTTATAATTATTTAATAATATATGTTATTTTCTCTGTTTAATTTATGTAGAACCGATAAAACTTATAGAAATAACTATATTTTTTTATTATATTTTTTAAA
>JAABOM020000001.1:26279956-26298991 GCA_011800125.2 Solanum clarkiae | reverse complement strand
GAGGAAGGGGAAGGGGTCATCTGGCTTTAGGGTTGAAGGAGGAAGAAAAAATGGCGATGGGCGGCGCTCCGTTAGGGGTTTGGGAAAGGGGAATGAAAATGGAAGAAAAGAGGGGCGGGTATGGTATATTGGTAGCGCGTGTAAGACACGCATCCGCCTTAATTTTTTTTATTTTAAAAGAAAAATTGTTTATAAATCGTTTAAAATAAAAAAAAATGTCGATGATTAATTTTGACATCGTGGAGGGTAAAAATTAGGTGTCAACAGTAGTGACTAACGTAGCATCTAAATTTGGCGTAAGTTATTAGTTTCATCCTTGAATTATTAATAGCCTTAAAATATTTTTCTACTTAACTGATTAAACTTAAATAGACTATCAGTTTGCCACAAGTATTAAAAATACTCCTTAATTTTGCCATATCTAGGTATTTCTGCCTATGGGATTTGAGCTGAGGGTTTTAGGAAACAGCCTCTCTACTTCCATGAAGTAGCGGTAAGGTCTGCGTACAATATACCCTTCCCAGACCCCACTTGTGGGATTATACTGGGTATGTTGTTGTTGTTGTTGTATATTGTAAAATAAAAAATATATTTAAATTTAATTAATTAAATAAAAAAATATTTTTAATAATATTAATAATTTGAGAATGAAACTTATAAATCCCAAGTTCAAGGGTGTTTTCATAAAACTAGTTGGACAAGGCAGGTGAGGGAGACAAAATGATAAGTTTATAACTTATGGGGGAAAAGCAGAGATTTAATAAGAAAAAGGGGGCTAGGTGTGAATTTTAACCTTTTTTATTTTTCAAATACTTTATTGGAGAAAATTTCAGTGCAAGTTTTGAGAAACTGCGAAGTATTCAAGAAAGGGCGCGAGAAGAAGAACCAAACAGCCCTTTAGTGAACTCTCATTTCAACTTCTTCTTCTCTTCTAATGGCCCGTAATAAGGTAATATTTCTGTTTTCTCTTCTCTTTTTCTTCATACCCACTGTTTATTCCCTCAATTTCTGCTTACTTCTTTTTTATTCTTGAAAAAAGATTAGATTTTTTGGTACTAAATACTAAATTATTTTGGGGTTTGGAACTGAGAGATCTTTTTTTGTGTGTGTTTGAACAGGAGTCGGTAGTGTTGGTGATTGATGTGGGTCCTTCTATGCACTCAGTTTTACCTGAGATTGAAAAAGTTTGCTCATTGTTGATACAGAAGAAGGTAGCATCATGTTGTTACTTTGGCTTTCTTCTGGTTTCAATTTTTGCTTGGAATTGTTAATTTCCGATATACCCGATAAGAAAAATGTCACATTTGTCCTATTTTTTGTGTATGTAGCTGGTTTTCAGCAGATATGATGAAGTGGGGTTTGTCTTATTTGGAACTGCAGGTAAGTTTTTGGTATATTGGCTGCTGATTTGATATGGACTCCTACATAAAGTACTTTTCGTGGGAAAAGTTTTTCTATCAGCAAGTCATTTTTTCTTGATTATTTTCTGGTGTTTGGTTGGTAACAAACCGTAATAGTATAAAGGTGAAGGATTCAACCCATTGGGGGTTTTGCGGAGGAGGTTGATATTGAACTTGTTAAAAGTTTTATGATGGAGCAAGCTCATTTTGTCATTAAATTCTGGTGAAGGGGGAGCTCATTAGTGGTGTATATATATTTGGAGAAGAGAATTTGTGAGACACAAGTGAAGCCATCTTTTGTGTTTGACCTCTTTAAGAGTGAATTTACGAGGTTATTCCCTTAATATTTTTGTACTCTCTTTTATATAATGAATTGCTCATATCTTCATCGACAATAATGTCCAGATGTTAGTTGAAAAGTAGGAGATAAATTAAGAGTTGGATTATGGTGAAGGAAAATGGCTTTCATTTACAAGCGATTGAAGTCAATTTTTGCACTTTTGGTTGAAAATACTTTTCAAAGTTCAAGTTGGCCTACCTATTTCATCAATAAAAGCCTTTTTGTCATACCAGACTCGCTTTGTGTCCTTTGTTCCTCCTTCTAAATAGCGGAGAATGGCTTGTTGAACTGGCTTGTCGCCGTCATGTTATGTGATTACCCCTCTTTTTATGGAATTTGTTGCTGTAAAATTCTGTTTCTTAACATTGGTCTTAGATGTTATCAGATGACCTAAAGGTGTATTTTTTCCTAGATACCAAGAATGTGTTGACTGAGGAAGTAGGTGGGTATGAACACGTGACAGTTCTGCGAAATATCAAAGTTGTAGATGAAGATCTCGTTGATGCTCTGCAAAACCTTCCACGTGAAAGTGTTCCCGGAGATTGTATCCTCTGTAATTGTAGACGAATTGGTGTTGGATGCAATCCTTTTCTGAGTAATTGTCTATCTTCTTTCAAAATACTAATGCCTCTTTATTAGTTCATCTGCTACACTCTATTATCATTCACTTAAAATGCATGCTCGTGCACACAATTATACGTGTTGGTGGTAACTAAAATCAAGCTTCTAAAGCAAATTATTAGTTAATATCCATTAGAGCTACGAATGAGGATTTCCATGAATAGCTTAGGCCGTAGGAGGTATAATAACTATCTCATTCCATAGGAAATGTTTTTGGCCGTGGAATATGTTTCTGCACTGGTTTTGTTTCTATTGTAGAGTTGTAGCCTCTTCACTGGCTCTTTTTAACACTAGTTATGGCATTTGTTTTCGTTGACTTCTAATCTCAATGTTATTCTTATGCGTCCATGATGATCTTGGGTTCTTGATTCCCTAACTAGCTATAATAGTTCTTGATGCACTTATTGTCGGTATGGACATGCTCATTAAAAAATTTGGAGAAACCAACAAGGGAAAGAAACGTCTTTGCCTTATCACAAATGCTGCTTCTCCCATCAAAGATCCATTTGAAGGAACAAAGGAAGATCAAGTAAACACCATTGCTACACAGATGACAGCACAAGGCATGAAGATGGACTGTGTAATTGTTAGAATGAAACAAGACTGGGAAACAAATAGGAGATTTATGGAAGAAAATGATTATTTAATATCAGTATTCTCAAATAAATCTTCCTCAAAAGTAGTATATGTAGAAAGCCCAACTTCTTTGTTAGGTGCACTTAGAACACGTAATGTATCGCCGGTCACGATATACAGAGGTGATTTTGAAATTAGCTCACAATTGAAGATCAAGGTGAGAATTAAGAAACTTATGCTGATTTACTCCTTTTTTTTTTCCAATTTAGATTATTTACCTTTTTCTTCTGATAATAACAAGAACTTTTCTTTGCCTTTTTTTTTTCTTCTTCTTTGCTTTTGTCCTATGTACTGAATTATGTCCCATGTGAGACAGACCAGTTGTCTGTGTCTCTTGCAGTGTGACTCAGAATTTTATCTTTTACAACTGGTCTTTCCAAAAGGTTATAAAGTAATTTCTTCTGTCACAAACCTTCTTGCCATTACTTAATGAATAGGAAACGAGATCTTAGTCAAATGCTTGAAATTCCCATTGAAATTGACAGACACAACTAAGGTTGTGATTATCTGGATTTGTGTGTATATATTTGTTTGAAGAAAGAGATAGATTTCTCTACATCTAGTTGAAAGATAACATATGCATTCCTTCCTAATGAATCTTGACTGATTATGTTTTTGCATTACCTCTTTATGACTTTCCAGGAGTCTTTAATATATAGGGTCAATAAAACCAATTTCCCAGGATTTTATATTTACACAATTAGCATATTTTGTGATGATCAGATTGAATAATTTACTCTCATCTAGAAACTGTTGTATGTGATTTCAATCTATGGAGATTATAGCAATTTTACTGTAGTCTGGATGGTAACTTTAGAAGCAGGCAGCAACAACAACTATGCTTCAATCCCAAACAAGTTGGGGTAACTAAAAGTATACACGTGATTTATATCCTTTTTGGTCCCTAATCTGCCAATTTATGTGCACGCTTCTTTTTCCTTTTCTTTCCCTTCCTATTCTGTTTTGGAGATAGTTTGGTGTGGATGTAAATGTTCTTTTAATCTTATCATTTTGAGAAGAAAAAAGGAACTAATAATTGCTTTTCCAATAGGTATGGGTTTACAAGAAAACATCTGAAGAGAAGTTTCCCACCCTGAAAAAGTACTCTGATAAGGCTCCTCCCACTGATAAATTTGCTACTCATGAAATCAAGGTTGATTACGAATATAAAAGCATAGAAGACCCTAATAAAGTTGTGCCACCAGAACAGAGGATTAAAGGTTTCCAGTATGGACCTCAAGTAGTTCCTATATCCACTGCTGAGTTGGAGGCTGTAAAGTTCAAACCAGAAAAAAGTGTGAAGCTACTAGGATTCACGGATGCTTCAAACATAATGCGGTATAATTTTAGTTTCTTGAGTACTGTTTATACTGTTTTTCCAGGTTTTAATAGGAGGGAATGCTTTTTGCTGTTTATCTTCCCGATCTTCATACAGTCATACTCCACTTACTCAGGCATTACTACCTGAAAGATGTAAATATCTTCATAGCCGAACCTGGCAACAAAAAAGCCATCCTTGCACTTTCTGCTTTGGCAAGAGCAATGAAGGAAATGAACAATGTAGCAATTGTCCGATGTGTATGGAGGCAAGGACAGGGTAATGTTGTCGTTGGGGTCCTTACACCAAATGTCTCTGACAAGAATAATACTGTAAGTATGGTTTTTAAAATTTTCACCTCTGTATTATTCTGTTTTCTTGTATTAGTGAATATTCCACTCTTATTTGTTGACATTCTCATTGACCACTGCTTGCAGCCTGATTCATTTTACTTCAATGTTCTTCCCTTTGCTGAGGATGTTCGAGAGTTTCAGTTTCCTTCTTTCAGCAATCTTCCTTCATCAATGCAGCCAAATGAAAAGCAACAAGCCGCAGCAGATAAGTTGGTACAGATGTTGGATCTTGCACCACCTGGAAAACAGGAAGTGTTGTCACCTGATTTTACACCTAATCCTGTTCTAGAGGTATGGCGTCATTCTAGTTGCAAAAAATTGTTGAAATATTAAGAGTGAAACTACCTTTGCATTGAGATCGCTCGTTGGGGACATAATAACTAATTTGGTAAGGAGCTGCTTGAATTCAGGTTTATTAATAATAAGGATATTTTCTTGCCAGTTGGTCATGGTCATTGTAGCAAAGTGATTCATTAACATTTCAAAATTTCTCTGTCTTCTGAATTTGGTCAAGAGTAAGTTGTTATGATGCTTGTTGACATTGGTGGTGAGTTGTAATTGTTGTTTAGTTGGTATTGACAGCCTTTTTACTGCTTAGGTGGATAACTTGATTTGATTAATCATTTCATATAAAATATATGTTGATAATGGGACCTTGGTGGTACTTTAGCTTAATAATGTGCATAACAGGATGCTGGCAACAGATACCTTCGGAGACTGGGTCTTAAGATTATAAATAATGCTGCTTATCTATGAACGCTACAATTCCTAATATAAAATGAGAAAAATCATCACTCAAGAATCCTTATTTTCCTCCATAATTGCCTTTTGTACTATCCGTTCTAATCACTTAGTATTGTACAAATATCCAGCGTTACTACCGCTATCTTGACCTGAAGTCAAAGCACCCGGATGCTGCTGTTCCTCCACTTGATGAAACACTCAGAAAGATAACAGAACCTGATGTTGAACTTCTTTCTCGAAACAAGTCCATCATAGAGGAAGTCTGTAGGTCTTTTGAACTAAAAGATAATCCAAAGGTAACTTCTAATATTCATCCCTTTATTCAAATTGTACTTTTCTAGAATAGTCCAACAATTGACGCTTATGACTTACCAATCATTATATAATTAACACACAGCTGAAAAAATCAGCAAGAAGAATAAAAGAGAGACCTTCAGGATCAGATGAGGAAAGAGAAGAGTTTGACAGAGATGCTGATGTCAAAGCTATTGACTCCATGGAATACTCATCCAAACCTAAAGTTGAAAAAGTTGGCGACGTTAATCCTGTTAAAGACTTTGAAGAGATGATGTCTCGAAGAGATCATCCAAAATGGATTAATAAGGCCATTCAGGAAATGAAAAATAGGATCTTTGATCTCGTGGAGGATTCTTGTGAAGGAGATACATTTCATAAAGCATTGCAATGTTTGGTGGCTCTACGCAAAGGTTGCATCCTTGAGCAGGTATGTTTTCTGTTTTTCTCTCTTTGTGCTCTAGTTAAATATAGAATATCTGTGCCACGAGCTCAAACAAAATAACATACCAAGGTTAATTTTACCTGCATAGGAACCAAAACAGTTCAATGATTTTCTGTGCCACCTGTGTAAATTCTGCCAAGAAAAAGACCTGAGAAGTTTTTGTCAATATCTCACATCTCACGAAATTACTTTGATAACCAAGGCGGAAGCTCCAGACAGGTCTCTCATATTTCTAATTTCTTTAATATATTGAACTCCTTACATTGCTCCATCTTTACTAGTACTTCTCTTTCCTTGATGCTGATTTCTTTATTTGGTAACTTTGGATTTATCAGTGAAATACCAGAACACGAGGCGAGAAGCTTTATGGTCAAGCCTGAACTTGACTCGCAAGATGTGAAATCAGAGGCTAAAGCAGAGAATGATATTATGAGCATATACCTGGGTGGGAAGTAGAAAAGGAAACCTAGAGATGCATATTGTGTGATGTACAGGCAATCAGTATTTTCAGCAAGAAATGACTGTGTAAACTTAAAAAAGTTTTCCTTTAGATTGAATATTATACCTCAATGAGCTTCGTTTTGTTACTCCATTCTCGACCAAGTTAGTTTGGTTGTTCAAAGGCTTTTCTATGCCTATTTTTGTCCACAGATGTCTATGTCCATCCCTGTTGTTAGCAAGGTGCTCTTAGCTTATGCAATCAGTGTTGCCCGATATTATTTTTCACCTCTTTCGTTGGCCACAATAGCCAACTAAAGCTTAGTTGGAAACTACATTTGCAGAATTTGAAGCCTATTTCAACTAGAAATTCCTCTCAACTGGCATAAGGTGAATGGAGCATTGTTATACTGAATGTGTGAAACACAAGCAACAAAAAATGGTAATATTGTGTCTGTCATTGTACAAATCAAACTGTTGGTCTTAGCAATAAGGGGCCTTTTCATTTACAATCTAGCTTTGAGCTAATAGTGTTGACATTGTTAGCGGATTAACAATAATTACTACGATGTGAATAATAATGCAAAGGTGGTAGTGTAATGAAAAATACCAATTCATGGATTATTATATTGGAAGTGGCTAATTCATTCATATCATATTAATTATTGCTAATTCATGTTTGTCATTAGATATTGTTATTCATGTGCTGCTACAGTATCTATTCTATTTTTTATAAAATAATAACATAAATTTCCATAGTAGTTATACTGAAATTAATAGTACAACGTCTAGTTTCCAATATCAAATTCCCCAAAAATAAACCAAAACCTTAGGGCATATTTGATATTGGTTATATAGATAAAAACATTTTCCAATTAAGTTGTTAAAATATTTGAAAAAAAAATCTCTAAAAATTGGTCCTCTTAGTAACCCGCACACTGATTGTCTACTTCCCATCTCCACTCGGTTTACCCTTCACTCCCTACCCATTGTATTTCCTATACAACTACTTTCGGAAAATATTTTCTGTTCACTTACCAACCATCAAAAAATGTAAGTTATCTATTTTTCAAGAACATTTTTCATGAAAAAACATTTTTTTTTCATGCTTAACATACTAAGAAAGATTAGATATTGGAAATTTTAAACACTATAAATCAGATAAAATATCATACGGAGATTATTTCTTCTTCTTGGAGATTATTTCTTATAATTCAAGGCATACGATCTCTAGGTATGCAAAAATCCTTTCAACATATATATTTTCTATTAGAGAATAATGAACACAGCCAGGTATGCAAAAATCCCCACCTCGGAAGGTTGGGGGCTGGCTAGTCCCATTTTCGTTTTCTTTCACGGGCTTACAAAATACTACCAAAATTTATGAAAAGTTTTTCCTTTTAAGTATTAGCCACTCCATCTTGATAATGAAGAAAGTGCCTGTAGTTTCTATCTCTTTGTGCAAATCCCACCTCAGCGTCAACTTCGAGTTGAGAGTTTTAACTCACAAATTTCAAGAGGAAAAGACTAGTTCTGCATAGATGACTTTCCCTCCAGGAATTGATAGTGCTAAGCTGAATTATCCACGAACTCCAATCAATTCAATGTCAAACACCAACCATGAGTTTGGTGGGATATTCTCCCCAGCTCCCTGACTCCCATAGCTGCAAAGAAAGGAATAACAAGAATAAATCAAAGTTAGAAAAGGAAGTTACATGGATGTCAGCACAAGCACCCAGTAGCAGATTCAATCTTCTGGAGGGAGGAACATATCTTGGGACATTAAACGCAAAGCTTTCAAACAAAAAAAAAAAAAAGACTCTGACGAAAAAGCAGGGAGAGGGACTTCATGTCTTCAATACATCCAATAAGTGATGTGTAGCATACCCTACTGATGGTGGGACTGTGAGCCTTCTTTTATCACCCACACGCATTCCTGTTACGGAAGACAATTTTATATTAGCAGCTTCAGCTGCAAAAGAAAAGAATTAAATAAGGACATAGCACTGTCTTTACCATCAAGACCAAGGTTCCATCCCTCTATGACATCTTTATCGCCTACAAACAATATAAAGGAAAATCAGAGATTTAACAAAAGCCTGTCAAAACAAAACAAATTCTTCTAAGAGTCCTGTCGATACCTAGACGAAATTTATATGGAGATTTTCCCTTATTTGTGTAAAATATCTGCCCATTCTCCTTAAGCTTGCCAGTGTAATGAACTTTGAGCTGTGCAGCAGTTCATTCAGCAGAAAAAGTTGAGACTTTTTTCCCGAGGTAAGGTCACCCAAATTCATAGTTCGAGATATCTATAAATTCTCAACTAAATTACCTTCTTTCCTGGAGCGGCCAATTTTCCACCAGGTTCACCTGCTGCGAGCTCTTCAATAGTCAACCCATTAGACAAGGTCCTTATTACAGTAGACTTGACGACCTTCAGACTCTTGTCCTCAACATCCACGGATTGTCTATTCATTTCATTCTCTTGCAGAACAGGAAGATCCATGTTTACCATACAGTCCTCCTGAGATTTGGTCTTCTTTTTCTTCTGCTTCTTAAGTTTCTTATCCGACTGGTGCCCATCAGCTACGGAGTCAGATTTTCCATCTCTACTCCTACTGCATGCATGGATGGTCAAAATATTATAACCAAACATAGTCCCTAAAACAATTTCTAGGAGGAGGCTTTGGCATGCAATCTTGCCTAGAAAATGCAGGTGAAAGGCAAGTGCATGATATCAGAGTATGTACATCAGAACTGGCAATAATGCCATATATTTAGTACTTCCTCCATTCACTTTTTCCACTATTCCAAAAAGAGATTCACTTTTACTTGTCAATTTTAATATATCAAAAAAAGACAATTATCTTTTTCCTATTTTACCCTCAAACATTAATTACTTATTTCTCCAGATCATTTTCCAAAATCAAAGACTACATCAATTAATATGCGTATTATGGTAACTTACTCATATTATTCATTGTTTCTTAAGGGCATATGAAGTCCAAAATGGACAAGTAAAAGTGAACAGGAGTACTAGTTCATAGCAGAATTAGTTTTTCCAAACCTATTTTCCCTCGACAAAAGAAGTGCTTTGATAAAAGCAGGTCTCCTGTTTAAGCAGTAGATAGCAACGGGATTGGTGCAGTTTTCAAGAAAACAATGCAGCTAATTAAACATTAAAACTCACTTATTGATGGTCAGTTTTCGATCTTTTTCATCTATTGCAATTGCATTTGGATCCTCACCCAGATCCCCAGCTTTTAGAGGATCTTGTTGCAGTTGATCCTCTTTAAGAATGGTATCACAGTTTGTATCATGGTTTTCAACAGATTTGGTTTTCACAGAATGTTTTCTTTTCTTCGACTTTGGAACATGATTAGAATCCTCTTCTGCAAGGGGCTTCAGAGTATCAGAATGACCATCTTTCCTGCCAGAGCATGTAGCTTTAAAAAATTAGAAGGGTAATGAGGTGTAAAAAAAGACTTAAGAGAAAATCGATCAGGTACATATATGGTGGATAAACTAGCAATCTGAACATGTGTAAGCACAAAAACAGAACAACTGCATTCAAAAATAAAGCAACATCTTACATATCAATAGTCACTGCCAACCCAACATCCATCAAATTTGCTTTATCCTCATTGTAGTCCTTCGTATCACTGCTAGTATTTGCTTGAAGAAGTTTACTACCATTGCCCTCAAGCCGTTTCCTCTTCTTCTTTGAGTTAATGCTGTTTTCGTGCCTGTGTTCAATAAGATGGAAACAGAAAGAAGGTTAGACCCTCTGTTAGAGGCAAGCAATGGTCCCTTGAATGGACAAAACAAAGAAGAACACTCCACATGAATGCATGCCTACAAAGCAGAGAAGATGGCATGCAATTAGAAGAAATAGCTTCTAGTCATTTTCCTTTACAGGATTTCTCGAGAGCTGACCTACCAGATGCAATTCATCTTAATTCTTAGTCCAGAAAGGGCCAAATATACCCACGTACTATTGGAAATGGTTTAAATATAAACCTCGTTATACTTTTGGGCTAAATATACCCTTCCCGTTATACTTTGGCACATATATACCTTTATAACTAACAGAGTGACAAATGGAGGGCCAGGAATTAAAAACTCATCTAATTTTAAACTATACCCAGTACTAAGTTAACCCACACCACCCCATTAATATTACCCAACCCAAATTACAATTCAAACAGAAAAACCCCTAGCACATATTTATCTTCTCTGTTCTAGCAAAATAAAAGAGGCGAAATGGTAACCATTTTTGCATATCAAAGTAAAGGAGGCAAACAGCTAAATACATCAACTGTGTCATCCAAATCTTCAGCTATCCTATCTATATGAAAGTCATGTTCATAACAAGGTAAGAGTGAGCAAATTTTATTCCTTTGATTCTCCCATTCAACAAGATGGGAAAACAAGCTGTGAACAACTCGCTAAGCGAAAAAGAATAGCAAAAATGAAATGCTGCAGGAGAGTTCATTGAGCAATATTGACGTGTCTCAAGCTTCCACGAGCAAGAAGCTTGGTAATGGTGAAGCAAAAATCTTTGCACAAACCAGAGGTTTTCAGTTCACCTCCTTTGCTTTGCTAACAGAGGAGATAAATACATGCTAGGGTTTTTATGTTTGAAGTGTAATTTGGGTTAGGTATTATTGATTGGCCGGGCCGGGTTAGCTTAGCATGGGATATAGTTTAAAATAGATGGATTGTTTTAATCCAGGCCCTCCACGTGTCTCTTAGTTATAACTTATAAGGGTATATGTGCCCAAGCATAAGAGGAAGGGTATATTTAGCCCAAAAGTATAATGAGAGGTATATTTAAACCATTTTCAATAGTATAGGGGATATATTTTGCCCTTTTCCGTTCTTAGTTCTCACTGGTAAACAATCATGAACTAGCAACAGGTCCACATGCCAACAATTGATATAAGAAAAGAATAGCTTAACAAAATGAAGAGACCATGACTGCTCTGAGAGTTGAAATTCAACAACTAGCTAAAATTGAAGAGATATCTTGGAGGCAAAAGTCCAGATGCTTGTGGCTAAAGGAAGGGGACAGAAACACCAAATATTTTCAAAAGATTGCCAATTCAAATAGGAGATATAACTGTATTGACAGGGTATTGGTGGGGGCAGAGATCATTGAGGACAAGGAGATGGTGAAAGGGAAACTTCTCGAGTTCTTTGAGAATTTATATACTGACCTGAATCATGGAGGCCACCTGCAATTTTTGAAGACATAGCCTCCTTAACTGAAGAGGAAAACAACTCCAAGGAGGCTATGTTTGAAGAGGAAGAAGTATTAGCAGCCATAAATGTTAGTGCACCTGACAAGGCCCCTGGGCCTGATGGGTTTACTATGGCATGTTATCAGAAATCCTGGGACTTTATCAAGCAAGACTTGTTAGCAGCCTTCCAACATTACCATCAACACTGTTGGTTGATAAAATCTTGCAATGCTTCATTCATAGCACTCATCCCCAAGAAGAAAGGAGCAATTGAACTGAGCGACTACAGACCAATTAGTTTAATTGGCAGCATTTACAAGATTGTTGCAAAGATCCTAGCAGGAAGCTTTAAGAAGGTGATTTGGAAGTTGGTCCCAAATCAACAGAATGCATTTATTCAATGGGGGCAAATTACAGATACTTCCCTCATACTAATGAGGTCCAAGACTGGCAGCAAAATCAGGGGGATGCTGATTTGTTATGCAAGTTAGACATACCAGCTGAATTGGTCCTACCTCATTCCTATCCTGAGGCAAATGGGATTTGGTGAAAGATAGATCAAGTGGATAACGTTCAACATATCTACAGTTTAAGTACTCAGTCCTCATCAACAGAAGCCCAGTAGGATTTTTCTACCCCCAAAGAGGATTAAGGCAAGGTGATCATCTCTCTCCTTTCCTGTTCATAATAGCAATAGAGAGATAGAGCAAAATGCTGGACAAAGCAAGCAAATGCAATGGATAAATGGATTTGAGTTGGGAAGGGATAGAGCAGTCAACATCTCACATTTGTTATACGCAGATGACACTGATTTTCTGTGAGGCTGAAAGGAGTCAGATCCTATATTTAAACCTAACACTTTTGATTTTGAAACTATTTCAAGTCTCCACATTAACATGTTAAAAAGTGTAATGTACCCTGTTAAAGTGCGTAATCTAGAGGAACTAGAAGCCATATTGGGGTGCAGCATTAGGGCATTTCCAACAACCTACTTAGGACTTCCTCTTGGAACCAAGTTTAAAGCAGAAGGCAGTTGGAGTGGAGTCATAAAGAAATTTGAATAGAGACTGGCTTCTCGGCAAATGAAGTACTTATATATGGGAGGCAGACTTACTCTGATCAGTAGTGTGCTAGATAGCATTCCAACTTATAATATGTCTCTCCACCCAATTCTTGACAATGTTTTGGAAAAACTTGACAGAATAAGCAGGGATTTCCTTTGGGAAGGAAACAGCAATGTGCACAAATTTCACCTAGTCAAGTGAGATGAAGTCATTTTGCCCAAGAGGCTTGGGGTATGGGCATAAAAGATCTATCCTTGCATAACAAGTGTCTCCTAATGAAGTGGAGATGGAGATACTGGAGATCAAAGTTGTCAGATGAACCATATGGGGTTGGAGTATGGAAGTACATGCTCAAGCTATGGGATGAGCTCTCATAGTTCCACCATCTTGTAGCAGGAAATGGCCAGAGAATCAATTTTTGAAAAGACAAATGGCTTGGGACTTCTCCTCTAATGTCTGACTTCCGAACATTTTTCAGATAGCTAATGACCCTGAATCAACAGTCCATAGGAAAATGGAAGGAAATGCTTGGAACCTACAAGACTGAGAGTTAAGAGGAAATAATAAATCTGCTAGCAGCACTTCACTATGAAAATATCAACCCCTAGACCTAGACCAATTCAAATGAGAAGTAACAGAAAAAAGAAATTTTCAAGGTCCACTTAGCACTATCACAGAGAGTTGGCCATGGAATCTTGTTTGCAAAGCAGATATCCCCCCCCCCCCCCACCACAACAAAAAAAAAAAAGAGAAAAGATAAGTTGTTTCAGTTGGACTGCCATGCATGAAGCATGTTTGACACAAGTTAACCTAGCAAAGAGGAAATTTCATACGGTCAACAGATGCTATATGTGCCTAAGGGAAACAGGAATGTATGGCCACTTTTTCCTACAATGTGCTGTGGCATCAGATCGCTGGAGCATGTTTATTACACTTTTTGGGCTCAAATGGATCATGCCACAAAACATCAAAGATGCTTTTGAAAGCTGAAGCAAATGGAAAGTTGATAGCCCCATCAAGATTATATGGAAGATGATACCAACAACTATTTTCTGGAGCATATGGAATGAGAGGAATAGCAGATACCATGATGGGTTATCAACTACCTTTCGATCTCTAAGAGCTAAATGCCTTATGTATCTGTATAGCTGGGTTTATTTGTTTGAGAAGTCAAGGAGGCACGAAGAGATAACCAAGAGTCTTTCTATTTCACTGTCCAATTCCCCAGATACCCTTTTGAACTTTGCTAGCTCCTTGTCTTTAGTATAATGGCTGTAATGTTTGCAATGGAGCTTCTTAGTTATTTTTGGTACTACGCATCTCCTTGTTGCCAGCAATGAAAACCTTTACCTTTACTTCATCAAAAAAAAAAAAGGTCTTCAACATAACAGTCAAAGTTAGAAAAAATATGAAATGATTCAACGTAACATTTCCTTTGAGGAGATTAGGCACCTAGTATGGACACCAGAACAATTGTACATTGAAAACTGGCAAGATCAAGTACCTAGTATGGATACCAGAACAATTATATATTGAAAACTTTCAGCAAGTCTTTGCAGGGTTCATGCAAAAAAGCAGATCCGAGAAGAGGTGATTTTCAAAGGAGAAGATCCTATGATACTAGATTCTCTTAGTTCCTCATAAAGCTTATAATGGTTCACATCCAAGACCAAAAATTTACTGCAATCACAGAAATCAGCAGTTGCTTATGTGTAACTTACTTGGCTTTTTTAGATTCCACTGTGCCACCATTTTCTGTCGTATGAGGAACCTCGGTACTTAGCATGTCATTCTTTTCATTATCGTCTGATGCTACAACCTTCACATCAGTCTTCTTAAGTGCAGATAAGAGACAATTATCTTCATCTTCACTTTCCTGCAATATATCCTCATTTTCGGACTCGCTTACTTGGTACTTCTTCCTAAGCCTTCTATGGCCACCATTCTTGTTAAGCTTATTGTCTGACAGGTTCTCATCATCTTCTTGAACTGAAAATGTCAAAAAGTCTATCAGAAAAATAAAAGTTCAGAATGGATAAAGATAAGAGAAACTAGCATCCAAGGGTGTGGCCTAACCATCAATGAAGGAGACCAGATTTTGAATCCCAATAGGGGGGCAAAGGAAGCAGGGGGATTTTTTTAAATCTTCCTAATTTGGTAGACAGAGTTACCTGGTACCTATACTAGTAGGATATGTGGGTACATTTTCTTTTTCTTTTTTGAGAATTTAGGAGATGTGGGTAATAAGTGGACCATTATCAGAAAAATAACACTAAATTGAAATGAGAATCTCATTGACCAGCTGGATCACTTGTATCAAAATGCTACAGATCGCGCTGATTTGGAGGGAGGCAGAGAATGGGGATTAGCAGCCTGTCGACTGTCGTCCAGTCCCTGTGTTAGGGCCCGTTTGAACATGTGATATGAAATGGAAGTTTTCTTTGGACTTACAATTTGGATTTCTCAAATTAAATTTTTTCCTCATAAATATGAAAACACCATAGGTTGTAAAAAAAATATATCAAAATTTCCTCTTATACAATCTCACCAATTGAGCAAATCATAGTTCAAAAAATATATTGGAATATCCTAAGCACCGTATTCATAAGTCACACATATCCATGTCTCTTTTACAAATAAATGTTTGCGATTACAAACTTCCAAACACACAAATTTTATAAAGATGCACTAGTCAACAATTGTAATAACTAGTTATTCTTTACTATAATTTTTTCACATGATAAAGAAAATTGAGCCTTTTTTTTTTGCAAAACTTAAAATAAATGGATCCTTTTTTAACAAAAGATTAACTTATGGGTCCAATTTTTACATTTGGAATCATGATTTGGGAGGAGAATTTTGGATATGAAATCATGATTTCAAATTGCATGTCCAAATGCTGATGCGAAATCATAATTTCAGATCATGATATAGAATTGCATGTGCAAACGCAAGCTTAGTTTGTCTAAAGGAAGGGGATATTCCACTGGACTATCATAACCCACACTCAAGGAGATAAGCAGGAAAAAAGAATAGGTGCAGAACTCATACTCAAATTTAAAAGAAAATTGATAGCTTCAACCTTGCATGATCACATCGAGTTAAAAGATACCTCCGCTGCTTGAAGCAGGTGAAGGTGGGGATATTTCTGGTTCAGAATCATTGATAAAGCTATCATCATACTTGTCATCATCACTGTCATGGCAGGATTCTCCTGTTTCCGTGTCTGCAATATCCTCTCCATATGACTCTGTATCACTGTTTACATTTGCTCGACGACTATTTCCCACATAGTAACCAGTCAGATAAACAGTTCTTGGGCCAAGAACAGAGAAAACCACATCTTCTGCCTCCTCAAACTCTAAATCCAAAGGGCATGACTCTGTCTTGTTAGGTAACAAAGCACAGAGGAAAACAGGACTCTTGTTCCCCAAATTACACTGTACCAAACTTTTAGTTTCAGCCTTGCCAATTCCCAATGTTGCCTAAAAGGACACAACATGCAGAACAAGAAGCTACAAGTGGTTAATCTCCCGGCTGTCCTTGATAAGAAATGAATATGCATCACAAATTGAATACGACTCGAATGAAAATTTAATCTTGTTTTGAGCTTCATTTAAATTTTTTTCCCTTTCTTTTCATCGTTTTGCTTTGTTATTGAAACTACTCACACAGTCACTCCATTGCATTCAATATGACAGTGCTTGACTAAACAAAAGGTTTAAATTAGCATATAACTGACTTAGCAGAATAAAGGATTAACACAGTGTTTGCAAAATAATTTGATAGGGAAAACATTTCATCAAGTCTAGTTTGTAAACAAATTGAATGATGCCAAACAATGTACTTTCTTTTATTTTGGTACACAATGTGAAAGGTTACCATTAACAAACAACCACAAAACACAACCTAAACAGCACCTAATTGCACACCCACATTCTAGGAAGAGTGGTGAAAAGTAGGTCTCAAGCAAACAAAAAACAGCAACTAGCTACATTTCCAATATATCTACAAAGCCTCTACATTTAATTCTTTCTTGGAGCCACTAAGTCTATTTTGTCTATAATATCTCTCTTTATATGTGTAATCACTTCATCAAGTTCTACATGTTTCCTTTGGATCATCTTCCAATTCCTAGCTCTCCATGTCTGATAGGTATATCACAGCTCCCCATGCAGCTACTAGTATCTCCGTCTTGAACTGCTTCCACTGCTTATTCTTCAGGTTGATCAAACCTCTTCTCAATTCTCTGTCATAGAGTGTACCACCAGTCCACTGCTCTATCCAAGTCCTATCTACATTGTATCCAGCTACACCCCACAAACAAATGCTTTGGGTTCTCAGGAACCTGAGGGGACACAGGCAACAGTCACTCTCCTCCACTGGTATTTTCAGCTTCAGTAACCTATATTTTATAAGCACTGTTTTGAGATGCTAACCACGTATTGACTCTATGATTTGGTTGAGCCATTGCACTCCATATAAGCTAAATAGTAGCAAGTCTAGGTTGTTCTCCTATCAGATCCAAATAGCCACAAGTAATGGAATACTCACCTGTAGAAGTCAGACCATTGGAATACTCACCTGTAGAAGTCAGACCATACTTGCCCCGCACATATCATTTTTTTCATCCTTCCTTTCGATGAGTTTATCTTCCTCCAATGTCAACTACTATCTAGAGGAGCCTTGTATTCCCATAAGCTTTCAGCAGATTTCATATATACACCATGGGCTCACTTGACCCACAGTGAGCCTTTCTTTTCAATAAACTGCCACAACCATTTACCAACACAAACAACATTCCAAATTCTGCATCCTTCGATATTTAGCCCCCCTAACTTCTTCGGAAGACAAACTTTTTCCCATGAAAACAAGGAGATCTTCTTTTTGTTTTTAGAGCTTCCCCACAAGTTTCCCTACACCTCTTATCCACTTCTTTCAATATGCTTTGGGCAAAATAAATACTGCTCCCGAAGCACTATGAATTATAAAGAAAACAACATTTATAACCTGAAGTCTGCCTACAGAGGACAGCTGTTTGGAGTACGTCAGTTTGATTCAGCTGGTAAGTTTGTCTAATAGTTGGTGGCATTCCATTATACTCCAGTTCTAGGATGAGATAGGCAATCCAAGATATCTTAAAGAGAACACTTCAATAGAAAATCATATTTAAGCAATGATTTGGCTCTTGACTTCACCAGTAACTCTAGCCATAAAGATACTTGAGTTTTCTATATTAGCAACCAACCTAATAACATCACTGAAATGTTTTAGTGCTCCATGATCCTATGTACTGGGCCAACTGTCCCTTTTACGGAATTGCATAAGATCATTAACAAAAATAAGATTAGTCAATTGCCCAGCTTTGCACATTGGATGAAACTTAAAAATCAGGTAGCATGCGCATTGATTTTAGAATCCTGGTAAGGTATTCCATCACCAAGACAAACAACACTGGTGAGACAGAATCAGCTTGCAACTTCAAGTAAACCTCTTTAAATGCATTCTTATCTTCATCAGCCTCGGCGCCAAATAATTTGAACGTCCCAAAATGGAAACATTTTCATATGAATTGGGACAGTATTTGAAATTAAATTAGTTTCAACTTTAAACCCTATGAGTCATGGATTTCCAACGCACTTTACTTAAACATCAATGACATTAATAAACCAATCACTAATTTAGGTAAAACACAGGGAATTGGAGATCTCAATTCATATATGTGTTAGTGTGTGTATATATCACCTGAGAAATTCGGAGCCTTCCTCTCTGATTATTGAAGGAATGAGTAACTGGTTTTCCAGCTTTCAGTTCAATACCTACAAAAAAGTGTAAAGTTAACGACAGTAATGATCGATCAAAAAAAGCATTAGAAAACAGCTGATAAAACTTTACCCCAAAATGCCATTGTTTCAGCTTGACGGTTGTTGAACCCTAGGCGAAGTGAAGGGTGGTCCTTCTCTTTCCTCAAACCCTAAGCTATTTATAGGTGTGAGTTACGCGGGAGTTTGTTTCTAGCTTTACTTAGCGCGCTTACTCTATTACTCCCTGTCCACTAATAGCTCAATATATTAACTTGACACGGAGGTTGAAAAATAATAAATAAAAAAAAATTTATCAAATTATTTTTATTAAATAT
>JAABOM020000001.1:26259580-26278526 GCA_011800125.2 Solanum clarkiae | reverse complement strand
AAAATATTTTTTTAATTTTTTATATTTTATATAGCCAAAATAAAAATATATAATTTAGTTAAATATAAAAATATTAAAAAAATAATATTTTTGATCAAATTTATTAAAAATTAGGTCGAATTGAATCGCCTTATGACCCACTAATCAACTCGTTTTGACCAAATAAATTTAAATTGTATTGAATCGAAATTTGAGCCAATTGCTCAATTGCCACTACTACCTCCTTTAACTCGTTTTGGCCAAATAAATTTAAATTGTATTGAGCCAAATTTGAACCCATCGGGCCGATTGCGACCCACTACCTCCTCTTTTACGAGTTCAGAACCATAGCGGAGAGCAGAATCAGTAAATTTTCCGAAAAAGTGAGACGTAATGAAGATTAATCCACCAATGTTACTGCAAATTAGCAGATCCTATGTTAAACTAGTCAAAGCTGGCTATTTTCAAATGTGGTTTGGTAGACATTTTTCTCACACTGAAACCCCAACTACCAACTCTATTCTTGATGCTTCATCCATGGAATCTGATAACTCCCAGGTAGTTTTTCTTTCTCTCGTTCTGTTTTTGCGCAAACCCACCAAAGAAACACAGTTGAAAGGAGCTAACTTGAGCTGAACAAGACATTGAAAGCTTACATTTTTATGGTATAAATTTAAATTTCAATGCATTTTGGCAGCAGAAGGCAACTGATTCAACATGGGATTCAAAAATTGTATTGTATTCTTTCTGGCAAAGTTCATGTTCTTGGAGAGTTCGCTTCGCCTTAAATCTCAAAGGTCTATTCTTGGTCAATCCTAAGATAGAATTTTTGTTCAGTAATTTGTTTTTTGGGTTGGGGTGGGGGGTGGGTGGGGGGTGGACTGAATAACTGTTTGATTGTTAACTTTGTGTTTTGGTTTCTTGGGGTGCACAGGGATTTCTTATGAATATAGAGCAGTCAACATTGACAAAGGAGAACAGTTCACTTCAGGTATTATGTTTGATTTTTTTGCTAATCATTCACCTGGATTGAATTCAGAAGTACCAAAGGCTTTTTCTTGAGTGCAATATTGTTGATAAAAGAAGATGCAGATAATTAATTCACATAGAAATTACTATATGCAGTGGATAACTCCTGCCAAGAAAGCTATTCTTTGTGGTGCACACAAAATGTCTCTGCAGATTGATAATAGTGTGCCAGACGGTCTTGCAGATAGGCTAGTGTAGCTCCTATTTGCTTAATTAGACATAGAGATAATAGTTGTTGCCATATTTGTTAGGAGTATGAACATTACTAGATGCTATTGATGGTTCAACTTCATGGCTCTCCGTAGTCTATGTAAGCCCTTAGGTGAATCTTTTGCTTATAGCTCTTGAGTTATATTTACTTTAATAAACAAAAATGTTATAGCTCTTGATTATTGTGAACTAGTGATGAACAGATATAGCAGTCATTTCAGTAAAGAGTATGAGTAAGCCGTTTGGCTGTTTCAGAAACTAATGATAGTAGTAGCTTATGTTAGAATAGGAATAGGCACATACAGTCCTAATTAGAATAGGAATAGCCCGAATAGGAATAACAATAGTATATAGAATCCTACTTGAAAAAGGATTGTATTATAGTATCCTAGTTGGAAAATGATTGTATTATAATACCCTAGTTGGAAAAGGATTGTATTATAGTATCGTAGTTGGAAAAGGATTGTATTATAGTATCCTAGTTGGGGAAGGAGTCTAATATAGTATCTATGTATAGGGTCTCAATGTAATAATGTAGACAACAGTTCAATAATATTCTTCCCCAATATTTCTCACTTGGTATAAGAGCTTTTACGGTCTTGGTAGAAAATCAAAGAGCTTCCGTTGTCGGCGGGCGGCTATGACCCATATAGGCCGCCCGTCTGGCCAATGATTATGTTAGCAAAAAAAAAAAAAAAAGAATAGGTCATTGTTTGTCAATTTTCGGTGACTTTCTAGGGTTGTTTTGTGTCAACCCCACATCTGTCTGTGTTTGTGTAGCACTGTGCCATCATTCCAGTTACTACTTTTTTTTATATCTAATTTGTGTAGCACCGTGTCATCTTTTCGGTGACTACTTTTTTTATATTTATCATGTGTAGTACCGTGCCAATCTTTCCGGTGACTACTTTCTCATATTCGATTTGTGTAGCACCGCGCATCTCTCTGGACGACTTCTCATATTCAATTTGTGTAGTACTGTGAATTTTTCGAACTACTTTCACATATCTAAGTTGCATAGCACTGCGTTTTTTTGGTGACTCAGATTTGATTTGTTAGTTCCATTCATCTTTTCGGTGACTCATCAATCTAGTTTGAGTAGGGACGTGCCATCATTCCGACCCTATCCATACAATTTGTCTTTTGTCGTAGGGTCATGCGGTCAATATGATCCTACCTATATAATTTCTATTTTCCAGTAGGGTCGTGCCATCATTCCTACCCTACTCATATAATTCTTTTCTCAGTAGGGTCGTGTCATCATTCCGACCCTACCCATATAATTTTATTTCTCAATATGTGATCACTTTAATCCATCAAATCTAATAATTTGGTGCATAAGCAAGTTTCGAGCAGTTTTAAAGTGACTTTCTTAGAGTAATTTCGAGATGACTCATATTGTCATTCTCTATTGACCTTTTGATCAGTTGAGCATTAAGAATGCTTTTCTCCGTGATCATCTCGAGGAAGAAATCTATATAGAGAAACCACCTGATTTTGTTGCTCAGGGGGAGTTTGGCACCCTTGAATGTCGTTTGGTAGCCTTGTATGTCATTTGTGTAAGTCCCTTTGTGGTATAAATCAGTCTTCTGAGCTTGGTTTGGGAAGTTCAACATTGTAATTGAAGAACTTATCATATTGTGTTTTATGGACATTGTGCATCAAATCCAGTATTTCATGAGAAGACAAAGCACACTGAAATTGATTGCCGATTTTGCGAAATTAGAGTGATCAACTTGCAGATATCTCACCAAGCTCTTCATTGATCCTCGTATTAATTACATTTGTAACAAGCTAGGTACATATGACGTGTATGCACTAGCTTGAGGGGGAATGTTAGAATAGGAATAGGTACATACAGTCCTAATTAGAATAAGAATAGCCCGAATAGGAATAAAAATAGTATGTAGAATCCTACTTGGAAAAGGATTGTATTATAGTATTCTAGTTGAAAAAGGATTGTATTAGTATCCTAGTTGGAAAAGGATTGTATTATAGTATCCTAGTTGGAAAAGGAGTCTAATATAGTATCTATATATAGGGTATCAATCTAATAATTTAGACAACAGTTCAATATTATTCTTCCCTAATATTTCTCACATATTTCTCACAGCTTATACCTCAATATTACTACAGTGATGGGCAGAAGTCAGAACTTGAAACTATTTCCGTAAAGAGTAAGAATAAGTCGTTTGGTTGTTTTGGCCACTCTTAACATTAGCTTATGTACAGTTCCGAACCAATAAGCTGTAACACACATATCTCTAGCTGTAAAATGCATTTGCTTCTTTGGTCTACTTACAACAGAGAGCTTCCTGTGGCACACTACCGAATATTTGAACTTTGAATACTGACCAGGTTTAAGGTAAATATGAATACTGACCAAGTTTAAGGGAGATATATCTAACTTCATACAAGTGTTCAGCTATAGGTTCAAAATTCAGGTCCATCCCTATGATTGCTCATTTCCCTTGGCATTTTCCTTGTGACATTTCCAACTCCACCTGGCAGTAATATCGTTAGCCAATGATATTGTAAAAAAGTCTCTGCATATCTGTAACTTAAGTTTAGCACGTCTGTGACTGCTTTATGTTTATTACGCCAATAGGTCATGAGAGATCAAACTAGAAAGAAGTGGCACGTCCATCAAGTTGTCAAGCAGGAATTTGAACAGAAAGACTCATTGTCAGTGTGTTATACAACCCCAGGAACATTCATTAGATTACAGTATTTGTCTAAAGTTCTTTGTTCACTGGTACCAATAAGATATCATCTTACCCATTTTTATCCACAGGATGTGTTGACGCAGCATATCCTCCAAATTATCTTAAAACAGCAGCTGTTTTCAGGTCCTGTTGTCTAGTTTTTGTAGTTCAAACTACCCTTCTCTGTGA
Source organism: Solanum clarkiae (assembly GCA_011800125.2). Taxonomy (NCBI): domain Eukaryota; kingdom Viridiplantae; phylum Streptophyta; class Magnoliopsida; order Solanales; family Solanaceae; genus Solanum; species Solanum clarkiae. The sequence continues at coordinate 26,274,414 of JAABOM020000001.1, read as the reverse complement.
CCTTTTCTATGATATGATTAAGATTACCCTTTTCTACTGAAATATATGCCCATTTAATCACATGCTTTCTTAGTTAAGAATGCTGAGCCAGTAGCCTTTTTAGTACATTTAGTTCTCTGGTTATCGGTGCCTGATTCTTCCTCTAATGTTAGAGCTTTTTTAAGTCTAAAGACTAAAGGTGTCCAAAAAAATATGGGAAGTCTTACTATAGGAATCCGCAATATTATGTAGTTAGGTAGCCTCAGTTTGATTAAGCATAGATATGCATGCAAACTCATGCGCTATTTGGGTAGGAATATGTGTCAAAGCAGACAAATTTATCCAGAAAAAGAAAAGGAGATGAAGCATAGATACATCTACTTGATGATATAAGGATGTTCTCTCTTGATTGAGTAAAGGAAAGCCAATTTCAACTTCAGAATTGTACAACTTTGTGATACCGACATCCGGCTTCTGCAATCCAGTTATGAGTACTGTGATAGAGTTCTGTTTCCATTTATGTTTTCCCTAACACGAGCATAAACTAAATCTTCCACTGCGATCAGTGTTCAGTGGTTCACTAGCATAGTTTCTGAACTTGAGCAATGCTCCAGGATGGAATATTTATATTGGTGGTATATGCATATTTTTTTTGTTGTACCATTAATTCTGACTAAAGTCATATGCATATTTGCAGAGTTTGATAAATTAAATCCTCTTCATTATGTTCCTGTATTGGTTGATGGTGATGTGGTAATTTCGGACTCCTATGCAATTTTCCTGGTAGGATCTCTTAAGCCTATATGATCTTCTTTGATCCTAATCCTGACACCATCATGAATGATTCAGTTGTGTGCCAATCTCTTTGCTGTTTGGCTAGTATTTAGAAGAGAAGTATCATCAGAGACCCCTGTTGCCAGTTGAACCTCAATTAAGAGCTCTCAATCTTCAGGTAAGATCCAAGTGCTTGTGGGTCCTTCACTTAGGGGCATTATGAACTAATCAGGAAAAGAAGTCCTTGAAGTGCATTTTGAAGAAAAAATTTTAGAAATAAAATCAGCCTATTATGTTGCACCTGTATGCTCACTATCTTGAGACCATAAGGGCGAGATATCTCGGCGAGTGGTGATGTATATTATCTCCAGCTTCAAGGTTGATGAACATTGACTTTCTGGGAAATTTTCTCGTAAAATATGTACTTCGGAGCTAGGTTGGTTGCAATTAGAATAAAAGCTGTGCACCCCTTGTCTTTCTCTGCAGGCAGCAAGCATTGTCAGCTCTAATATGCAGCCACTCCATATGTTGTCAGTGCTGGTATTTCTCTTGCTCCAGCAGTTCCATTTTACGCTCTGTGTGGTCAAGGATGTTCTTTTGTCAGAGCAATAATAGTTGTCGTTCATTTTTTAGAGGTATATGGAGGAAAGGGTTGGTCCTGAGGAGAAACAATTGTGGGCAAAATTTCACATACAAAAAGGTTTTGGAGGTAAGTTTCTTTGAAATTTCCTGTTGATTAGTAAGTTTGTTCTTTGTTTCTTCCCTAACTTTCTCCTCACATTTTCTGCTACTTTATTATAACTTCAGTTTTGATAAAGGATTTAATGGAATAATCTCTTCCTTGCTGAAAGTTTAAAAATTTGAAACAACCCTCAATTTTTAAGACAAAAGGTAAAAAGGGAAATTATGTAACGCCAAGCAAACTATGCTTGTTTGTGTATGCATTTCAGGAAATGTACTCATATGGGTCAAGTTTTATGCATGTTCTATGTACCATACTCATTTAGTCCACATGAGAAAAGAGGAGTCGCCAATAAAGCCTTCAATTTAGTTTGATGCTTGAGCTTTGAGTCGCTTTGGTACATACGAATGCCCATTGCTATACTTGTCAAAAAAAAAAAAATCATCATCATGGAGTCTCTTTTTCTAATTTTTTTGAAACTGGTAACAACTACACACACACATATATATTAAAGTTAAAGTTTCACAACAACAGTGCAAGAAGACATCACAACATCCCAACCAAGCTTAATCTACTAATCCACAAGGATCCTATCACATCAACTGGATTTCTAATTTATTTGTCATAGTTCAACTGGATTGGTTATTAAGGACTTAGCTTTGCCTATGTATTTTCTGCGCAACGGACTAGTTTTGGGTTTCTAAATAAAACTCGCATAATAGGGTGGTCAAGTAGGATTTTGATCTTCTATATTATCATTTGAGTACTCAAAAACTTGATTCCCTGTAACTTTGAGTATGGTTAGTTATGCATGTGCTTCAAACTTTATGAAAATCCAATTGAACATTTATTGGGTTAGTTATTATAAAGGGTATCATGGATATCTAGATGGAGGTAATATTCGCCTTCACATGAGTCAAAAGAGAAAAATCAGTTCTGAAGGATCTCATCAGCCTAACAATGTTCGATATCCTTGTTTTGTTTGCTTAATCTTCTGGTGTTTAATTAGACAAGATGACACTGTTTGGCTATAGATCATGATGTTGTTTCTATTCTAAGATTAAGGATGTGGCATGTGGCAAGTTGCAACTACAACTCCTTCTTTGCCTGATATGTGTAGTGTGTTGCGAATTTTGTTTCCTGATCAGTCAATAGTCTTCTTCAACCACTTGTTCGACTGGTTCTGAGGAAACTTCTCTTGTTTTGGAGCAGCTCTTGAAAAGTTGCTGACGAAATCTGCTGGAAAGTATGCTACGGGAGAAGAAGTTTATATGGTACTTTTTGTCTATCACTCGTATGCTTTCTTGATAGCATTGTTTTATTGTGCACCTGAATTCCTTGAGCTTCTAAATTAGTGGGGAGATAATATCATGTCAACGGTTATATAAAAATCATCTTGACGATGTTATTCCTAAATGATCCCAGCTGATATAACGCGGTGGACATTGCAGGCTGATGTGTTTTTGGCACCCCAAATTGCAGTGGCTACTAAAAGGTTTAAGATTGACATGGTAAGTTTTTGTGTTTGGGTCATTTTTTGGCTGCAACATGATGACTAATTTAAACTCTACTCAGATCCCTTAAGTCTCTCTGCATTGGATTAAATAAACTTCATTGTCCTCAACTGCAAACAAGCCAAGTTGAATCAAGCTCTGGAGTTCCGAACTTGCTTAGCCATATTATACTAGACCATTGTCACGGACTTAAAACTCTTGCTAAGAACTCCCCATGCTGGGCTGGACTGCTACTTTAATAGACAAGCTCAAGTTCGAGCTTGAACTATGCTCAACTAATTTCCGAGCTCAAACTCAACACGAACTTATTAGTCTAAACCCACACAGTTGACATCCCTATCATAGTATTTGGGAGTCAAACGGGCGGGTTGTGTTGAAATTGAGAATGTTAAAATAGGTAGAAATAGAAATTGGATTGAATTATGACCCGTCCAAATTTGTTTTGGACTCCACTGTGCTAAAACTCGGGTTGGGTCATGGCCTACTCAATCTCAATAATTTTAACATATTATTATTTACTTTTTATAACCACAATTTGAATTTCAACTCAAGAAAATAAAAAGTTAGAAATAGACGGATAAATTATAGAAAACATAAAATAGAAAGAAAACTTACATTACATCAATGCAATTGCAAGTAAAGAACCTTAGAACGGATTGAAATTGGAGATTAAATTGAGCTCAGTTGAAAATTCTTTCAAAATGTGTTAAAAGTTTGAATGAGTTGAGATTGAATCCAATTCACATTATCCTGAGCCCTTTAACCCATAAAATTTTGGATGGATTGAACGAGTTACCTACATTTGGACTCATTTTGACACCCATGAAATCATTTATGAAAAAACAAAAAAATAAATAGTGTTTGTTTGTTTGAATGTTTTTCTGTGGCCAAAATTTTACATCACACTTTCAGCACACCTTGCGAAACATGTTCCACCTTTCTTTCCTTAGAATATATAATATTGTGACACTCATTTAATATTTGAACTCAACGCCTTCCTCTGCTGTCTTTTTCCCGCCCCCCTCACTAACTTCCAAGGGGAAAATCATAACAAAAAACATCTATTTGCGACCCCAAATAATCCCTATGTCACTGCGAAGAGATTATTCATACAATATAGAAAGATTATAGTAAAGAGTAGCTAGTTATTATTAATTTATTTATTTTTCCACTGATAGATCTTTTTAACAAATTGTAATAGCTACTAATTGTATTATTGGCAGTTTTTATTAAAACAATTTTTGAAAAACTGTGATCGAATGTTGACATTATTTTATATGTGCAGTCTGAGTTTCCCACGTTACGGAAGATATATGATTCTTGTGAAGCATTACCAGAATTCCAAGCTTCTTTACCAGAACGACAGCCTGATGCTGCAATGTGAGCTAATATACTCTGCACACCAAAATTTTAGAATAATTAATATTAATGTGATTATGTCTTTAAATTCTAGAATTAATTAAAAACATACACGACTGTATTTATAAGTACATGACAACAGAAAATGAGAAAGGAGTAATTTTTTTAACTTATGGAAAATAATTTCTGCTACTCATTCTCGCAAAATCTTGATCAAACGCCTCATGTTTTAAAAATAAACACTTTTTAGAAAAATAAAATAAATATGAAAGAATTATGTTTTCAGATCTCATAAAAATAAAAATCTCTTACTCCTAAATTAAAACTGGTTTTAAGCACATGTCACAAATCGTAAGGGTGGGGGGCGGAAAAAACCGCTTTTGACTGGGAGTGGGATCATACATTTTTGTCCAAACGGGCCCTTAAGTTTTCTCATGAGGTGGCTATATATTACTCCCTTCGTTTTTTTGGTTGTCGTGAACAGGTTCTTCACAACACTTAAAAGAATGAATTAATTAGAAGCGTACTTTGATTAGTATATTCCTTATAGTTTTTAAGTCTCTATCTATTTACATGCCTTTTAATTTTAAGATTATTAAAGTTAAGAGCAAAAATTGAAAAAAATAATTTGATTTTTTTATAAAAATTATTTTAGAATAAGTATTCTTTTATATACATGACCATTAAAAAGGAACAGAGAATAATAACAACATAACTAGTAAAATATTACAAGTGAGTCAAAAGATAGAGACCTTACTACTACATCATAGAGATATAAAGGTCGTTTCTGAAAGACCCTCGCCTCAAATATATTACCACCAAAAGGAAAAAAATAATATATTCAGAATAGCGACTAAAATGAAAAACATGATAGAGATATAGAGGTCGTTTCTGGAAGATCCTCGTCTCAAATATATTACCATCAAAAGGAAAAAAATAATATATTCAGAATAGCAACTAAAATGAAAAACAATGACAATTCTACAAATAAAAATAAAAGTAACAAAATAATTGATGGGCAATAACAACACAATATATAAATACGGGACTAATCCGATTAATCTACTACATCACAAGGCAAGACAACATCTTAACCCTACTAGCCTATTAACCTTCTATCTTAATCTGTGACCTCCGTTCCTTTTCTATCCAAGGTCATGTCCTTAGTGATATGAAATTGCGTCATATCCTATTTAATCACCTTTCCCCAATACTTTTTCGATCTACCTCTACCCCTCAGCGTAATTCCTAAATTCAACCTCTCGCACCTCTTGATAGGAGCATCGATACACCTCCTCTCCATACACCTTTAACCATCTCAGTCTCGCTTCTCTCATCTTGTCCTTCACAGAGACCACCTCTATTTTCTCCCGAATAACCTTACTCTTAATCTTATAACACCTATTATGTCCACATATCCATCTCAACATCCTCACTCTGCAATCTACATTTTTCTAACATGCAAAATATTAACTGGTCAGCAATCTATTATATATCAAATATAGTTTAACTATCATTCTATAAAACTTGCCCTTATATTTTGATGATATCTTCTAAAAAAGAAAAATTATTATTATTATCATTATTATTATAGTTGCTTTATAACCCGAGGTCCTTAATTTTACTCACCCTCTCCATTGGGATCTACTCTCCTTAATAATAATATACCAAAATGTGCAAATTATGCCTAAATTAAAGTCGGTTCGATTTAAGTATCTCGATATATAATAACATATTTTTAATTTTAATATTTTAATTTAAACATTTTATCTTGTGTTTAAATTATTCAAAAAAAATAAAATTTATTTTAAATATTTAAATAAAATTTGTTCACAAATTTAAGAGAATGCGGACCGTATAAAAATAAACATCATTGAACCTGTCAAGACAAACTGGTTTCCTCTATTTATGACTGCCGTCTGTACCTGACAGAAAAGTCCTTTACCAAACTTTTGTCAGTTTTTTTTTAATTTAATAATAATCCTCCAAGCTGTAATCAACTCAAATTGTGAAACTCATGAGTCTACCTTCCTCCTTTAAACAGTGCCCTCAGAGAATCTTTCCATTAATAAGTTTTTATTTTTTAGACATTTGAATTGTTTTTTGTTTAATCAAACGGAAATCCCCTCAAATGGAATTCTATGCTTTCACGAATTTAAATATAGTTAAATTTTAATATGAACATGGATTGAGTGAAAAAAATAAAGTATATAATAAAATATTTATGTTAAATACATGAAAAGTTATTGTGCGAGTTTCAAATATCTATCGTATAAATATATATATATATATCAAATAAAATATATCACGTTATTTAGTCATACACTATAACCTCGACAGTAACAAGCATGAAATTTTGAATGTTTTATTGACATTAATAGGTATAATCTAAAGACAGGACAACATATAATTGACAAACTTTAAGAAAGTATTCATAGACTACGCAAAATAGTTCAATTCATGTCCTTCGTTAGTGTTTTGATTTATTTACAACTTTATCGAAGATTTGATAAGGAAATTCTGGTACTCCTTTCATATTAAGTTAATTATTAAGGAATTTTTGATGTTTTAAAATAAATAAATTGTTCATTTTTCAAGGAATGTGTTGGTAATTTTTTTCAATTTCACCCTTCATTAATTAAGTTTCTAAGGTTGAATTTTGTATGAGAAATAAATGGTGTATTAAATGATTGCATGGAGTTTGAAAAGGAGTAAAAATAAAAAAACATGATTAAATTTTATCTTTATTTCTTTTTCTTAATATGTGTGAAATGACCTAACAATTCACTTAATATGAAACAGAGGAAGTATTACTTTTCGATCTTCACGATATTCTCTTATTATTTTATAGGAAGGGTCCGGAAATATTTTTTTTTTATTTTCTATTAATTGGTCAATTTTTGTGATATATATATAATTTTTATTTTTTTTTAATTGAGAAAAACAACTTTCCTAGTAACAGGGAAAATAAAATGTGATGTCTCAAAAGGAGCTTTGGCATAGACAGATTTTCTGCATCGATTTGTCCTTAGATCCAATTTGGGAAAACGTATTGGACTCTTGAATGCCTTAATTGACTACTAATATAATTTTCAGATGTCATTAATGTGTTACACTTCATTATTAGCCTTAAATTTTTAATTAACATGATGTCATATAAATTACGATTAATAAAATATTTAAAAAATTAATTAAATCTTAAGGTATATATCTCTACCAAGTGAAATACTTTTAAAAATATGATCATGGACATCCCTTAAGTTATGAAAATTTTTCTACTATTTATGCAATAAAATATTATTTATAAAATTTTTAAATATTAAAAAAATAAATTCCACAGGTAATATCACACATAAGATTTTGTATCATTCTCACTTTGCAACACACTTATCTTTCCATCTATCCTGGTAGCCTCCATCCTCATCATCTCCACCTCCATCTCACATCATTTTTATCCAAATTATAAACGAATATTTGTTCTTTATTCATGCACCAAACACAAATAAATAAACAACAGCCACTTCTTTTAAAAAAATAATTTTTTTTAATTGTAAACGTATTCCTCAGAACGCACCCAAAAATGTGTCTTTGATCTAAAGAAAATTTAGCTTCTCTTATTTTATTTTATTTTATTGTCTTAACAAATTAAAAGGATTTTGTCATTTTATATTAATTTTCATAATAGTTAAATTTAGATTTTTAAAATATTATTAAAATTATTTATTACAATACATTGATTTACTAAAATAATTTAAAATATCTTATCAATAGAAGTTCGAGACCAAGTAATATAATATAAATCGAAGCGAATATCAAAAGCTTATTTGAATTTAATTTTTTATTTTTTATTTATTTTATCATTTTAACTTACCATCAAATGTTTATAAACATTTTGTAATTTTTATTTAAAATATTTTTATAATAATTATTTTTAACGTAAAATAAGTTTATTCCAACGATCAAGATAAAGGGCTTTTAAAATATAGGCCAGCTCATGTCTGTAGAGCTGACGTCCACAGAATTGTGTGGCAGAGAAGTGGGTCCTATAGAGTTAGTTTTTACACGTGGCACTTGGCTGTGAATTAGTACAAATTTTTATTCACGAGTTTTTTTACTTGAAATAAGTATTGAAACACATCTAAGTGAATTAATATTAACTTAATAATCTTGTAAAATTTATAGCTTTCAACTAACGTAATTCACCATATTTTAGCCTTCGAATCATTGCTATTTTATTTGGACATGTTCTAAAAAACATTAATATATTTTAAATTTCTTGCTGACTAGATTAATCTAAATTGGAATGAGTTTGGGGTTTTATGACTTATTAAGATAAATATATATAATTAAAGAAGATTACAATTTTATATGCTTAATTTATCAACGTAAGTAATATTTGAAAATATATGTATAAAGTTCATAAAAGTTTGAACAAAAAACGTTTAATATAAATACTCTATCATATATTTAATACTCAATTGGAACAAGTTTTGAAGTCTGTTTAGATGGCTTTTGATTTTTGATTTTTGATTTTTGATTTATTAAGCAATTTTGTGAGTTGTGACTCATTCAAATATTGTAGAAGTGTTTAAAATCTATTTTAATCAAAAACTCTTAAAATAATCAAATCTAAACGAGCTCTTAGTTTAAACGCTAAATAAACTTAGCAGACAAATTTAAAGAGCTATTCCTTTCATGTAAAGATTTCATTATGAATTTAGGTATTCAATTGCAATTTACAATTAATTTAAGTATCTACATGTAATTTTCTCACAATTTGAAGAGTTATGGTCATGGATATTTTAAGCTTGAAAAGCATATTATAATTTGTAGACAGAAAACGTAATTAAAAGAAAGATAAAAATATTATCGCGAGGAATCATCCTATCAAAAATATTAATTTATCCATAAGTGGATGATTATGAGTAGGTAATGCAAATGAATATATATGAGACATTAGAATATTGTTAGTCTCTCTATCGATGTGAGACGTAAAATATTATTATTATTTTTATTTTATATATGTGCTTCATCTGCCTGCTAACTCTTTTCATTATAACTTTTCAAGTATTTCGTTTGCAACATTTGGGATCACACAGAATTTACTTCTTATTTTTTTCGTATTTCAAGTTTGATTTCAATGTTTCTTCATTTTATGTTTGATTTTTATGATATTATTTAGCACTGTAATAAATCGATAATTAAAGTTTTTTAATTCAAAATTTTTAATTTATATATACTCATAGAATAGAAATTATGACTTCTAGAAATTAATTCGATATAGCTTGATATTCTCAAGTTTGATTTGAATACTTGAAGAATTTAATCAACAAACTTACAGTTTGTAAGATTGATTGAATTTGTTTCAATAGTCAGATAGCGTAATCACATATAAAGACGAACTACACCATATAGAGTCATAATCTATAATCGAGTACTTGTTACAGTTGTTCACTTTCTGGAGAAGAAATCTACACAAAAATCTTCATTTGAACTTTGTAAGAATTAGAAAATGCAGGAGAAAAATTACGTTATTTTTTTTCTTAAAAACCTTTTATAATTCTAAAAGGACACAACTTTTCAACTAGTTGTATCTCTTTTCTTTTATTAATAAATAAATAAATATAACAAATATATCTTATTTAAGTATTAATATGAGTGATCCAATCCAAATTCCTTCAATACTTGATGATATGGACAATTATAATTTTTTCAATTTCAAAATTTTAACTTATATATAGTCATAAAATAGAAATGTATGACTTTTAAAATAATTAGATATGATATAGTTGATATTTTTAAGCTTGATTTCAATATTTGGCTAGTTTGATAAATCGATAATTATAATTTATTGAATTTCAAATTTTAATTTGTAATATACACATAAATAGAGAATTTATCGTACATACTGACATCTTACATATAAAAATGTATATTCAAAAGAGAGTAGAGGTGACTCTCTTTGTTAATCAATTACACACACAAAATATTTTAATCAAGACCAAAATATTATATAAATTGAGATAAAACTATTATTAATTATATTAAAAAATACTATGTAAAATTGAGATAAAAAGAAAAATAATATCAAATATAATTTATAATACTTTTCGTATCATTATCTAACTATAGTTGAAATACAATCAAATATTTTCCTTTTTGAATTTATATTTTAGAAGTATATTCTTTTATTATATAGGAGTGAGTTTGAGGATGAAGCAGTCACGTTTTCATTGATGTGTCTATTTCAATAAGGATATTTTCAAAACAAATAAAAATTTATTTCTCTTATTTTGATTTAATTTAATTATTAATTTTTTAAAATTATGAGTTCCCTTTTAATTATAACCTTTACTTTTAAATTTCATATTTTATAATTATTATTTTAAATATCAATAATATATATATATATATATTTTATAACTATTAATAATAAAAAATATTGAATCATATATCGTGTGAGATTTTTGTAACTAGTACTAGTCTACAATAATTGAAGATTGAACGTCTAAAGCAATTTTAGAAATTATTCTTAATTTTTGAGCCACTAGTCCTATTATAATTCATTGTACGCTTTATTATAGCAATTGATGTGTCTTGAATAAGAGGATATTATTAACTATTAAATTTTATTGATTTGTCTTGAATATAAGAGGATATTATTAACTATTAAGTTTGTTATCTATTTATTCATATTCTTTTTATCAATGATACTGAATATCATTTGACTCGTATTTTTTCATAACAATCGTGATTAAGGGTGTTTATAGGGCGATGGCGGAGCCATATCATAATTAGGGGCTTTATTCAAATCTTTTTTGATAAAAATTATATTATTTACATATGATAAAAGTATTTTTAATGTATACATAATAAATGTGGAATCTCTTTTAATTAGTTCATGTGTCTATTTCTTAAAATTTTAAGCACTCGTAAAGAAAATTCTAGCTACGTGTTCGTCACTAGTTATGGAATGATCTGGATCGATTATTGAGAAAAATTAAAAGTAAATCAATTACTACTTTTATTAAAATTAAATCAAATCAAATATAGTAAATATATTTATCAATTTGACGATTATCGATTTGAATTTGATTATTCGATTATTAATTAAACTCGAAAATAAAAGAAACTATTCATTCAAAAGATTAAAAAAAAAACATCATTCAAAAGGAAATGAACTGTCTTCTTACCATTTTGTATCTTTTAATTTTTAAATCATAACTGCGATTATATTTAACTTCTCACTTATACTGTTAGCTAGTCAATTCAAAATACCAAACAACATAAACTTACTGAATAATGTATAAACTATTGATATTCTTATTCCAAATAAAAAGAACATCGTGCCTTTCTTTTTTTATTAGAGTGTTGTATTTTTTACATAAAAAATATTCATAAAAATAATATTTTGTGTATGTAATCAATTACATAAGAAATATGTATATAATTAATCGATTTGATTATTTCTTCAATTTTTTTGAAACATAATCAAATCGGACAGAATATTATTGATATTGTAAAAGTTTTTATCTAAACTAAATAATAATTAATTTAGTATAATTTTTTTATTTGAATCAATTTTTAGCTAAACTATAATCATCCATAAAGCAATTGTTGTCTGTAAGGAGAACTGTCACGATCCAAAAATTTGGCATGATGACACTTACTCAATCTCACCAGAACAAGTCAACCTTAACTCAAAAGGATAATAAACATAACGCGCGAAAATAATTAACTAGAATAGATAACTATAACTAAGAATTTCCATAAACTTAAATACTACCCAAGGATTGGTTGTCATGCGTACAAGCCACTAACAATACAGAAAAATCAAAGAAATACAAGTCCACATTGTCCTTCTTCTCGAATAGAACAAGTACAAAAGAAATAGGAACAAGAGAGCCAGCCAGATGACAACAGCTACCTCTCTACGTCTCCTGGGAATCCTCGGCGGATCAAGAAAATACTATTCACTGTCCGCGTTCACAACCAACACAAGTGTAGAAGTAAGGGGTGAGTACCAAATATCACGCGGTACCCAGCAAGTCAACTAACAAAACAAAGGAAATCTAATAGAATACACAAATTCCTATCGTCCTAGTCGATCTCCACGACTATAACCTGCACAGAAAGTTATTCCGACCCAGCACCGTAATTTTCAAAGCACAAACTAAAAGTGATAGCACGATCAATTATAAGGATAACACCATGCTATGCAATAATATACAAGGGTGAAATGCAATGCATTATGCAATAATTGCTGGCAAAGACCTCAGCATTATAACATCACTGAAAATATCTCAACATCACATCATCGCCGGCAAAGACCTCGGCATCACAATATCATCATAAATTCGCCGGCATGTTACCTTGACATCACAATACACTCATTCAGAGGTACATAGTCGCTCGACTGAAAGAAGGGAGGGGGCATTTTTCTCCAAGAATTTAGTTCAGGAGACAAGTGGAATCTCTTCATTCCATGATTCGATGAAATATCTTGAATTTATGTTGAATTACTAAGTGTATGTACATGTATCAATCAAGTGAATTTTATTCTGGTGGAATCAATTAAATAAAAGAAAAAAGCAATTTGAGTCAGTCTTGCACTCAAAATAAGTACATGTTCGAGAATCATTAAACAACTCTTTATAGCTATGCCCTGCTTGGTCCCCCTCCCCCGGCACCCTTGAAGTAAGTAAAGGGCGCAAAGATCATCATAAATTCACCGGCATGTTACCTCGGTATCACAATATCATCATAAATTCGCCGGTATGTTACCTCGGCATCATATCTCGACCAGTAAAGACCTCAGTCTCAATATTTTTCATCTCACTTATATCAATATCCGAAATCAATGCAAATATGTATGTCGTGGAATGAATGAACATGATATGAATTCCACAAGCAAATCCACTCAAAATTTTCAACCACAACAATATATATTTCAAAAATATAGAATTCTCATTACTTCACCACATTTATCAATTCAAGTATTATAATAACATGCCAACTCGCATTTACATTTTTCATCATCTCATTTCTTATAATATTAAAGTATTTCACGTATCACACATAGAAAAAAAGAAAATTTGAGAATTCTACGAGAATTACAAAGTTTTGAAAGTCCACTTGCCTTAGTCAAATCTCGGTCAATCTAATACTTTGGCCTTTCCTTTTTGAATGGAATCCGTAGCACCACAATCTAGTCACATAAATTATTACCATGAGATTTCAAATCAACACCTAAACTATTATATGCCTAGATTAGATCCAACTCATCCAAATCCATAATTACATTTCAAAATATTAAGCCTAAAGTTAAGTCTCAAGTGATACAAAATTATCTATCTCAATAATTATTAAAATTTTGTGAGTTGTACTAGATAGTGAGACTAACTTGTAGGATTAATTTGATACGAAAATGAAGGGATTCGAAGTCAAATATATCAAAAGTAAAAATTTATAGAAGAAATTCACACAGACAGCTTAATGGATTTAAGTGAGTATTATATTAATTTTTTTTCTTTTAAAATGGATACCAAGCGTGGACAGTCCATATTCTTTAGCAAAAGTATATTTGCAAGAATTAAAAAAAGTAGCTGACAATAATTAAATAGAGTGAGAATGATAGTGTTTGATCTTAATTTTTGCTTTTGCATTGAATACTAAAAGAAAATGGAAAGAGATTCAATAGAGATAAATTATATTTTAAGAATGGAAAATAATGTAGTAGCTTATGGATAGAGTGCAGTACCCACTTACAATGAGTATTACGTGTCATATAATATTGGAGTGCACATGGTTATTGCTAGAGTGTCATTTAATTCTAAGGTAAGATTATTTTTTTTTAAAACATTATATCCTATTAGGTAAGTAATTATATCATAGTATTATATTAAACTTTTTGGATAATTGTTTTTAACTTAATATATACATAGTGATTTCAACCAAGATAAATTCATATCTCATCATACGTAATATTCTCATAATAAAGTACTTAAAAGTATACGAAAATAAACTCATTTATATAAAATATCTTATTATAAAAGATTTAGAAAATAGGAGTAACTTACAAGAATAAAATTGTCGAAGCTCTATACAATAAAACACCTCTCCCCCCCCCCCTTCAGCTAATAGAAACTCTCAAATAATATTAAGCACTCAATTTTTTTCTCACGATTCTCTCTTATTTTCTGTCATATTTTCTCTGGCCCTCAAAGAACAGCATGCTCTGCTCTTTAAATAGAGGCTAGATACGCCTCGTGGTTGCAATGAGAAGTTGCAAAAATATAACAATAATATAAAAAAAACGTTAATGGAAAAAGCATATGTACTAGCACACTAAAATAAGAATGCGCTTGTATTGTGAAATCTACATAACCATACAATAACATAAAATAACTTTCCAATTACAACAGATAATATTAAAAAAAAATACCACCACTGTTGACACCCAATTTTTACCCTCCACGGTGTCAAATTAATTATTCGGGGCTTTATATCTATATTATAGCATTTTA